>LPNX010626623.1:53372-102799 GCA_001517045.1 Pseudotsuga menziesii
CCATGTTCAAGATGTCGGATCTGAAACTTGAGCTGAAATCTTGCAGAGCTGGTTCAGGAGCAAATTAGGGTTTTGATTTTCTAGAGTTCTGTCCACCCAAATGCCTTGAAATTTGTCCCTAACTTCGATTTTGGGGAGGAGATCAATCCAGGCCTAGGCTCATTGAAAAATTCCTCTTCTATGAAAAGCCCTAATTTCTGACAACAGTGACAAGTCCAAAATTGAAAAACCTCAGAATTGGATTCTACTTCGACAGAAATATGCGCCCTAAGGAGGAGAGTTATTCCACCTTACTTTTGCTGAAAATCTGTGGAGGAAGATCCACAAACTAGGAATCCCTAGTTCCCGCAGCTGCACAGTGTCTTGTTCTTAGGTTAGCTCTGATACCATGTTAGTTTTTCAACATTAGGCTAGCATTATGTTAGGATCTTTACCGAGGGAATAACAAGTACTACAATCAAACAAAAGAGACAATTAACACAGTGTTTTTGATCGAGCAAACCATAAATGGAGAAAACCCCACAACTTCCTCAGAGATAGAATCAACATAAGATGTAAAACCCAAAACCGTAAGATGCACTCCCGATAGCAGTAATGTTCTTCTTGTCTAGCCCCAGTGTCTTCTCCTTCCTTAACTATGTGCTACACTTGAGTGTGTGAGTGATGTGTGCTAAATAGAGATCCCAGCTCTCTATTTATACTAATCTCGACATGATTAAAACCCTACTAGGGCCGACCTCTACTAGGAGAGTCTAATAACCCTAGTGCCCCGAAACTGCGAGGACTTTAACCCTTACACAATCGGAGGGTTACCCACTATGACTTGACATGAATTTTTTACATTATTGATCCTCTCGATCGGAACATCGGGGCATGAGAACATGACTCAAATACATAATACATACATCCCAGAATAAACATCGAGTTACAATACATAAGATACATAGATGAATACATTCCGAAGTTACAAATACATCAACATCAAATTGGCAAAATTGATAACGAATCTTCATAAGAAGTTTGCCATGCCTTCCAAACATTGAAGATGTCTAATGTTTTTTGGGGGGGACAGCTGAAGTATTGCCTCAACCTTCAAAGGGTCGACTCTTATACCCTCTTTGGAAACAATGAATCCTAATAAGCGATCAGACTTCACACAAAATATGCACTTGTGAGGATTTAACCTGACCAAATAATGGTGTCACCTTTTGAATACTAATCTCAAATGATAGGAATGACACATTCTCATACGAGAATGAGCAGCAAGGTCATCCAAAAGCACTTTGATAATCGATTTGAGATCATGTAAGATCAAGGTCATAGCCCACTGAAAAGTAGCTCCGGTGTTCTCAAGGCCAAAAGGCATTTTCTGATATGCAAAATTTCCCCAAGGATAAATAAATGCAGTCTTATGTTGGTCCTCAGGTTTAATTTGTATCTGATTGTATGTAGAGTTGCCAATTCTGTTACGAAGAGAAATTCCTATGGCTAGGGGTATCACAACAGACAGCTTGACTCCAGAAATCAATCCTTTCCAATATGCAAGAGAAATAAAATATCTAACACTAAAGGATCAAACCTTGTACCTTATTCCGGACGATTGAAGTAGATCCCCATTGAGCTTTCCAAGTTCAGCTTGAATTGATGAATCACTTCCTCAACAAGAAGTAAAAAAGAAAAGCATACTATATATTGGTGTTAGATCTACTCTAGCATATATAATCAACAAAGTATAAACATTTGAAATCATCCATGGATAAAATATTCATTCAAACATACATTATTGGACAGGAAAAGATATTTCTATTAATATAAAATTAGAGATTACAATGAATACAACGTCTGTCAGCACGTCTACGAATCGGAGAAACTGAATCCCCCACTTGGGCCTCCACCACCTCAATCCTCCATCTCTCGATAGAAATCTCATAAGCAAAAGGAAAGCTTGGGAAGAACACCAAAGTGCTCCAAGGGACAAAGGGATGCAGACTCAAGCACAAGTTCCGGCAACAATGGACTATAGTTTCTTTGCTCTCAATTCTCTTATGCCTTCAATGTATGCAAAGGGTTTCTTATATAGCTTTTCAATATGATATTTAAAGGTCGAATCCGAGCGATCTCAAGGCATATGGAAGACCAGGAGACAAGTGAGTTAGATCCATGTCAAGGAAAACTCCAAAAGGATTTGGGTTTTGTACACATCTCGATGTATGCGGTTTTAGAGGTCAAATCCACGTATATGCGCGATAAGGGGTTTAAAATTTGTGTATAGCAATTTTCACATGTTTTTAGGGATGGTATGGGAAACATTAGAGGACAAAAAATGGTCCAAGGGGTCTACAGAGTTTGCAGAGGGACAGGGGAAGGCCATACACATGTGATTCACCTGGTGTGGTAAAATCAGCTATAACAAGCACCGTCGCCATTCTATGCAAACATGAGAAAAACACTGCCCTTCTAAAATATGGAAAAAATATAACAAAGGTGTTTCAGATCAGGATCTCTGAAAGGCTAATAGAAAATATCGAATTTCTAGATGCAACACAAAGATTTCAGAGCACCCGTTAGAACTTGAAGTGACAGAAAGCTAAGAAATTACTGAGAATATAAAGGAGTAAGTCAAATATATCACCCAACAGTATGAGGAATTCAAGGTGAAGATCAACGGTTACACCATTTGCACCTGACGTGGCTCGAGGACGAGCCACAAGATTCTGTTAGGGGCATGTTGGCAGACAATTTTGAGAATAGTTAGATGCACAACATCGCAAATGCTACACAAAGTCAAAGATGTTGCGCAAGGTGGAAGATGGTGCGCAAGGCGACTTAACTATATTTTATGTAATTTGGTCATATTTTGGAGATTTGGACCGCATTATGTGGATTGTGGTCATAATTTTGTAGATTTTGGTCCAAGTAGTTATGAAGTTGACTTAAGTAGACCACCAATATAAAGGTGCAGGCTTATAAATAGATTTAGGATTGTGAATGTTGAAAAATCTTTGGTGCGTCTATGATCATTGTATGAACTGAGATCCTTTGATCTATTGATAATATGGAGATACATTGAAGAACTATTTTGGAGAACTTGTGTTTTGTTATGAAGATTAATATGACATGATGGATATTGGGAAGAAACATTGTGTCTTTTTGCATCTTTCTGTTTTCCTGTTTTCTGTGATCTGAATGTGAATGCGATGTGTACATGTGAATGATGCGGTTCTTCTCTGTTATGAATGATGATAACATAATAGATCTGTTTATGCACCAATGTTTATGCAATGATCTAAGTATGTTGGTCTGATCTAGTAAATGATGATATGAATTGGTGAATGGATAATTTGAATGATTAGATCTGTTAAGTAATGTTGCGTTGAGATAACAGTAGATGTGCAATCCTCTTTCATACTGCAGAATCTTGGTTCCGACAGTTCTCCCTCGAACATCTCTGTTGAGACATCATGTGCTCTGTAGGTGTTGCTCAAGGATATCACTACATTTTGGGTGTCGACAGAGAGTTAACTCTTGTCGATGCGTTTATGTCAATACACACTTTCAAATTGCATCTTCAACTCTATTTTTTAATAGATTTCTCTCCCTTTTTTATCTTTGAATTTGCAATCTCAATACTTCTTGACAAACAACTTCACATTTTCTTTTTTTGAGCTCAATACAAATTCACATTTCCAACTCATGAAAATACATGCATAAATTGGGTTTCATCTCTCTTGACGAGAACAAAAATTGATATTTATTTAATAATTACATATGCATTGTCATCTCACTTTTGTGAGCTTGTTTCCACTCTCTCATTCTGAATCATGAGCATTATGCATTTCTAGCCATCATATGCTCCAACTTCATACCTTTTTTTTATAAATCCCCTTATTGTTTGTAGAGGGAAATGTCCCATCGTCAACATTATTATTCAACTTGGGAATAAATCAATTAAATTTCATGCCATTTCAAATAGATAACCATTTGGATTCGACCCAGTTTATGATTTTGGGAATAAATCAATTAAATTTCACGCCATTTGAAATAGATAACCATTTGGATTCGACCCAGTTTATAATTATAAAAGTGATTTTTAAAACTAGATGTAGAAATGTAACATGTACAATGCAAATTCATATACATAAGCTCAAGATAATCAAATAAATAGAAATGAAAGACATGCTACTGAAAAATAAATGTAACATAGTGACATAGAAGGAATTCACATACATAGAAATTGTGTAAATTTTATGACTACCAACAATAAACCAAGGAAAACATTGTAGTATTACTACAAGATACAACTCCATACCTCATGTTAGCCAAAATAAAACAACATAAAGTATAGGAGCAGGTGGAGAACCCATGAACATGTCGACTATTCGACCACAAAGAAAAGCTAAAGAGGGGATCATCAACACATTCTATCTAATGCGAGGAGCCATCGTTCTGAAAGGAAACACTGGATTGGACACGCTTAGGTACATATGACCCTTATTAGGTGGAAACGATGTGGGTTACGATGGTGGTCACCTCTCATGAGAGGTGATGTAGACAAGAGAATTATATAAAGTAGTCTATGAAGTCCCTGCCAAGTAGTACTTTAGTTACTAATGTGAGCAAGAGAAAAATTTGAGTCGTTAACAGAGATGCCATGCACATGAAGACCGTATTTGGAGGTACACTGATACTGATTCTGGTGAAGTTGAAGACCGGATCTGGGAAAGAGAAACTCGTTGCTAAATTTGGTAGAGGGTTGTAGGTTGTTTGTGGAGTGAATGATCCATCCCACATGACTATGACTATGCATTAGACGGGTTTTGGTGGAGAGTCTAGTCGATATTTGGAAGAGAAAAGCACATAGTTTTTTTGTGGAAGTCAAGAATTTGTTTGGTGGTGCTTTAAACGAGAACCACATCAGTGAAGACAGTCTTCTTGTTATGCCATAAAGAAAAGGCCAGGCCACGCCCATCTCTCAGATCCATGGAGTAAAGGAAGAAGCCACTGGTATGTCAATGAACTTGGTTCATGCTAAAGTAGCCCGACGACACATCATAGAAGTATTTGGTGCTAGTCACCAACACATTTCAGGATCTGTGATTTGAAGCAGACAACAGTTTGAATATGAAGCCCACGTGAGGAAGCTCTAAGGAGAAATTTTTTTATTTTTGGTTTCTTTTATACTGTCACACACACTAACTTTGGGGAAACTCCACCTTTTTCTTTGACAGGTTTTTACTTCTACGGGATTTTACTGCTGCAGGGATCACTGCCACCAAATTTATCTTTAACAAGTATTCAGACTTGAGTGTGACAGACTTTACTTTAACAAGGCTCAACTTTCACTTTAACTCCGACACAAAATTTTACGAACTTTTATCTCAACACAATTTTACCTCAATAAACACCCACTTGAATTCGACGTCAAACACACCTTTTTACCACTTGTTTGACCCAATAACTTTGACAAGAATCTACTTCCACGGATCCATAGTTAACTGAAAATTATAAAAGGAGATTTCCTTGTTTATTAATTATAACATGAAAAACACATTTCACCACCCTCTAACTTGGGATAAAACTTGACAGAAATATACGATGACAAAACCAAAATATCAAATAACCAAAAATATTTAATAAGACTTGTGTCAATTACTATGTGATTAAAACTAAACTTTTACTCGATGAAATATTTGTGGATTCTTGATTTGTTTTACAAACGGTAAATGTAAATAAAATTCACACAAGTAATTCTGGAGAATATGTGCCCCATAAATAAAACATGCATTCAACCATAAAAATAAAGGTTTATATATTATCCCGACACAATAAGAGAACTACGACCACATTTACATACTTGGAAATTTACTTGTATGTTTCACCTTTTACAGAGCATGAAATCTCAACACATTACATACTTGGAAATTTACTTGCATGTTTCACCTTTTACAGAGCATGAAATCTCAACACATTCCAAAACAACGAGCTTGAGCTCTCTAACAACTTTGTCTCTTGCTTTGTTCTTCTATGAGAGACTCATTTTTTTCACTCATTTTTCATCTACATGTACAAAGACTAAATTTTGCTTCTCTTGGAAGCTACCGACTAACATTAAAGACTGTAATTAATTTCTACTTAAGAACTTGACTTGAGATATACTATTCAACTACTTAAATATGGTGATACTTGAACTCCATAACCTGACAGAGTGTCTGGATAACCGAGTGACAAAAAGTACCTTGATAGGCTCTGTCTGAGTCGATTGGGATGTGATGCAGATATGCTTTTAATTAATATTTCCAACACTCCCCCTTAGTTATAATCATATGGGGATCATTAATTTTTTTTTTTACAAAATGTGTCACTGGAACTTGATTTGTGCATGGAAAAATTCATTTTGCAGAACTTGTCACTCCTAAACAACGTTGCAAATGCTAAAATGTGTCTCGTGGAAATGGATTTGCAAATATGTATTCCAGTTGATCCTCACACCTACAAAATTCTAAACATATTTCTTTGTTATTTACCAATTCTCTTATGAAATGATACTTTGTGTCGATATGCATTTTTCTCTTGTGGAACACATGGTTCTTCGACAATGCAATGGTTGAACCAGTGTCATAGTAAGATACATAAGGCTGGAAACTACACTTTTAAATAGTGTAGAATCTACATTTGATCCATCATCATCCTTACTCAATTTTAATCTTGTTATCAATGGTGTTGGGGCTGCCTTGCAATTAACCATATTAAATATTTTCAAAACTATGTTTTCATACTTGGACTATGATATAAACATACCTCTTTCATATTGTTGGACTTCAATTCCCAAAAAATACCTCATAAGCCCCAAATCAGTCGTTTCAAATTCACTTTCCATGAATTTTCTAAACTTCTTTATGCCAAAATGACCAGTAAATATTAAACCATCTACATACATGAAAACAATTAACATATCACTTTTCTCATTAACTTTGGTGTAAAGCATCGGTTCACTTTCACTTCTGTGAAATCCTTTGGGTGAGGTAGGAATCAATTCGACTATGCCAAGCTCTAGGAGCTTGCTTCAAACCATAGAGTTCCTTTTTCAGCATGTATACTTTGTGTTCTTGTCATAGAACTTCATAGACTTGTGTTTGTTCCACATACACTTTGTCCTCGAGATAGTCATTCAAAAATGTAGATTTAACATCCCGGTTTGATAAACATACTATTTGTCTTGTGCATCGATGGACAAAACTATTCTAATTGTGTCCATTTGTGTGATAGGTGCAAAAGTTTCTTTGAATTCTATGTTGGGATGCTCTATGAAGACTCTTGCGACCAATCTTTGTGCTTCTGCATATTCCCATCAACATCTTTCTTGGTCTTGTAAATCCATTTTACACTGATTACATCCTTATCTTTTGGTACATCAACTAATTTCCATGTTTGATTCTTCTCAATGCTTTCTATTTCTTCATCCATGGATTGTGCCCATACTTCATCTTCGACAACTATTGGGGCTCTGACCTTAAAGGTCCTTAGTTTTGGCAACTTTGCAGTTTTGGTGTGAAGCTTGTAAGCGGAGTTGTGGCACAAAATAGTCTTAGGGGTGTCGGTGTTGGGCCGAAGCCCCTCTTTTTGTAAATAACCCATGGTTTAAACTCATGGTTTTTAAGCCCATGGTTTAAGCTTATGGTATTGTAATAGTGTGCTGGTATAAATATGCACTTATGTAAAGAAGTTAGGTTAGGCCTTTGGAGACTTTGATGTATGATGAATTGATGCGAAGGAAGAAAGACCTATTTTAGGGTTTAAGGATAAGTCCCAGCTGAGTGCCTGGACGACCTCTGCAACTGAGTGCGTAGAGGGTTTGTAAGAAAGGTGCTACAGCTGAGTGCACAGCTTAGGGTTACTGAGAAGATCTGCAGCAGAGTGCACAGATCAGAACTGTGTGTTTGTAAAGAGTTGAATATAAGCACAGTTCTGTGGATGTCGCCCCTACACTGGGGGTTAACCATGCATATCTTGTGTTGTGGTGGTTCTTGATGTTTTGTTTCTATTTTATGCATTTCATAAGTAGATAAGTGATAAGATAAGATAACTGTTAGATAGTAACTTTGCTGTGAATTCCCAGTTAAGGGTTAAGTAAGCAACTGTATGTTTATCTTATTGCGAAGCTAATTACATAACTATTAAAGATCTATACTCCATATTTATTCTTTGTTAAGGCTAAAGGTATAGTAATATCCCTCTTCTGCTTGTAGAAACCTGATTTTGTGGCACCCCTTAGTTGTTTCGGGTGAGACTGCAACCTGTTCATAGGTTGTTGCCGAAAGGGCCAACATTGTGGGTCATTTGTTGGTGCAAAGATAAAAGGTATAAAACCCGAGTCTTCCCATAGCCCAACAAATTGGTTCCATTGTCGGTTGAACAGTATCTTCTCAAGAGGGATTTACGTCGTACCTAAAGGGATATGTTTTGGAGGCCCTCAGTAAAAGAAATCGGTGATTGGATCAAAGAGACTTATCTAAAATTTGCTGAACAAGAAAATAAGGATCCTTGTCATAGCTCAGACGACTTCTTGCAAAGGTACGTTTTTGCTGATATTTATGAAATTTTCTTTGGTAGTATCTACATAGAATTGCACCAGTGGTTATCCAAGTTGACAGAAAGAAAGACAAACTTCAAAGAAGATCAGTCTCCTACCTGGACCCCCAAAAGAATTAATATATTGAAAAGGGTGAACAACGCGGTATCAAGAGCTGTTGATTTCTAGACAATGCGAACCCTTGAAGCATTTGTGACGGAGTTCACCATCGACACACACACTTCTTTCAGCGAAGCTGAACGACAGTTTTTCAAAGGACCAAGGGGTAAGTACTTGAATTCATTCAGTTTGAGAATTAAAATGATTTTGGCTGAAAAAAGCATATTGCTTATTGAATCAAATTGCTAGATTTGTTGTTACTAACCTATGTTTGGAAGTGAAAGTGACTTCGACGAGCAAAGTGGTTTGCTTCGAAGCGGCAAAATATACAAGAGAAATCTTGGATCCTATACCCTAGGCAAGAATACCAATTATACCCCGCTAAGTCCAGACGACTCTGACTCTGAAGAAACCCCTTCTGTTAGAAACCCTCCTGTAACTCCACAGAGAAGACCTGTTACCCCTGAGAACCCGTCGCAGTTATAAAGTAACCCTAACCCTAGTAGTCCTATCGTAGGTTAGTATACTTTAGTAAGTTCCCCTCCCCCTATTGTCAATCCCCCTCCTCCCCCCCCTCGATCCACTATGGCCCATTTGAATGATGATATCAAACTCCCAGTCTTTAAAGGAACTGGATCAGAGGATCCAGAGCAGTTTTGGTTCTTATGCGAAGCTGTGTGGACTGCTAAGAGTATTACGGATGAAAATACAAGACGAGCGTAGCTAATCACCTCTTTCAGAGACCGAGCTTTGACCTAGTTTATGAAGTTTTCTAGTACTCAGAACTATATCTTGGCTGATATTAAAAAAGCCATGATAAAGGAATTCAAGAAACCTAAATCAAAGTCGTAGTGTATAATTGAACTAAAGGAAATTCAGTAGAGGAGAGGTCAGTCAATGTGGGACTTTGATCAGAGGTTCAAGGTTCTGTTGGATCAAGTCAGTTTCACTATTGGACCAGAACAGCATAAAGAGTGGTTCATTGCATCCTTATTACCTCATATCAGGACCCCACTTGTGCAACAGAAGGTTGCTGATCAGCAAGAGGCATTGGAAATTGCCATGAAGCTTGAAACCGCCCCTGTTGAAGATAATTCTGGCATAGCCCAGATACAAGCACAGCTGGCAGAAATGGCCTTGGAGCTGCGTGACATGAAAAAAGGGAAATCCATTCGCGAAGAGGTTTGGTGTACCCGATGCAAGATAGAAGGTCATGACAAAAAAAAAGTGCCCTGCACTAAGAAACTACCTGAGTACTGGTGCACCAAACCCATTTAACCCGGCTGTCTTATATTGTGAGATCTGTAGAACAGCTGGCCAGCATCGACCTGAAGATTGCTATCTGCTGCAAAGATATGTTCAAGTACCTAAGAATCCATAATGTAAGTTTTGTAAGTCAGTGGGACACAATGAAGATGAATGTCACAGCTTTGACCTCATGAGAGAGCGAACCTATGATGCTTATAGGGTACAAAATGATGCATAAGGCAATAATGGATATGGTTACCGTGATGGTAACCCAAGTTGAGGTAATTTTAGAGGTCGTGGTGGTATTCCTGGAAGAGGCCAAGTTATTTGCTACAACTGTAATCAAGCAGGCCATCTAGCTAGAGGCTGTCAGAACCCAACTATGACATGTCGATATTGCATAGCAGTCGATCGTGTGATTGAGCAATGCCCATAGTTGATAGCAAAGATACAAGAAAGGAATAGTGCTCCTACTCAGAATATTTAGATGATTACTGTAGAGCAAAGATCTGTCTCAGCTATTAATGTTGTTACAAGGAGTAGAGCTACGACGCAAGTGAAGAATACAGAGAAATAGTCTGTCAAGGCTTGGGTCCACAAGACCCCAGAGAAGATTCCAACCTTTGATGTTGGCAGAGAAAAAGAAACATTTATGGAAGCTAAAAGGGACTTTGCTGATCCAGGAACCTCAATAGCAACTATGCAACATCATCAACAACAGTGGCACTCCCAAGAAGCTTCACTAGATCAAGTAAGTACACTAACATCATTCTTACAAAGTTGTATGAAGTTGTTAAGAAACAAGAATGGTTTGAATGAGTTACAGAAAGTTCTTCAGTCTTGCAAATCCCAGCGAAGCTCTGATAAAGGTAAAAATGTTAATAGAGTTAGAAGGACTGGAAGAGAAATGAGGTTGCATGCTCAGATAGGAGAGTATGATATGACTGATATCATTTTAGACCTGGGATCAGAAGTGAATGTCCTAACTAAGCAGACATGGGAACAAATGGGAAAACCTAAGCTTGAGTGGTCCCCTATACAGTTGAGATTAGCCAATCAGCAGAAGATTGTGCCCTTGGTGTTGGGGTGCACACCTTAACGGTCCCTAATTTTGGTAACTCTTCGGTTTTTATGGAAGTTGTAAGCGGAGTTACGATTCAAAACAGTCTTAGGGGTGTCGGGGTTGAGTCAAAGTCTTCTTTTTGTAATAAACCCATGGTTTAAATCCAGGGTTTAGGGTTCGGGGTGCCCATGGTTTAAGCCCATGGTTTTGTAATAAGTGCACTATAAATAAGCACTCTTGTAAAGAATTCAGGTTAGGCTTTTTGATGTAAGAGGTACTGATGCGAAGCTAAGGATATTTTGTAAGAGAAGGTTAAGTACCAGCTGTGTGCGTGGATGACCTTTGCAGCTGTGTGCGCAGAGGGTTTTGGGGTAATAAAGGAAATCTACAGCTGTGTGCGTAGAGGCCTGCAGCTGTGTGCGTGGCTTTGAGGACTTGAAGGGATCTGCAGCTGAGTGTGTAGATCAAAACTATGGTTTTTGTAAAGAGTTGAATAAAACACAGTTTTGTGGATGTAACCCCTACACTGGGGGTGAACCACGTTATATCATGTGTTGTGGTTTTTGTTGTGTTGTGGTTTTATTCTTTATGCATTGATAAATATACATTTGATAAGTAAGATCACTACTAACTTAATAACTTCGCTGTGAATTCCCAGTAAAGGGTTAAGCAAGTCACTGTCTGTTTATTTAGCTGTGAGGTTATATATGTGAATGTTGAATCTCTATTTTATAAGAATATAAGTTATTAAAGGCTAAAGGTACAGTAATATCCCTCTTCTGCTTACAGAAACTTGATTTTGCGGCATCCCATAGCTGTTTCGGGTGAGACTGCAACCTGTTCGCAGGTTGTTACCGAAAGGGCCAACACTGTGGGTATTTTGTTGGTGTGAAGTTCAAGGTATAAAGTCCAGGTCTTCCCTATAGCCCAACAAATTGGTTCCATTGCCGATTGAACTCAGTATCTATTCAAGAGGGGTTTACGTCGTACCTCGAGGGCTATGTTCTGGAGACCCTCTATGCAAGAAATCGGTGATTGGATTGATGAGACTTATCTAAAATTTGTTGAGCAAGAGAACAAAGATCTGTGTCGTAGTGCAAATCACTTTTTACAAAGGTATGTTTTTTGTGATGTTTATGAAATTTTCTTTGGTAGTATCCACATAGAGTTGCACCAGTGGTTATCCAGGTTAATAGAGAGAAGGAAAAACTTCCAAGAACGTCAATTTCCTAAGTGGACCCCCGTAAGAATTAATATACTGAAAAGGGTGAACAACGAGATATCCCGCGCTGTTGATTTCTAGACAATGCGAAACCTTGAAGCATTTGTGATGGAGTTCACCATCGACACGAGTACTTCCTTTAGCGAAGCCGAGCGACAGTTTTTCAAAGGACCAAGGGGTAAGTTTTTGAATTCATTTAGTCTGTGAATTAAAATGCTATTAGCTGAAAAAGGTATATTGCTATATGAATCAGACTGTTAGATTTAGTATTACTAATCTATGTTTGCAAGAGAAAATACTTTCGATGAGCAAGGCGGTTTGCTGCGAAGTGGGAAAATGTACAAGAGAGATTTTAGATCCTATTCCTAGGGTCAGCATACTGAGTATTCCCCTGTAAGTCCTGCATATTTAGAACCTGAAGAAACCCCTTCTGTTGGAAACCCTCAGGTAACCCCACAGCGCATACCTGTTATCCCTGAGAACCTGTTGCAGTCTGAAAGTAACCCTAGCTCGAGTATTCCTGTCACATCACAGTCTACCCCAGTAAGTTCCCCCTCGCCTGCTTCTATCCCCCCTCCCTCCCCCCCTAGATCCACTATGGCCCACATGCATGATGACATTAAGCTCCATGTTTTCAAAGGAACTACATCAGAGGATCCAGAACAGTTCTGGTTTTTATGTGAAGCAGTGTGGACTGCTCAGAACATTACAGATCAAGATAGAAAAAGAGCGCATATGGTTACTTCTTTCAGAGACCGCGCTCTGACCTGGTTCATGAAGTTCTCCAGCACTCAGAACCATGCATTGGCTGATATAAAAGCAGCAATGATAAAGGAATTTAAGAAGCCAAAATCAGAGTCGCAATGTATCACTGAGTTGAAAGAGATTCAGCAGAGGAACGGTGAATCAGTGTGGGACTTTGATGAAAGATTCAAAGTTTTGCTAGACCAAGTCAGTTTCACCATTGGACATGCACAGCACAAGGAATGGTTCATTGCAGTGTTGTTACCACATATCAGAACTCCACTCATGCAACAAAAGGTTGCTGACCAGCAGGAGCCTCTGGAAATCACGATGAAGCTTGAAACTGCTCCGGTCGAAGACAATTCTGGTATCGCTCAAATCCAAGTGCAATTGGCAGCGATGGCTCTGGAGCTTTGCGATATGAAGAAAGGCAAAACCGGTCACGAAGAGGTTTGGTGTACACAATGTTGGACAGAAGTTCATTCCAAGGAACAATGTCCTATGGTAAGAAATTACCTGAATACTGGTGCGCCAAACCCGTTTCAACCGCAAGTCCTATATTGTGATCTCTACAGAACATCAGGCCAGCATTGATCTGGGAGGATCTAAAAAGGCCAATTTTCAAAATCATCATATTGCAACAAAAATAGTACCATGTTGAAGAGCTCGTCAAGCCAATTCCAATGGTGCAAATGGACTCTGGATGCAAAAGATATTGCGTTTTGAAGTTTGGCCCAACAGGGAAAATTTTGGCTGAAGTGCCACGTGGCACTCCCTCAAGCTGCCACGTGGTAGTCAAAAAGTGCATTCTAATGACATGGCATGATAATGTGTCATGATGATGTGGCATGATGATGTGGCATGTTGACATGGCATGATGATGTGGCATGATGACATGGCATGTTGATGTGGCATGATGATATGGCATGATGATGTGGCATGGTGACATGGCATGATGAAGTGGCATGATGACTAGCATGCATGCATTTGTGCTTGAAATGAGTTTTAGGACATTCATGCATTTACTCATGAGAAATTGTAAAATGTTTAATATTTGAAGTGAGTGGAAAAATTACTCACATATTACTCATTTATTTTATTCCTTGAGTTGTTATGAAGTTAATGCATGGTTGTAACCAAAAACAAACATGCCATATTTGTAAAGAAGTTGTAACAAGTTGGTTTATGGTTGAAAAAACCACATGCTATTTAAAAAAGGGATTTTGTTATGTAATGGATTATTGTTGGATTTTGTAAATCTCATTATGGGGAAGTAACTAAATGTGAAAAACCATGGGCATGTGGGCATGAACCATATTTTTGGTTTATGTTCTTAAAATCCAAACCAATTTGTAACTAATCCCAATTTGGAGAATCACATGTATCATGCCACCAAGAGTAGCTTCTCCTATTTAAGCACTTGTCATGTGCATTTGAAGGGAGCTCAAGTTTGGAGAGATGTAACCCATAGAGGAAGTAAGTATCTGAGAGGCCCCATTGGGGGTCTCCATTGGAGAATCTCATGGAGAGGCTCCAACCTTGTAGTTCTAGCTCAGAGAGAAAGCATGGCTCCATCATGTCCGAAGGTGATCCAGTGTAGGAGACAAACAAGCAGAGTCAGTTTGAGGAGGCAAAATTTCAATTTGCATTTGAAGGCAAGTAGCAACCATCTACACTCTCATCCTGAAGGAAAAAGGTGAAGGGATTGGTTGGTAAGAGTGTGACTTTGGTTTTATTGATGCACTTGTCATGCAAACATATTGTTTTCTATTGACACTATCCTGCAGAAGATCATGTGGTGTAGCTCGAGGTTCATGGCTCGTAGAGTCAGTTGAAAGAGTGCGATTTGCAACATTATGCAAGTCTTTGATCCGCTCAAGGTTTGTGGCTTGTAGAGTCAGTTGAAAGAGTGTGATTGGCTACATTGTGGAAAATATCTTCATGTCCAAGTTTGGAAACTTCTCAAGACAAAGGAGGCAGGCATTTGCTTGCTTGATTTCTGTAGTCTTCGATTGAGTCCTATAGCTTGTGCACTTATGTGACCCATTAGAGGCAGTTATGGTGTGGCGGTAGAGATGAAAAGATGATGAAGACTTTGCAGGTGAATCCGTTGTGATGTATCTTATGTATTTGTGCATCTTTTCAGTGGATTGGTCACTTTATTTTGGAGTAGGCCCAGAGACGTAGCCAGGATATTTGGTGAACTCCGTAATCAAATCGTGTCCCTAATGTGCTTGAATGATTTTTTCATTTTCATATGGATGATTCTATGTTACACACTTATATTATGCTCATGTTCACTTGCACTAATGTTAGAAAAATGATCCTATTGGTCCCGATTGTTTCGAGCGGGTTCGATGACTTTTCGGGCTCGCTCCTAGGATCAGATCAAGTGGTATCAGAGCAGGCTAACAAGTGTTGCAGGTTGTGGACTGTTATGAGAAAAATTTTGTAGTGTGCGAAAATCTAGGAATTGGAAGCAGTTTGTGCAGGCACCAATGAAGCAATAAGTAGATGAGCATACCTGCAAGAAGCTTTTGGGGACCAAAAGCCTTCCCAGTGGGGAGGAATGATCTGGGAGGATCTAAAAAGGCCAATTTTCAAAATCATCATATTGCAACAAAAATAGTACCGTGTTGAAGAGCTCGTCAAGCCAATTCCAATGGTGCAAACAGACTCTGGATGCAAAAGATATTGCATTTTGAAGTTTGGCCCAACAGGGAAAATTTTGGCTAAAGTGCCACGTGGCACTCCCTCAAGCTGCCACGTGGTAGTCAAAAAGTGCATTCTAATGACATGGCATGATAATGTGTCATGATGATGTGGCATGATGATGTGGCATGTTGACATGGCATGATGATGTGGCATGATGATGTGGTATGATGACATGGCATGTTGATGTGGCATGATGATATGGCATGATGATGTGGCATGGTGACATGGCATGATGAAGTGGCATGATGACTAGCATGCATGCATTTGTGCTTGAAATGAGTTTTAGGACATTCATGCATTTACTCATGAGAAATTGTAAAATGATTAATATTTGAAGTGAGTGGAAAAATTACTCACATATTACTCATTTATTTTATTCCTTGAGTTGTTATGAAGTTAATGCATGGTTGTAACCAAAAAAAAACATGCCATATTTGTAAAGAAGTTGTAACAAGTTGGTTTATGGTTGAAAAAACCAACATGCTATTTAAAAAAGGGATTTTGTTATGTAATGGATTATTGTTGGATTTTGTAAATGTCATTATGGGGAAGTAACTAAATGTGAAAAAACATGGGCATGTGGGCATGAACCATATTTTTGGTTTATGTTCTTAAAATCCAAACCAATTTGTAACTAATCCCAATTTGGAGAATCACATGTATCATGCCACCAAGAGTAGCTTCTCCTATTTAAGCACTTGTCATGTGCATTTGAAGGGAGCTCAAGTTTGGAGAGATGTATCCCATAGAGGAAGCAAGCATCTAAGAGGCCCCATTGGGGGTCTCCATTGGAGAATCTCATGGAGAGGCTCCAACCTTGCAGTTCTAGCTCAGAGAGCAAGCATGGCTCCATCATGTCCAAAGGTGATCCAGCGTAGGAGACAAACAAGTAGAGTCAGTTCGAGGAGGCAACATTTCAATTTGCATTTGAAGGCAAGTAGCGACCATCTACACTCTCATCCCGAAGGACAAAGGTGAAGGGATTGGTTGGTAAGAGTGTGAATTTGGTTTTATTGATGCACTTGTCATGAAAACATATTGTTGTCTATTGACACTATTGACACTATCCTGCAGAAGATCGTGTGGTGTAGCTCGAGGTTCGTGGCTCATAGAATCAGTTGAAAGAGTGCTATTTGCAACATTATGCAAGTCTTTGATCTGCTCGAGGTTTGTGTCTCGTAGAGTCAGTTGAAAGAGTGTGATTGGCTACATTGTGGAAAATATCTTCATGTCCAAGTTTGGAAACTTCTCAAGACAAAGGAGGCAGGGATTTGCTTGCTTGATTTCTGCAGTCTTCGATTGAGTCCTATAGCTTGTGCACTTATGTGACCCATTAGAGGCAGTTATGGTGCAGTGGTAGAGATGAAAAGATGATGAAGACTTGCAGGTGAATCCGTTGTGATGTATCTCATGTATTTGTGCATCTTTGCAATGGATTGGTCACTCTATTTTGGAGTAGGCCCAGAGATGTAGCCAGGAGATTTGGTGAACTCTGTAATCAAATCGTGTGCCTAATATGCTTGAATGATTTTTCATTTTCATGTGGATGATTCTATGTTACACACTTATATTATGCTCATGTTCACTTGCACTAACATCAGAAAAATGATCCCATTGGTCCCGATTGTTTCGAGCGGGTTCGATGACTTTCCGGGCTCGCTCCCAGGATCAGATCAAGCATCGCCCTGAAGACTGTTATCTGCTACAATGGTATGGGAAAGTACCTAAGAACTCCTATTGTAAATTTTGTAAGTCCGTAGGACATAATGAAGATGAGTGTCGCAGTTATGACCTCATGAGAGAATGCACCTACGACACCTATCGCATACAAAATGAGGGACAGAGCAATGATGGCTATGGTTACTGTGGTGGTGCATCAGGTAGAGGTACTTTTGGAGGTTTTGGTCGAGGTGGTATGGCCAGAAGAGGAAGAGGATAGGTTATGTGTTACAACTATAACCAAGACGAGCATCTAGTGAGAGACTGTCGGAACACAACTACGACATGTCGGTATTGCCAAGCAGTAGATCATGTGATCGAGCAGTGCCCGTAGTTGATAGCTAAGATTCAGGAAAGAAACAGTGTGCCTACTCAGAATATTTAGATGATTTTCGTCAAGCAAAGACCTGCCCCAGCCATTAATGTTGTTACCCGGAGTGGAGCTACGACGGAAACGCAGAACAAGGAGAATCAGCTTGCCGAGGCTTGGGTTAGGAAGGCCCCAGAAAAAATCCCTGCATTTGATTTCGAAAGAGAAAAAGAGACCTTTATGGCAGCCACGAGAGACTTTGCTGACCCTAACACATCAGTAATACCTGCGCACCAACCTCAGCAGTAGTCACAGACGTAGGAAGATTCGACAGACAAAGTAAGTACACTGTCCTCCTTTTTACAGAGTTGTCTGAAGCTCCTAAGAAATTAGAATGATTTAAGTGAGTTGCAGAAAGTTATTGCTTCCTATGAACCCCAGCAAAGTTTTGGTCAGGAAAAAGCTGTTAATAGAGTCAGGAGAACTGGCAGGGAAATGAGATTGAATGCTTAGATAGGAGAGTATGATATGACTGCTGTTATCTTGGACCTAGGATCAGAGGTAAATGTCTTAACTAAGGAAACTTGGGAACAAATAGGAAAACCTACCCTTGATTGGTCCTCCATACAGTTGATATTAGCCAATCAGCAGAAGATTGTGCCCCTAGGAAGACTCCCTAGTGTACCAGTAGATATTGATGGAGTCAGTACCTTAGCAGAATTTGAGGTAATTGAAATAATTGATGACAGCAACCCCTATCCCGCACTACTAGGAATTGAATGGACAATAGATAATGATGCAGTGATCAACCTAAAGAAGAGACAGATGACTTTCGAAGGGAAAGGAATGAGAGTCATAGTCCCATTGGACCCTTCTCAAGGAGAGAGATACACAGAGCCAGTAAGAGATGAAGACCAGGATGCTTTGGACCACATCTATAATATCATAGCTAAGGAAGAAGATTATGTTGATCCTACTGCTGACGGTATCATGGATTGGTAGTGTGACGGCTCCTGCATGACGGATTCAGAGGATGGGTTAGAAAAATGGCAGAATAGACTTTATGAGCTGCATGGACATAGATGTGCCCGAATTACCAAATCTATCAGATGGCTTGGTGCACAGGTAACTATCCTACCTAATTTCAATGACTTTTCAGATCCAGAATAGTTTATTGAACAATTCTCAGACCAGATACCAGATTCACAGAAAAAGGAGACTCTAGATTCGGTATTCAGAGCCATAGCAGCTAGATGGTGGAATGGCCCTAAGAAGAACAGTCCTAGTTGGGACGCTCGTCAGAAGTTCCTTCGCCTGAGACTTATGGATCATCCCATGGAGGTACAAAGCACGTTTGATGGGAAGACTAGCCCTCAGGAATATTGGGCACAGTGCTACAAAGCATGGCAGCATGTACCTCAGGAAGCATGGGTACATAGGTTTGTGCATACTTTGGAACTAATAGCAAAGAACTGGTACGCGGAGGCTGAGCTTTGCCAGGATACTGTAAGTGGGGATCGCCTTGTTGATAGTTTTGTGCTTACCTTTTCTACTAATGAAATTTGTCTAGCTTTAATCAGGTTGGTCCATACTAAGGTATTGTATGCTCAAGACATAGTAAAATACCGGCCTGATTGGACAGCACAAGAAGCTCATGCAGTCGAATATTTTAACCTCGCAATTGATGAGGATGATGGTCCACGCAATAGTGGTCTTCCTGAGTCAGAAGGACACTGCGACGCACACGGACCAGCAGTCGAAGCCCCTACAGTGACTCAGCCCCTGAAGATGTAGACAGTCAACATTGGATGAGAAGACCAGCCTAAGTGTGCTACCAATGGAGATTATTGGGATGAAGACACGATAAACAAGGAGACCCAACTTCTCCATGAGTGTCGGGACTTATGTCTGATGAAGTTCCTAGAAATAAGAGGAATCATTGAAGCTGTGGGTGACATGTTGTCATGGGTCAAAGATCGACTCCATACCGTAGATGGTGTCTAGAGGTGTTGAATGTCTTCATTAGGGTGCAGCCACAGCTACTGCTTGTGCTGAAGAAGGAAAGGTCTGTCGGAACTAAGAAAAAAATGACCGTTAGAAGAAATCAAATTTGGCGGCGCCGGTACGTTCTCTATATTAACTGCCTATATTAATGCAATCTTGGAAAATATACCGTCGTCTAGACAAGATATTTGTCAGAATTGGTGCCATCAATGCACAGTTATGATAGCTTTCGAGGATAGCTTCTATAAAAGGACACCCACACCCGCAAGGTTCGTACTTTTCAGTTTCTTAAGTTTTACAATTGCATCCATGTCCACTGATCGTGAGTTCCAGGAACTATTGAGAGAGTTTGAGCATACGGGTTTGCCGAACCTTTTCAACCAACTGCCTACATCTGCTCCCCGTGAAGAAACTTCCCCAACGCCGACTCAGCCAATGCAGATACGCTCTTCCCGAAAGAAGTTTAAGCCTGAAGTACATTCTAAACGCAATGAAGATCGACATAAGCAGTCAGGGAAAACACCAGAAGACCCCAAGATGCAGCCATCTGGTTCAGCAAAGGGCCCACCTGTAGAAGATGAGAATATTGCACCGAAGCGTCCACCATATCTTCCACTAGTTTGACCAGGAGTCCAGCCACCTCGACGACTAAATAAGTTCACATTACGCACCCCTTCGTTGCCCTCAGGTGTGCAGTTGGTCGGGACCATTACAGGGAAAATCAACCGACTTAAGTATGCCGACCATGACACAAATGATCGTGGAAAGTTTCCGCAGTTCACCCCAGCACAATACTTGCATTTTTTCAAATATCCAGAGACTAACGTGACATTGCTGGAAGTAAAACAGTGGGCTGCTGGCTTGGATCAAGTGGGTCTGCTGAAGATGCTCGATATTCCCCATTTTGGTCATAGCACACAGGTGACCATGGTGGTCAAGAAGCTGCTGGAATTAGTACACGATGGCCACCTATGGATAGGAGATAAGAAAATTCCTATTAATGGAGAGCTCATTCATAGGATCACAACCCTACCAATAGCAGGACCTAATCCGGGGACCGAATTTCCTTCAAAGCATGAGGATACGAAGCTCGCACAAAGCATGAAGGAACGCTTTGGCCTGACAAAGGGAAAACAAGGGTATCACACTTCCACAATTCAACAACATAATATTCACTTCGCAGTTGAGCTTCTCGCATGCAAGCTCATGCGAAAGTGCAGACCATATGAAGTGCCTGCCCCGGTTATCAGAATTGCTGCAAACTGTGCCGAAGGCTACAGTTACAACTGGGAAGCATATATCGTGAAGGAATTCATTGAAGACGTTCATGACACATAGGAGAAAGGTAGGCCCTTTCACTATTCCTGGTTGATAGTCCTCATCGCCCTGGTAGGATGGCAAGAACCTACCGAGGCAGAGTTTGCTGCTATACCTCCGGACTTGCCTGGCGCAGTACGGTATGCCTCTTTGTGGGTTTCCCAGGATAAAACCCTATAGCAGATGACAAACTGTGTCTTTGCATTTTATATGATGAGTATCTCATATGAGATCACGAAAACCCCTCGGCTCAGTAATGAGTTATTCTCTCAATACGACGGTGTAGCCCATTTCAGCGCCGACATGCATCATATTTTCATCCAGGTCCGTGCGGATCAAAAGCATAAATGGTTTAAGTTACAATATGTAGTGACCAAAGAAGACATCCTCACGGTTGTTCAATAGTGGCCAGTGGAGTGGTTAAAGGACGTAGGGACAAAACCCACCATTCCAGTTCCCCCAGTTACCAATCTAGGCACAGGCCCTAGTCATACACAGCAGCAAGACCCCCCTGAAGATAGTGAAGAACAAACTGAGTTGCAGCAGGGTGAAAGCGACCAGGGTGGAGACAATGGCAATGAAAAAGAAGAAGAAGACTCGGTTAAAACTATTTCAGACCCTAATCGATAGGATAAGCGCAAGACACCAGAGCTGGAGGAAGTGAACAAACCCCAGCCCCGAAAGAAAACGAAGGCGTCGAAGGACCAGAATATTGATGAGGAGCCCAGCCTGACAAGTGAGAAGCTTGATCAGGATCTCTCAAGGTCCACAGAATTTCTCACCAAGAAATGGTCAGAATTTGTAGCCACACAACTGCATGCCATCACCGGGGTTGCAAAACACATTTTGGAGTTGAAGGACTTCACAGAAAAATCACTGACTAGCGCTTCAGGAAGCACTGTCCCACTAAGCGCACCACCAGACCTAAGGAAATGGTCGATCAGAGATAACAAAGGCCAAGTCTCGAGTGCTGCCCTCATATTAATGGATGCAGCGTCTCGTCCAGAGATGCGTATGAAGGTTGGAATTGATTACACTAGATGTCCATGACTGAGCTACATCTCTGTCGGTTAGCAATTATGAAGGAAATCTAGGCATGCGACCAATATTCACAAATGTAGTTGGAAAATGCCATGAGTAAGCAGCAGGGCTTCGCCACGCAGCTGGAAGCAGTAGCACAGAGAAAGAGGGATGCAGAATGTAAGTGCATTACCCTAGTACGAGTCTTGGATGAGGCATGTCGAAGTCTTCCTGACTTCGACGTACAGCTGGTAGAAGAACCAGAACAAAGATTAGTCAGGCTGAAATACTATGCATAGCAGTATTACAGTGAAATAGAGAAGCTCAAAGCAGAACATAGGCTCAGATTGCAGAGCTTCAACTCTGCATCACCCTGGAGAGCCCACCCGAGGTCAGGGAGCAACGTCGAGCAGACATTCAGGCCTCCGCAGCAAAAATCTCGGATACTGCAAGCAGCGCAACAAAGCTATTAGAAGATAGTGTTGAGGCCTGGACCACCCTACAGGAACATCCAGAAATTGGACAGCTGCAAGAAATAATCAGGCAGCGATAGATAGAGTTGGATACAGTAAAAGCAGAAATTAAGACTCTGCTGCCTATGGAGAAAATGCTTAAGGTAAAGCGAAGCAATGAACTCCAACAGGAAATTGAATCATGCAGAGCAAAAGCAACAGAAGTGGAAAGTTCTATGCAACCACTTATCAGCGAAGATTTCAAGTTGAGGACTGCTGTGGACACCCAACTCAAAGTTCTGAAGGAATATGCTGCATTTGCGTAGACAAAGGCTAGCGAAGCATCATCTGCAGTATTACAAGAATTGGTCAAAAAGGAGCAATACACTGAAAATATCATGCGTGGCCTCAACAAGCAGTTCGCTATCTTCACTGACAAATTTTGCCTACCAGAAGAGCCACAGAGTTTCTCGGGACGGGCCACTGGTGAGTCTTAGGGACCTGTTGGGGCGCGCACCTTAACGGTCCCTAATTTTGGTAACTCCGCGGTTTTTGTGGAAGTTGTAAGCGGAGTTACAACTCAAAACAGTCTTAGGGGTGTCGGGGTTGAGTCAAAGTCT
Organism: Pseudotsuga menziesii; assembly: GCA_001517045.1. Classification (NCBI taxonomy): domain Eukaryota; kingdom Viridiplantae; phylum Streptophyta; class Pinopsida; order Pinales; family Pinaceae; genus Pseudotsuga; species Pseudotsuga menziesii. The sequence goes on from LPNX010626623.1 coordinate 76,496, forward strand.
TCTTTTTGTAATAAACCCATGGTTTAAATCCAGGGTTTAGGGTTCGAGGTGCCCATGGTTTAAGCCCATGGTTTTGTAATAAGTGCACTATAAATAAGCACTCTTGTAAAGAATTCAGGTTAGTATTTTTGATGTAAGAGGTACTGATGTGAATCTAAGGCTATTTTGTAAGAGAAGGTTAAGTCCCAGCTGTGTGCGTGGATGACCTCTGTAGCTGTGTGAGCAGAGGGTTTTGGGGTAATAAAGGAAATCTGCAGCTGTGTGCATAGAGGCCTGCAGCTATGTGCGCAGCTTTGAGGACTTGAAGGGATCTGCAGCTGAGTGCATAGATCAGAACTGTGGTTTTTGTAAAGAGTTGAATAAAACATAGTTCTGTGGATGTAACCCCTACACTAGGGGTGCACCACGTTATATTGTGTGTTGTGGTTTTGTTCTTTATGCATTGATAAATATACATCTAATAAGTAAGATCACTGCTAACTTAATAACTTCGCTGTGAATTCCCAGTAAAGGGTTAAGCAAGTCACTGACTGTTTATTTAGATGCGAGGTTATATATGTGAATGTTGAATCTCTGTGTTATAAGAATATAAGTTATTAAAGGCTAAAGGTACAGTAATATCCCTCTTCTACTTGCAGAAACTTGATTCTGCGACATCCCATAGTTGTTTTAGGTGAGACTGCAACCTGTTCGCAGGTTGTTGCTGAAAGGGCCAACACTGTGGGTCTTTTGTTGGTGCAAAGTTAATGGTATAAACCCTGGGTCTGCCCTATAGCCCAACACTTGGGAATATTCCTGAGTGTACCAGTAGATATTGATGGAGTCAGCACCCTAGCAGATTTTGAAGTCATTGAGATAATTGATGATAGTAACCCCTATCCAACCTTGCTAGGAATTGAATGGGCAATAGACAATGATGCAGTAATCAACCTTAAGAAGAGACAGATGACTTTCGAAGGAAAAGGCCTGAGAGTTATAGTACCATTGGACCCTTCTCAAGGAGAAAAGTATACAGAGCCAGTTAGAGATGAATATCAAGATATTTTAGATCATATTTTCAACATCATAGCCAAAGAAGAAGACTATGTTAACCCTACTACTGAAGGTATAATGGAGTGGCAGTGTGACAGTTCTTGCAAGACTGATTCAGATGATGGCCTAGAGAACTAGCAGAATAGACTGTATGAGCTACATGGACATCGATGTGCAAGAATCACCAAGTCTCTTAGATGTCTTAGCTCATAGACAAGAGCCTTACCTATTTTTGATGGCTCGACAGACTCAGCAGATTTTATTGTGCAATTTTTAGAGCAGGTACCAGATTCACAGAAAAGGGAGACTCTAGATTCAGTATTCAGAGCCACAGCTGCCAGATGGTGGAATGGTCATAAGAAGTTTATTCATAGTTGGGAAGCTTGTCAAAAGTTTCTCTGCCTGAGATTCACAGATCAACCTCAGGAGGTGCGTAGCAGATTTTATGGTAAGACTAGCCCTCAGGAACACTTGGACCAATGTTATGAAGCATGGAAGAGTGTACCTTCTGAAGAATGGGTACATAGGTTTGTACACACCCTGGAACCTATTGCGAAGAATTGGTATGCAGAGGTGGAGCTTTACCATGGTACTGTAAGTTGGGATAGTCTTGTTGATAGTTTAGTGCTTACATTTTCTATTAATGAGGTTTGCCCTGCTTTAGACGTAGCTGTTAGGCTGATCAATAATAAGGTGTTTGATGATAAAGACATAGCTGAGTACCAACCTGATTGGAAGGAATAAGAAGCCAATGCAGTAGAATGCTATAACCTCGCAATTGACGAGGATGATGACCCGTGCAACATCAATATTCCTGAGTCAGAAGGATATTGCGAAGTACATGGCCCAGTAGTCAAAGTTCCTGAAGTAACTCAGCCCTTGAAGATAAGAAAAGTGAACATTGGATCAGAAGAAATACCTAAGTACGCTACCATTGGAGACTATTGGGACGAAGAAATGGTAAGCAAAGTGACTAAACTTCTCCATGAGTATCAGGACTTATTTCCAATGAAGTTCTCCGAAATGAAAGGTATCCTTGGTGATATAGGAGTGATAAAAATCCATTTGAAAGCTGATGTGAAGCCTGTGAAGTAGCGCCCTTATAGGCTGAATCCTAAGTATAAAGAAAAAGTCAGGATGGAGCTAGATAAGATGCTCACAGCACGAATCATTGAGCTTGTCGAGGAGTCCGAATGGATTAGCCCTATGGTGGTACAGGAAAAGAAGACCAAGGGGGAAATCAGAATTTGTGTTGATCTGAGGAAGCTGAATGATACCTGTTTACATGATCCCTTCCCTACTCCCTTTACAGATGAAGTTCTAGACAATGTCGGAGGTCAAGAAGTGTATTCTTTCATTGATGGATTTTTAGGTTACCATCAAATCAGAATTGCCCCAGAGGATCGACATAAAACAACCTTCGCTACAGAAATGGGATCTTTTCAGTACACAGTTATGCCCTTTGGGTTGAAGAATGCACATGCTATGTTTTCCAGAGTAGTCATATCTGCATTTAAGGAATCCATCCATAAATTCTTGGAATTTTACTTTGATGATTGGACTATCTTTGGCTTATTGAAAAATCATATAGCCAGTTTAAGACTTATGTCGGACAAGTGCAGACAGCATCAGATTTCACTGAATCTGAAGAAGTGTATCTTTTGTGCACCTTTTGGAATTCTGCTAGGCCACATTATATGCAAGCAAGGATTGATGGTGGATCCTGTGAAGATAGCCATTATTGTGAACTTGCCACCTCCGAAGTCTGTTAAGCAACTTTGCACTACGCTTGGTCATACTGGATATTACAGGAAATTCATCAAAGGATATGCTCAGATTACAGCTCCTATGGAAAAGAAGTTGAAAAAAGATATTAAGTTTGAGTGGACACCCGAATGTCAGGAAAGCTTGGACATCTTGAGAGAAAAAATGGTAACAACACCTATCCTAGTATTCCCTGACTGGAATAAAGAGTTTCATGTTCATGTCGATGCATCTTGCATTGCTTTAGGTATAGTATTGGCTTAGTCAGGTGAAGGTAATATTGATCACCCTATTGATTTTGCAAGTAGAAAATTGTCCACAACAGAAAAGAATTATACTACGATAGAACGAGAAGGTCTAGCTATGGTGTATGTCTTGCAGAAGTTTCGACATTATTTGTTAGGATCTCATTTTAAGATGTTCACTGACCATTCTTCTTTGAATTACTTGGTTAATAAGCCTATGTTAGGTGGAAGGATATGCAGATGGCTAATTTTGTTTCAGGAGTATGACTTTGAGATCATAGTTAAGCCAGGAAGACTTAAATTGGGGCTTGACCACTTGTCAAGGCTCGAGTCAGTAGAAGAGCCCTCTAGTTTGGACTAAGGTCTTCCTGATGCCCAGTTGTTTTCCATCCAAATGGTTGATGACTATTTTCAGGATATTGTTCAGTACTTGTCTAAAGGTTTTCCACCCTCTGAGATGATGACACAGCAGAAGAAGCAGCTGGTGGTTAGAGCAGCTGACTTTACCTTGATAGCAGGACAGCTATATAAGATGGGACCAGATGAAATACTGCACAGATGTGTCCTGGAGCATGAAAAGCCATTGATTTTGGCTGAGGCACATTCTGCAGCAGCAGGAGGTCATTATGCAGGAAAAGGTACAGCTCAAAATATTCTGACAGTTGGATTGTGCTGGCCTACAATTCATAAGGATGCAAGAGAGTATTGCCACAGCTGCAATATCTGTCAAAGGACAGGCAAACCATCCAGGAGGGATGAGATGCCTCTGGTTCCACAAGTAACTTTACAAGCATTTGACAAGTGGGCTATTGATTTTGTTGGACCAATCAATCCCCCTGCAAAGAAATCTGGAGCAAGATATATTATTACAGCAACTGATTACCTTACTCGTTGGGCCAAAGCTCAACTAGTCAAGGACTGTAGCGCTACTACTGCGACGAAGTTCATATTCGACAATATCTTGTCGAGGTTTGGGTGTCCTAGAATTATTATGAGTGATTAAGGATCACATTTTCTGAATAATACTATTGAAGCATTGACTAAAGAATTTCAAGTATATCATCAGAAGAGTACTTCCTACCATCCTTAAGTGAATGGAACTGTCGAAGCCTATCATCAGAAGAGTATTTCCTACCATCCTTAAGAGTACTGCCTAGATTCTTGAGCACGCTCTGATGAAGGTTTGTAATGTTAATAGGAATGATTGGGATCTTAGAATTCCAGCAGTATTCTGGGCTTATAGAACCACTTGTAAGAAGTTGACAGGCCACACACCTTTTAGGTTGGTATATGGACAAGAATCAGTTATTCCCATGGAGTACATTGTTCCTAGCCTCAGAATATCTGCCCTCACAGAGATGGATGATCCAGCTATGCTAAATGAAAGGCTAGAAAAGATACTGGAACTAGAAGAAGACAAATTCATTGCAGGTTTCAGCATCAAGTACAGAAAGCTAGAGAAAAAGCATGGCATGATAGACACATTAAGAAAAAGCATTTCCAGATTGGTGATCTTGTGCTTTTGTACGATAGTAAATTCATGAAGTTCCCAGGTAAGTTCAAAACACATTGGAAAGGACCATACATAGTTCAGACAGTTAATGATGGTGGCGTAGTTCAGTTAGTTAAATTGAATGGAGAATTTTTCCCTCCATGGTGAACGGAAGTAGATTAAAGAAGTACAGGGACAAGCCTATACCCCCTAAATAGACGTAGTACCAAGAAGAAGAGTCAGTTGAAATGGGGTACTAGACTATAATGAAGCTGTTCTCAGAGAGCTGTGGCAGATTGCTGGAAGTGTCGCAGTTCAACGCTCTATCGAAGCTGGTGTTAGGATGTGTTCAAGGTAAGTACTGTGTCGAAGGTACTTAGGGTGGTGAAGTTGAAGTTAATGGTTGTGCCGAAGAAGAAAGGTGTGTCGAAGCTTAAAATGTGACCATTGGAAAGAATCGGATCTGGTGGCACCGGCACGTGAACTACATCAATTACCTATAATGATGAGATTTTGGGAAATCTAGTGCCATTTGGACAAGACCCACCACCAATTCGGTCAGATCTGGTCTCATCAATGCACAATCTTGGAAGATTTGGTCATTGAATTCTATAAGAAGAGACCCAGGCCTGTGAAGTGTGCATTGCACATTTTCTGAGTCCCACAGTTGAGCCCATGTCAGCTGATCGTGAAGACCAGCACCTGTTGAGAGAAGCCAGAGAAAGGGGTCTACAGAACCGTATGAGAAACCCACCTGCATCTATCCCCCCAGCACCGAGTCAACCAAGACAGACACGATCTACTAGAAATAATTTTAAGGTAGAAATTTGTTCTAAGCGGAATGAAGAAAGGTACAAGAACACTGGGATTCTGCTAAGGAGGAAAGGATGAAAGATAGAACAAGCCATGCCAGTGGTAGAAATAGCAGAAGGAATAACAATGATGACAGGCATATAAGGGAGAAATACGGTAGGAGGATTAAAGATGTTGCTTACAGAGATGCAGACCAATACAAAGCTCGACAGAGTGCAAAAGGAGATAGTGGAGAAGGAGCCAACCACCGAAGATATCAAGTGTAGCCTTAGCAAGCAATTTACTATCTACACAAACAAGATTTGTCCACCAGAAAAGCAGCAGAGTGTCCCGGGACGGGCCACTAGTGAGTCTTAGTGGGCCGGGATGGGCCACTAAGCTTATGGTATTGTAATAGTGCGCTGGTATAAATAGGCACTTATGTAAAGAAGTTAGGTTAGGCCTTTGGAGACTTTGATGTATGATGAATTGATGCAAAGGAAGAAAGAACTATTTTAGGGTTTAAGGATAAGTCCCAGCTGAGTGCATGGATGACCTCTGCAGCTGAGTGCGCAGAGGGTTTGTAATAAAGGTGCTGTAGCTAAGTGTGCAGCTTAGGGTTGTTGAGAAGATCTACAGCTGAGTGCGTAGATCAGAACTGTGTGTTTGTAAAGAGTTGAATATAAGCACAGTTCTATGGACGTAGCCCCTACACTGGGGGTGAACCACATATATCTTGTGTTGTGGTGGTTCTTGATGTTTTGTTTTTGTTTTATGCATTTGATAAGTAGATAAGTGATAAGATAAGATAACTGTTAGATAGTAACTTCACTATGAATTCCCACTTAAGGGTTAAGCAACAACTGTATGTTTATCTAACTACGAAGCTAATTAAGTAACTGTTAAAGATCTATGCTATATATTTATTCTTTGTTAAGGCTAAAGGTACATTAATATCCCTCTTCTGCTTCCAGAAACCTGATTCTGTGGCACCCCATAGCTATTTCGAGTAATACTGCAACTTGTTCACAGGTTGTTGCCGAAAGGGCCAACATTGTGGGTAGTTTGTTGGTGCGAAGATAAAAGGTATAAAACCCGGGTCTGCCCATATCCCAACAACAACTTCCTCAAATGTTAGAGGATCGTCTATTTGAGAAAATAATGCAAAAATTGAGAAGAAATTTGGCGTACTAGCCTCATAAATCTCACATAGACTTCCCGTCTTTATTGGATTTGTCAATGTCGACCTCATCAAACTGCTTGATGGAGTTTTCTAATCTCTTGGTGTGCTTGTTGATGTGACTTGAGATGCAACTTGTGTCAAAGTTCCTTGTGCTGAAACATGTTGCGATGTCCTAGAAGTGGATGGGGCCGTGACATGTTTTCATACATGTGGTGTTTGAACCACTTCCTCCATCATGTCATGATGCTCGACACTATACACAATTGCTTGAAAGGAGATCAAGTGTACAAGGAGCGACGAAGGAGATAGTGACAAGTGTCAAAGTGGATTGCGCAAGATAAAGTTACTGACAAGTGTGGTCGGTCTGGTCAAAAGTAGTTAGAATTTTGGTCCAAGTTAGTCAGAAAATCAGTTTATGTGGACCGTTTTGTAATGGTGCAAGCCTATAAATAAAGTTAGGAATGTCGTTGATAGATAATCAAGGATAGTAATTATTTTGTATCATGAGATCTTATGGTTGTGACCTGCTTTGTATTCTGCAAATGAATGGGTTTTGGTTTGAGGATTTTAACCAAGGGATGTATTTTGATCTTTGAAGTGAATATGAGATGAGCTCTGCCTTTGTTTTAAACTACAACGATGCTATCTATGATGTTCGCCTTGTCTGAATGATGCAATCTATCTGTGTGTGAATTTATGATATCTGATGATGCAAAGTATTTATGCAGTTAATGGGTTCTTACATGTCAACATATTTGTTAAGTTCAATTGAATCATGAATTTTTGTGATATTAGAACTGTTGCGAATGATGATAAATAACTTCGATAAATGATATGTTAAAATCTCCTGGATCTATGAACTGCATTGCGGCAGAGTAAGATTAAGTGTGCAAGTCTTCTTCCTTTCTGTGGAAACATGGTTCCTGCAACCCTCCCTCAAACATCTCGGGTGAGACTGCATCTGCTTTGTAGGTGTTACTGGATAGGGTAAAATCTGTCTGGGCCAGTTTTTAGGGAGATTGCGTCGAAGGGTGACAATAGTGAGTGAACCCCTATCGACTGAAGTGTGTTAACAAATGGTTCATTTCTAGGACCATAGTGTGAGGAAGAAGAGGACATGTTGTGGCACCCGACAAAACTATAGATCCAGAATTGGTTTGATGAGAAGGTCTGAGAGTTTGCAGCAGAAGAAAACTAGAGCTCCATATTGACAACAAAAGAGTGGTTGGGAATACATGACTACTCTGATATTCATGAAATTTTCTTCTCCGAGTTCCTGATTATTTTGTATGAGTGGTTGGCACAACTTACCTTCCAAAAAAGAAACTTCGAAGGAGGTGAACCTACTTACTAGACCCTTGAATTGATCCAATAAATGAAAAGGGTAAACAACAAGGCATCAAGAGCTGTTGAAGTGTGGCTGGACAAAATTTTGGAAGGATATATCATTGATTTTGTTGTCGACACAGTCAAATATTATAAAGACACAGAAAGGGAATTCTTCTAGGGACCAAGAGGGAGGTTTGTATTGTCTTTGCAATTGTGTATTAACATGCTCATATGGGAAAAGGGAATATTGAAAATGAACTCTGATGAGTAAAGCCTTGGTGTGCATATGTTACAAGTATCGTGGAGAAGCGGTTTGGATAAAATTATATGGGGTAGATGGATGGGATTTACGAGGAGTCTGTGAGGGAAGTCGAGGAAGAGTGTGGTATTCTACGAAGTCGGGCAAGGTTACAATAAGAGAAGAGGTGAAGGGTTGAGGAGAGTCTTGGTGCAACCAAAACAAGAAACTGTCAGAGGAGACCACAAGGGACTAAGTGACCCTACAAGGATGAAGGAGACAATTAGGAAATTCCTAAGCCTGAGGAAGGACTAACCTAAAGCAACAATGTACCTACACCTCTGTGCACTCTGCCACATCCAGGAAGAAATACTAGATCATCACAAGACTTCCCTATGTTCCACCATAAGAGTAATAGTAGAGGATCAACAAATACTGGAAGAAAACCCAGAATGGTGGGTGACGACGTAAAAATACGCTCATTCCATGGGAATGGGATTGAAGATATTGAGCAGTATTGGTTTCTCTGCGAAGTAGTATGGACTGTGAAGCAGGTCCAAGACAAATATATCAATAAAGGACAACTAGCGACAACCTTTTGAGGCCAAGAATTGGATTGGCACATGAATTGTTTACAAGTGCCAACAAGAAATCAGTAGAAGACACTAACACAAATTAGAACCAGATTGATTGAAGAGTTTATAAAACCCAAATTTGAGTTGCAGTACATTACTGAGTTGAAGGAAATTAAACAATATTTGAATGAGTTGATATGGGATTTTGTTCAACGGTTCAAGACGTTGATGGATAAGGTGAACTTCGGGATGAGCGATGTGCAACACAAAGAATGGTTCATCATAACATTGGTGCCCCACATATAGATGCCACTAATGTAGCTGAATATTGTGATAGAAACCAAGGCTCTGAAAATTGCAATGAAGCTGGAATCTTCACTAGTTGGCAAAATGGGGTTTGGGATGAATCAGATCCAATCCCAATTGGAAAATCTTACTATTTAGTTGCAAGATATCAAGAAAGGAAAGGATGTATGTGAATAAGTATGGTGCAATGTATGTCACACGAAATGAAATCATAATGACCAATGTCCGGACTTCCGTGAATACTTACAGGCTAGAGCCCCTAATCCATTGAGTCAAGGTGGTCTTCCATGGTGTCGAATCTCTCAGACTAGAGGACATTGGTCCGAGGAATGTATATATTCAAAAGGTTGTGTCGAAGCCTGCAAACATGTTTTATATTTTTTGTTGATTAGTTATTCATGAAGAGAAGGATTGCAGAGCATATGAATTGCTCCAAGAGAGAACAATGGATAGATATTTAATGAAAGGTGAAGAACACCGACCAACGGAGAGGTCACAACTGCAGCAGCAATCGTAGTTTGTGCAACAACAATAACCGTTTTCTTCGATGCAGCCATGGTAAAATTAGATGCAGTATAATCTGAAACAACCAGAATATGCTCAGTTCTACTATACTCAACAGAAGCACGTTGTACCACAACTTAACCAACAATAGCAGTTTAACAACCTGCATTATCAATCAGAAGGAGGATTTCATGGAGGTCGCAAAAAAGGCTTTGGTCGAGGAGGTGCTATGGGACGAGGTTGTGGGCCAAAGATGTGTTATAATTGTGGAGTCTTGGGACACTATGAAATGCATTGTACAAACCTACAAGCTCAATGTACGTATTCCATTGCTGTAGATCATAGAGTCATAGAATGCCCATTGTTGATTGCAAAGTGGCAATCCAAGAACCCGCCACAACCACAAGTGAACCATAATGTGAACCACCCTTAAAATTAGAATCAATGACTAACTATAGGAAAAATTTTGGTGAAACCCAGGCCTCAACCCGCAGCTGTTGGAGCCATAATGGGAGGAGGTGTGACAACAAGAGATGAGAAAACCACTCCCACAGATCCGATTGGTGGATTGAAAGAAGGTAAAATTCGATGTCGACATTGAGAAAGAAAATTTCTTTGATGCAAGAGACATAATGAAAGAGACATGAGTAAGTTTTCTATATATGAAATCCCACCTACTTTTTATTCAACAGATGTGTCAGGATCATCGCGGAAGGTTTGAACATTACAAAATTTTCTAGAAAGTTGTTTTTCACTGGCAAAATATTCGGATGCATTAGCAGAAATAATAAGTTTTTTGTACAGACAGGAGAAAGGGAGACATGGCCACATCGTGAATTATTTGTATAAGAATAAAACATGAAGGGAGATGAGAATGAATGTTCAGATCAATGACTATGATGTGTATTAGGTCATCTTGGATCTAGGATCATATGTCAATATATTGACAAAGAAAAATTGGGAAAGTATGGGAAACTGCAGTTGGTTTGGTCCCCTGTACAACTGTGATAGGAAAATCATTCCATAGTGGCTTACTTTCGTCAATTGGAGGAGTACCACACCTACTCATCGAAGTAGAAGGGATGAAGACTAATGCAGACTTCAACGTTATTGATATCATCCACTTAAGTAGCTCATATCCTGCGCTGTTGGGAATTTGATGGGATAACGACAATATAGAGGTTATCACCTTCAAGAAGAGAGTGATGAATTTTGAGAAAGATCGTTTCCCCATTGGATCTGAGCGAAAGCAGAAGATACGTCGAAACAATAAAGGAGGAAGTCATGGGAAGATGGGATAATGCATATAATATTTCTTAGGATTACATCCATCCCACTGTAGATGGGGATCTGGGATGTCAAAGTACTAGCTCCACATCATCGGATTCTGATGATGCCCTAGAGAGATGGAAGAACTGGCTACATGAAGTATCAGTCCAAAAATGTGGGTGAGTTACTCATTCCCTGTGCTAGGTCGCAACATAAGTTTTCAAACTACCACATTATGAAGGAATACCTAAATTGGCTGAGTTTATTGATGAGTTCGATGACAAAGTATCAGAGCCTCAATAACTATTGGCACTAGAGGAAGCACTGAAGGCTACTCCAATGAGATGGTGGGATATGCATAAGAGCTTGATCAACGGTTGGCTGATATGTCGCAAATTGATGGAAGTTCAATTTGGGGAAACATAACACTACCAAGGGGATACGTACGATGGAAGGAATGATCCCAATGATCATCTAGTCGTTGTCAGACCACATGGGTGTTAAGGCTGAAGGATGAATGGGTACATGATTTTGTCCATACAATGGATGAAATGCCATGATAATGGGACGTATCAGCTGAATTTCGAAGGGAGATTAAAGCATGGGAATATTTGACTATTTGTTTTAGTCATACTTTCATTTGTGTGAATGTTGACCCGACGATACATAACACACTTCCGCACATCCAAAATGAATTATTGGAAATAGTTCCAGTGGCATTCCCAGGAAGACCACATGAGACGCAACTAACACAATTGAGGACAGAATGCTACAATGTGTCAGATGAACCTGACGACAGGGATGATACAAGGAAAATAAGCATCGCAGAGTCAGAGGGAAGTCGAGATATGGAAACACCAGAAATACCGACCGACAAAATCCAACAACCACTCAAGATAAGGAAGGTCAATATTGGGAAGACAAAGGACCTGAAGTTCACCAATATAGGAGATTACTAGGATTAAGCGACTATGGCGAAGATCATTGATCTGCTGCATGAATTCCAGGATTTGTTTCTGACTAAATTATTTGAGATGAAATGGATCTTAAGAGACTTAGGATAAACAAAAAATCCCTCTAAATATAGATGCAAGGACCTATTGATTGAACCTACGATACAAGGAATATTTAAAAGCTGATATCAATAGGATGATGGATGATGGCATCATCAAACCTATGGAAGAGTCAGAATGGACCAGTCCAATAGTTTCTCAAGACAAGAAGATAGGAGAAATATGGATCTGTGTCGACCTCTAGAAGTTAAATGATGCATGTCTCCATGATCCGTTCCCAATTCCATTCACTTACAAAGTACTGGAAAGAGTCAAAGGACAAGAGATCTATTTGTCCACAGATGGCGTTTTAGGTTACCATCAAATAAAAATCGCAAAGCAAGATCGACAAAAAACCACTTTTGTGACATAATGGGGATGTTTTTAGTACACAATGATGCCTTTTGGCCTCAAGAACACACCTTAAATCTTCCCAAGGATAGTATTCGCTGCGTTTAAATATTTCATTCAGAATTCTCAGCAATATGCATAGATGATTGGACTGTCAAAGGGTTGGTAAAAGACCACATCACAAACCTGTGACTGATGTTGGAAAGATGTCAACAACATCAGATCTCATTGAATATGAGGAAATTTATATTTTGTGCTCCGTTTTGTATTTTTTTGTCACACATTGTCTGCAAGGATGTTGGTTGATCCCACTAAGATAATGATAATTTTCAATCTACCTCCACCAATGATAGTAAAACAACTTAGGGAAATGTTGGGACATACTGGGTATTACCAAAAGTTCATAAGGGGATACACAACAATCAAAATGGGGTATTACTGAAAAATATTTGAAGAAGGACACAAAATTCGAATGGATCAATGACTGTCAAGGAAGTCTCGATACTTTAAAAAATAAAATGGTTACAAGGATGATATTAGTCTTTCCGGATTGGAAGAAGGAGTTTCACGTCCATGTAGATGCATCATTAGTCACATTAGGAGTAATTTTGGCACAACTAGGAGAAGGAGCTATTGATCATCCAATCACCTTTGCAAGTTGGAAGTTATCTGATGTAGAAAGGAACTACACAACAACATAGCGAGAAGGATTGGCGTCGATGTATGCATCGTATAAATTCCACCACTATCTATTGGGAGGACACTTCAAGATGTTTATGAATCATTAAACGTAGAAATAGCTCATCAAAAAGCTTGTGTTGGGGGGGGATATTTGTCGATGGTTGCTACTCTTCCAATAATTTTATTTTGAGATCATCACTAAGCCAGGACAGATGAATGCCGAACCCGATAAATTATCAAGGATTGATATAGGAGAGGAAAATAAAATAAGGTTGCTAATGCATTAAGTAGAAATACAAATCTGAATTTTACAACAGCAATCAACACCTATAAAATAGATTTATAAGAACAACTAGAAGATGGAATAGAACAAGATGAAAATTATCAGAAATTACAAGGAAAGGTAAGAGCAAATTTAATAGAAAGTCTAAGTATAGGGTATAGATTGAACGAAAAAGGATTATTATTGTATAAACATAAACTATACGTACCTAATGTACCTAATATTAAGCTTTTAATTTTAAACGAAATTCATAAAACTCCTTATTTAGGACATCTAGGTTATCAGAAAACTATAACCATGCTAAGAAAGGATTATTTTTGTCCAAACATGAAAAATGAATTGGAAGAATACATTGCTAAGTGCTTTGAATGTCAGCAAGTAAAGACTGAACATCAGCATCTAGCTGGGATACTTTAGCCATTTCCTATTCCTAGCTGGAAGTGGGAGATAATTAGCTTTGATTTTATCATGCGACTACCTAGAAATCAAAAGTTAAATGACTCAATAATGGTAGTTGTTGATAAATTGAGTAAAGTAGCTCATTTTATACCTGTAAAAACTACTTATAAAGCTGCAAATATTGCTGATATTTTCTTAAAACAATTTTTTCGGTTACATGGAATACCGAAGGTGATAATTTTAGACTGAGACCCTAAGTTTATGGGCAACTTTTGGAAGTCTTTGTTTAAAGGATTAAATACTACATTAAACTTTAGTACCTCTTTCCATCCTCCAACAAATGGACAGAGTGAAAGAGTTAATCAGGTATTGGAGGATCTGCTCAGAATGTATGTAAAGGAGAAACCAGGTAAATGGGAAGATTACTTATAGCTGGTAGAATTTGCTTACAATAATCATTATCAAGCCTCAGCTAGATATAGTCCTTTTGAAATTTTGTATGGCAAGAAATGCAATACCACCATATCTTGGAGTAATCCAGTTGACAGGTTAGTATTAGGACTTGAATTAAGAGATGAAGTTAATTGTAAAACATGTACAAGGTAACTTGAAAGTTGTGCAAGATCGACAGAAAATTCAAGCAGATCTTAGACGAACTCCAAAGGAGTTCCAGGTAGGTGAACATGTTTTTATTAAGGTGAGACCTAAAGAAGAATAACATGATCAATAACCATGGCTGATCCATCAACCATCACACATGGTGATGCTTCTTTTCTTTCCACCATACATATGTGCAGGAAAAACCCTCAGATGTCACCGAGGCTTACCAGGAGAATGCTTTTGCTGAAGACTGAGGGTAGTTTTTCTTCTAGCTTCAAGTCCAAGTATGAAGAAACCTGCACATATAACACAGTAGAGTTGTTAGTCATTTTCTTAAAACAATAATGAAAACCCTATTAATTAATAAATTGAAAGGAATTTAGGCATTTTACCTTGTAAGCTGTGCAGTGGTGAAGTCGTGGAAGCCACCCAAGCCAAGCTCGATGGCACATCGAAGAAGGTAAATCCCTGGGAATGTGATTGCGTTGAATGAAGCAAAACCCCAAGCCATGAAATGGAAGGGATAAAACCACAAGGAGGAAGCAAACAAGTAAAATACAGATGCAACTCTTCACTTTAGAAATTCTTGTTCACTTTGCACAGTAAGCAAACCCGCATAGTCACTCAAGATGGCAGAGAAACCAGTTCCAACTCTCAATTACCTCTTTGATAGTCAACAAGCCTCTAAACAATATTTTATCAACCCTACACAAGCTCATGGGGGTATGAAGGACTGGTGCTTATCTCTGTGGAGGTTTAAACAGAAACCATGGTGGCCACGAGCTCCCATCTCAGCCGCTCCTCAACCAAAAGAACACTTTACAACGCAAAGATAGGGTTTGGATAACTATTATTAAGTCAACAAACCTAATTACTTAATCACCTACCACGTGTCCCAAATTATTATCACAATCATGGGTTTGAAACTATAGTCGATTATATTGATTTTCAATCTAGAAAAATCATTGTGAAGCAAAGTCAAAACCATATCATAAGTATGTTTTTTATAGATAATGTTGTTTTTCCTTGTTATTTCGATTTCCTTGTTTTAAAAACTATAGGATAAACAAAATAGTGTTGACTTGCTATTTTCTTTTAGACAAGTTATAGTAATTACATTCTAACTATGTTTGTTTATAGAATATAAATAAAGGACTACACTTATAATAGTAAAACATCATTGAAAGGGGTAATCTAATCCTCCCTTGAAGTATTTCACATAGAACTTGGAGATAGAAAATAATTTCTTATACTTTTGAAATTATTTTTATGTAGGGTATAACTATAGCACAAGCAATTACAAGATTTTCTCTAACACATACGATGATAACAATACATTAAGAAATTTACAATTTATAGCAATTGTAATTGAAAGTGTAGTTAAAGCTAGGTGGATATACTAGGGAACTAGGTGAGAATACATGGTTTAAAATGTTACTAAAGTAGAGTTTTAAAGATTTATAAAGAACTCAATCGAATATGAATGATACCTTAGACCAATCTCTGCACAACAATGTGTATTTGGAAATACAAGTACTTGCAACCTTTCTTCTCTCTGATAAGAGTCTCATTTATAAACTAATGTCTGATTGTTGAAAAAGGAAGTTTAAGAGTCAAGAAAGATAATATATCTATTATGAAAAACACCTTATTATAGGAACCCTAGAGCAAGGGTCATTATGTAAATACTTTTAACAAGCATAATGTCATTATTGAAAAGAAAATCTCATAGAAAGCAAAAGTTGTATAAACAAGAAAACCAAGTAATAGTTCAACAACATAGAGTATGTAATGTTTACAAAAGAATTCAATTAACGTGAATAGAACCGTACTCCAATTTTTTTACAACATATATGTAATTATAGGCATGTGCATGCGAAACATATCTTTTATTTTATAAAAATGTTATATCATAAATTCTTATGAGCATAAGTAGAAGTGTTCTTAAACATTTCATTTTGAAAAATTTAAGCAGATAGTTGAAAACTACATGATGAATTAATTGGTTTCCATTTTGGTGGTAAACTGAACATGCATAGAACTCATCCTTCCATAGTTTTTTTTTACCATATTTATGTAGTTTGATGACTTTAGCAATGTCAACGTTACCTCTTTCAGGGTCAAGCTGCAAACAAACATTTTAAATTACTAGCATTTTATCTTATGCTAGTGGAGTATCTTTCTTGAACTGGAAATTTTACTAGAACAAACTGCTTACCTATTAGAACCTGTAAAAGAACCATCATTCCACTGCGTTAGTTGTTAAGCTAAGTAAGCCCCAATTACATATAAGATTCTTTCCTACTTGACAAAAGAAGACAATAACACACTTAGCATCAGTTTAAGATGCATTTTTCTTTTCTCACTTTCTGAAAAAAACACAAACTGCTATGTTTAACATTACTAAAATAGTACCTTAAGATAAGCTAATAAGTTATACAAAACCAAAGAAAAGGAATGCTCTTTGTTATTTTTAACTGTTTAAATATCCGCTAACAGTTAATGGTTCATTGGCAATGACATCTTGACATTTTATTTTACATGAAAATTTTTAATTTTTTACGAATTTTTGGGTTATTATACTTATGGTGGCCAACAATGCATAGTGATGCTATAGACTATGTGAAAAGTTGTGACATCTGTCAAAGGATGGGGAAGCCATAACAATGGTATGAAATGTCGTTAATACCTCAGGTGACATTGGAGCCATTTGATAAGTGGGCAGTTGATTTTGTGGGACCCATCAATCCGCTAGGAAAATGGACGGGTGCACGATACTTTATCACTGCGATTGACTACTTGAATAGATGGTCAAAAGCATCACCCGTGATACATTTTCCTTCTACGACAGTAAAGAGGTTCTTATTCAACAATGACATTACTTGGTTTGGTTGTCCCAAGATACCGATGAGCGACCAAGCGAGTCACTTTATCAATCGCACCATTAGCGCAATGGCGAAGCAATTCAGGATCCATCATAATAAGAGTACTCCATATCACCCATAAGAGAATGGAACAATTGAGGAATTCAATAACGTATTGGAACATGCGCTAACAAAGGTATGCAATGCAAATCGTGATGATTGGGATTTGAAAGTTCCTGTGTTATTATGGGCCTACAAAAATACATGCAAGCAGTTGACTAGGAAAACACCAATCAAGCTGGTCTATGGCTAAGAAGTAGTCATGCCAATGGAGTACATTGTTCCCAACGTATGTATAGTGGCAATGAAAAACATAAGTGATAAAGGAGTGGTTGAAGAATGGTTGACACAATTGTCACAAATTGAGGAGGATCTGTTTGTCGCAGGTTTTCATCAACAACTAGAAAAGAATCGACAGAAGGCATGGAACGATCGTCATGTCAAAGAGAAGTACTTCCAGTGTGGAGATATGGTTCTATTATACAACAAAAAGTTTGTGAAGCACCTAGGTAAGCTCCAAATGCATTGATTAGGACCTTACGTGATTAATTTCATCATCGACGATGGTGCATGTTGATCAGAATATTTCACCTCCTGCGGAAAGCAAAGTGTTTCGCTGGTCTGAATGGTTTAGATCCAGAACAAATAGATCACAGAGGTTGATAACTCTCCCTAGACGCTGTAGATATCTAGAATGCAAGGCTTTGATAGTTCACCTGTGTACCTGCAAAAGAGTTCAACACGAAACAGATCAAAGCAACCAGAATATGATCTACTAATCTATGCTAGTGACTAAGGAATCTAGCAATATATATTTGAAATCAAACATCAACAATATATATGGGACAGAAAATCAACTTGAATTAGAAATATGAATAAGTTTACAACCAAGCCTTAGTGTTGACATGCATCTCTATGAAACCATCTCTTCATCCCCAAAAGCTCCAACTCTAGCTCTCTATGCTCTCCCCAAATGATCTTGGGCCAAGAATCAGTCCAACAGCATAACAATACCTTCAATGTTCTCTCCTCAACCATGGCTATGAGCTCATATTTATAGGGCTTTAATGGATATAGATGGTCGAGAAATTAGTGGGTGAGGTGGCCTCTAAGATCCTAGGATGAGGGATCTCGAGCTCAACCAACCCACAATCGTAGGGATAAGGGATATCTCGAGGCTTATCATCTAGAAGCCTCGAGAAGCTTCTCTTTTTCCATTTTTACCCAGGGTACCGTGCTTCTCCTTCTATGAAAGAGAGGTTCTGGTAATAACCACCTATCGACGAAGGGTGACAGGTGGTGGCACCACTTATGGAACACAGATGAAAGGCGGTGTGAGCAGGGGTACCACTCCTGGACAAAGGTGCATGTGCGGTGCTGGGAATTTGTATGATAGACTGTAAAAAACCATTTAGTCTTCACTCCAGAAGCTGGGATTTAGGGAAAGTAGGTATGTGAAAGGTCTTATCGCATGATGGTGATAGGATTTTGTATAACAGGATGCCCCCCAAAGCATGAGTCTTAGAGTGATATAATAAACGAGAGATTTGAGAACAAGTCATTGCTAGGAGATGAAAATGTTGGCTCGATCAAAGTATGCAGTCAAGTAGGCATTTGTGGTACATTAGTATGTTGACTCATAGACACAAGTAACCAAACTCATAGCTGTAGACCAATACAAGGCAGATCCATGAGTGGAATAAACAAGCATGGCTACTAGAATACAGCGTAGATCCATGTGATAGAGGACTCAAACTTGGACATAGCTACCAGACATACAACGTAGATCTATGTCATACATATGCAAATTTGAGCATAGCCATGACCATACAAATGTGGATCCATGCTAGATATACAAAACTCCATTGCAAACTAGGGAAAAAGAAATGAGCACTTTTAAACAAATACCCAAGGTCTTCGTCTTGTCTTCCACAAAGTACGATTCTATCCATGTGATTACAATGATCTGAAGTCGAACATGGTAGAAACCACTTGATTATCGGCCAATGATGTGAACCATTAACTAGTGCGAGGGAGATCACCATTAATGTCAATAATTCCCAAGGCACCCTAGTACAATCTACTGAGTGCAAATAGATGTCCTGATGTTGAACACCCAGTCAATTCTATCGATTAAAGGTCAATGATGTGAATCTATGTCGAGAGCGAGAGAATATGTCATTAAGGCATATAGATCTCAAGGTACTAAATATTGTTTCTAAGACTATTTCCTAGATGATGAGTTGATGTCGACAGGAATAGCCTCATCGAAGGAGGGCCATGATGAGTCCCACATCGATGACACGAAACTCAGAACATAGTTATGGAATGATGTGAATGTAGTAACCATATGACTGACTCAAAGATACTGACACAAAGGCTGTGTATACTGCGGAGGTAAGAATTCTTCAGATCCCCTTTGAACATTGGGTGGCATGACAAAATGACTTGGCAGCATGACTAGATAGGACAGATACACAATGCGATAGTGGAAAATACATTCTTTTGAAAGACTCAAAGGATTGGCATGACTCATGAAAGTGGATTGTCACAGAGATCAGCTGAATACCCAATTGACTGACATGATTGTGCAGACAAGTGCCATGTTCAAAGTTAACAACAAACAACTACCATTATTCATAAAATGATTCCCTTTCCCATTCCCCCCATCATGATCGATGAGTGCCTCTTTTCGGTTTTACGAGTTCAAAGAGGGTAACAAACACTCGATATAGCTTGTCAGAAGACAAGTCCAGTCTCATATGTTTTACAAACCTGAGAGAGGAGGGGTTCATTCCCAAAACGGGTCTCTCAATGTTTAATTTAATGAGTCCACTGAAAGAAAACTCGGTATCGTTCATGTTTAGAGAGTCTGAACGAATACGGAAGAAGACTCCATGGGGGTCCTTTTTCATATGATTTATTTTTTAAGGCTTGAAAAAGTATAAAATCATACCTTAGAGAACTCTTCCAGTCATGATTGGCTGGAGCGTTCCTTTCTCGTAAATAGTCCTGTCCGAACTGAGAAAGAGATAACCTACCATCGGATAGATGACTCTTCAAATACTTTAACGAACGTGAATAAGACAAGATCGTTCGACAATCTTTTTGTATTTAGGGAGCCTGAAAATGGTTTAAAGAGAACTCCATGATGTTTCTTTACACAATGTCACTTTTTACGAGCTTGGAAAGATTCAAAAACGGACTCGACTATCTTTTCATGTTTAAGGAGTCTAAAAGAAGATGTGAAAAGAAGACTCCATGATGTTTATTTACACAATGACGTATTTTATGAGCCTGGAAAGAAACTTGAACTAGACTTGAAACTTTGTTACTAGATTTTAACGAGCATGACAAAGTGTCATAATAAATGCTCAATGACCTTTTCCATTTTGTGAAAGTACGAAAAATCCATAAACAAACTTTTCAAAGCTTTTACTAAAGTCAATTTGCAGATGACTCATAAACAAGTGTTAAATGCAACCAAAATCAACATTAAGGGATTATGACAAATAGATTTTGACCAAAACATGATGTAATATGAAAACTATACTAAGTCAGACCCAAAAATGTCTATATAAGGAAAGTAAATAGTAAAAAATCAAACATTTCACTATTTACCTCTAGCAGAGAGCACTTGGAGCATTTTTTAGCCATATCTTCCACAGCTGATACCGGGAGTTTCCACCATCCTTTTTCAGTCTCGTCAGTTGCAAGTAATAGCTAAGACCCTTATATTTCATTTAATAGCTTTTATTTTGGGATTTGGTGGAGTTTTAGGCCTATTTGGAAATCCCTAAAATCCAATTAGCGGGCACCGTGGCTACCCCTTGCGGGATAAGCGGTACCACCCGAGAATCGTGCCAAGAACATGGTGGATAGGTGGTGCCACCACCTATCTACAATAGGGAACATGCAGTGCCAACCATGGAGAAGTTAACCAATGATATTGAAAAAATGTACTCATTCTTTTGATTTGCAATGAATCAAAGATGATATTGATACATACCATTGTTGTTTTTGGAAGGTATAGACTTCCAAAATATGGTGATATGGAAGGAAAGAACACATGATGATGAGGATGATGCTGCTGAAAGGAATCCAGTTTGTATTGTTGCACTCCAGAACTGTGGGCTTTTAAAGTTCTTCTAGAGACTGAGCATGGTGTCCCACGAGAGACTACTGGAACACATATTGAGAATGTGGAATCCAGAACAATAGTATTTCAAGGTGGGGGCACATATACTTATAGTGGAGGTAGAGGACATCTACTTCTTGACTAGCCTATGGATAAGGGGTGCCCCTATCTCATTGATAGGTTCCCGTGGCGGGGACATTACCACCAGAGAGCTCATAGATCGACACTGTGTACCAGGTATAGGCACATCGGGGAAGAAAATCCCCATCAGGGCAGTGACAGACAGGGCTCTACAGATTGTTCTGTTCACCATGAAAGGGCTTCTAGGGAGCCAGGGTGTACATCAGGCTTCTAGGGCACATATGCTATATGCCCTAGAGGCTATGGCACCTACGATGTTCAACTGGGCAGAAGCATTGCTTCCAATCTTCAAGGATCAGCTGACTAAATGTCGGCAGGGAGAACTGAAGCAGTTCAGCTTTGGTTCCATCTTAGCTTGTTTCTTCTTCAAGCAGATCCCCCAAATGAGGCCCCAGGTGACTTTTCAGAGTCTGAGAGCATGGGACCCCCGCATGTTGAGGTGGGTCCAGGTCATGAATCGTACAGAAGTGGGTAGTGGCAGAGTGAAGTTTGGTGATGCGTTCTTTAGATGGCTGCAGGATTAGATGCTCATGGTCAAGGACTATGCCTATGCAAGCATATATTTTACAGGTGATCTTGACCTACCACTCCCACCTGGAGAGCAGTGGGGTGACATCGGTAAGAAACAAGAAACCCTAAATATGGAAAATGTTTTTATGTTTTTATGTTTTATATTTTTTATGATAAGCGATGAGACCTATTTGTCTTCATGCAGATGTTGGAGCAGCGAGACCTAGAGGAGCATCTCCATTAGATAGGCAAGCCAGAGCTTGCTTCATGTCACAGGGTGATGATAACACTGAGGAGCTGGAGGAGAACCTAGAGAGGTTGACTCTGGACATACTAGATGCTGACATAGATGACCTCTTAACTAGATATCAAAGATCTACGACGGGAGTACTAGGCTAATTCAACAAGTTACTTTGCAGGGTGGCTCGAGCAGTGATGTGCTATCACAAGCACCACTAGTGGATGAGACATGTATATTGAAAGCTGATAGCTTCAGGATTTTTGTATGATGATTTTGCCTGAAATCCTACGTGCTACAGATGAGGTCTTGGGACCTATTTTTTGTAAAACTTTTTCATATATATATATAGACTTTTACATGGTGTTTATACGCTTCAAATGGAAAAAATGCATTTTCTATGAGTTCTATGTGTCTTTAAATGTTTATTTACAATGTACCATGTTTGATTTAACATCACGAATGGGAAATATGCCAATCTAGGATGTAATTAGCCAATGAATCAGCAATTATATTATGTTCCCTAGGGATATGCCTATATGTAATGGTTGTAAATGATATTTCTAACAAACATACCTTCCGGAAGAGGTGGAGGAGCACTGGGTTCCTAATGGTGTAGATATAGTTTAAATGACAAAACATGAGCTGAGAGTCCATCAAAACTACTAGATCACGGACATCCTGGGAGGCATCTTCAGTCAGAAGACCGATGACTGCTTCATACTTGGTGATGTTATTAGTAGCGGGACCTAAGTAGACCGCTCCTAAACTGACCAAATCTTTGACTGGGAAATAGAGAACCCAAGCAGTCGAAGCTAGATTCAAGGTGTGGCGGTAAGCACCATCAGCGAATCCATAGAAAGCCATCTGCATGACAAAAACATGGTATAAATAGATGTGAACACCAAAACTCAAAACCATCTTGAAAATACTGAAAGCACTCTGAAATTCAATCAATATACATATATACAAGATACCATCCAAGAAGACCTAGGCATAGTACCTTTTTAGGTACAACCCATTGCAAGGTTGCCCCAAAGGGATCCCATCATAAGAAACTAACTCATAGGATCCTTTATCTAACACCTTGTAAATAACAAAAGAGCCATACCACATGGACTTGAACTTACCCTTTCCTAGCTTGTCATATCTCTGATCATAAGTCAAAACTAGGTCACCCTCGTTGAAAACACGAGGCTGGATGGATTTATCATATTGCGCCTTGACGCATTTCTTATGTGCCTCATTAGCCAAGGAAACATCTCTATGAGTCTCATCAAGGTTATTTAAGTACAAAAATATGGCTTCCTCTATGAAAGTGTTAGATTTGTTGATCAAAATATTTCACCTCCTGCGAATAGCAAGGTGTTCTGCTGATCTGAATGGTTCAGATCCAGAACAAATAGATCACAAAGGTTGATAACTCTCCCTAGACACTGTAGATATCTGGAATGCAAGGATTTGATAGTTCACCTATGTACCTGCAAAGAGTTCACCACGAAACAGATCAAAGCAACCAGAATATGATCTACTAATCTATGCTTATGACTAAGGAATCTAGCAATATATATCTGAAATCAAAAATCAACAATATATATGGGATAGAAAATCAACTTGCATTAGAAATATGAAAAATTTTACAACCAGGCCTTAGTGTTGACATGTATCTCCATGAAACCAGCTCTTCATCCCCAAAAGCTTCGAATCTAGCTCTCTATGCTCTCTACAAATGATCTTAGGCCAAGAATCAGTCCAACAGCATAACAATACCTTCAATGTTCTCTCCTCAACCGTGGCTATGAGCTCATATTTATAGGGCTTTAATGGATATATATGGTTGAGAAATTAGTGGGTGAGGTGACCTCTAAGATCCTAGGATGAGGGATCTCAAGTTGAACCAACCCACAACACTATGGATAAGGGATATCTCGAGGCTTATCATCTAGAAGCCTCGAGAAGCTTCTCTTTTTCCCTTTTTACCTAGGGTACCACGCTTCTCCTTCTATGAAAGAGTGGTTCTGGTAATAAATTCCTATGGACGAAGGGTGACAGGCGGTGGCACTGCTTATGGAACATAGATGAAAGGCGGTGCGAGCAGGGGTACCGCTCCTGGACAAAGGTGCATGTGCGGTGCTGGGAATTTGTATGATAGACTGATAAAAAACCATTTAGTCTTCACTATAGAAGCTGGGATTCAGGGCAAGTAGGCATGTCAAAGGTATTATCACATGATGGTGGTAGGATTTTGGTATAACAGTGCGGTGAAATTGTGACAGATAGATGGCGCATTGCTACTGAAGCTAGTGAATGGGAGTCAGATAAAACCCTGTCAGGATATCCAGGTGCAATACCATGACTTAGAAGCCATGTAGTAGAAAAAATGTTGATATGAAAAAACAAGCCAAGGAGTAAGTGATCAGAGCAACAAGGGTCGATAAAGAGGAAAAGAAGCACAAATCGCAGCAAGAAGGGAGCTCGCTGACATCAGAAGAAGGACTATGAAGTCAAATCGGGTAAAACATGCAATAATTAAACTTGATGGGAAATGACACAAGTAGACAAGACACACACTTACGAGGAATTGGACCGTTGGATTTACAGAATCAACAACAGATTTGGTCAATCATTGAGGGATTCGGTTATGATGATCAAAATATTTGTACATGCACTCTCAAGGTTATAAGAATTGAAAAGGGGGAGGGTTGTTTTGAACCATTGTGATGATCAAGAGAATGAGTGAGTGCAAAGGAAAGTGTCAAATAACATAGAAAATAAAGAGAGTGATAGACCAGTAGCGATGGCCTAGATAATTTTGAGTGGTAGTACACAGGGATCACCGACACCGAGTGTGTTGATTTTAGAAGAGACACAAGAAATCCAGGAAGTATTAATGCATATGCCAAAGAAAAATATGGGTGCAAATGGCCCCAAGTCTCCGCAAAGAAGGATCAAGTCGACTCGGATGCAACCAGGGTGACAGATGTAGAGGTAGAGGCTGACCCATCAAAAAAAAGAGGAGTGGATTCAACAGCATGAAAAGGGTCAACAGCTGATGACATTCCATGCTATGTACCACCACAAAAGGAAGGCGCTCGACTAGTTCGGATTTCAAAGGATATACGCTACAACATTAAGCTATCGGTGACACCGAAGGGTGTGCATGTCAACATGAATATTGTGCCACATTTGTAGAATTTGGAGTATAAAGACCATGAAATTCTGGCCTATCTGGAATGCAACGAAGAACAGTTTGATAAGAAACCACAAGGCAAAGGAGGTACGGTCACTAGAGTACCAACACAATAAGATTTTGGTTTTCAATGGTTGGGATTGTTGGAAATTTACCCATATGCCACATTTCGATCGTTCGGCAGAAGTGAATGCGTGTGTGAATCAACTATTATCGTGCTTCCATGGTGGAAACGAAAGTTCCTGTTATGGTAGACTTAATTTATCATATCACCAGACTACCAATGGTAGTGGTCAATCCATCGTAGTATTTACCTGGTGTTATAACTAGATCTCATTCTTAGTTTATATTTTCTTTTTCTCCTAATTTTCAACCGTTGGTTTAAAATGATTTTACATTTTATGTTGATTTTAAGAATTTTGGACAATCAATAATTTTGGTTGGATTTAATGCTTTTAATGGTTGAATTATTTCATTATTTTATATTTAAGGTTTGTCTTTTGGGCTTATTAGTTAATATGTACATCTTTAAGCTTTCAAAAACTTATAATAAATGTTTATCCCAAGTTTTGATTTATAATCTAACTCTAATTTTTGAGTCCTTTGTCAAATATTTTCATGATGAGATTCCTGTAGTAGCTATGTTTTTCCTGTTTTTGTCATTGTCATTGGGAGCAGATTACGAGGAGATGGAAATGAATTTAGGAAAAACAAAAGAGGTTTTTGTCCAAAAGAGAATTATTCACAAAAATATCTCTTAGTTTTGCAACATTGTTTATCATTTGAGAGATTCGAATTCATCTTTGTGGGCTATTTTCAGGGTTTGAATTATTTAATAATTTCCTGTTTTAGTGTTAACACCCAAAAATGGTTAACTACCTCATCTACCCCATTTCATGGCTCATTCGCCCATTTACCTACCATATTTCCTTGAAAATCCCACTAAAAGCCTCCAAAAGGCCTAAAATTCCTCCAAAAGGCCATAAAACCATTTAAAAAGGCTCTAAAAGGCCTAAAATGCCTCCAAAAGGCCCAAAAACCCCTTTTTCCTCCAAAAATAACCAAAAT
>LPNX010626631.1:0-66367 GCA_001517045.1 Pseudotsuga menziesii
ATTTGAGATAGATTCAACAATCCTGAACATTCTGGATAACAATGATAGGAACAATATGGCGAGTGTTGATCAAAGCGGACTGCAACCATTCCATTGTCACGGGATACCACTCTTTCTCCCATTCATACGCATGATATCACCTGGCCAAGGGGGGCCAATCACGGCCATTCAATGGGGGGGCCATCACTATTTTGTATTAGTATGTTTCTGTTAAGGGATATATATGATTTGGTGATTTGAAAAAAAATTAAGTTTAGATTAAGATTTTTCTATATTGTAAAGTAATTTTTATTTACAGATTTTTTTAATTATTGATTTTTTAATTGTTATTAATTTTGTTATTGACTTAAATTCTCCTATCTCAAGAATCATAAGCTAGATGTCAACAATTATTTAAATACATGTCCAATCATCTTTTAATATTGTTGCTTTATTTTCTGGAGCCACTTCTCAACAACAAAATTATAATTGTTTATTAAAAAATTACAGGCCATTCTTTCCATTGCTGAATACCAACTACATACTGTAGAAATTTTGGTAAAGCATCCCTTGTAATTGGCAAACTCAATAATCAATACAATTCATTTTTATTGCAAATATATCGATCAGTTTCCACATAAGTTTATGGCACCTCAAATTTAAAACGCCAGAAAAAAGGTATGAATTTTGCATTATATTTAATGTTTGATGCAATAAATGAAGGATCAGACGTCGTAGGCTTAGCAACAGCATGGATTTCTACATAAGTAGATCAAACACATATTATTCTCAAATTTTAGGGAATATACCTACGAGAATTTAGACTGAGTTAGTTCAAACAAGTTAAATAAATTCTGCTAGAAAATCTATAGAAATTTAGAAAATATAAAAAATATTAATAAATTCAATAAATAAAAATAACTTTTAAAAATCAGAAAATTTAGAAAATACAAATAATATTAATAAATAAAAATAATTTTTAAAATTTGGAAAAACTTGAGAAATTTGAAGCTTACACCTTTTTGATTTATACAAATTATATTTCCTTTTGAAGAAAAAAATAAGAGAAATTAAATAAGAGAAAAAAAAAAACTCTTTAGAAGTTGCATCACAATATCTATTTTTTATCCTTGTAAAACGTGGAAGTAAGGTAATGAACCCAAACTGGATTTACATAAAACTATTCCCATTTTTTACGTAAGTGATGCGACATTCGTCGCTTACCACTGCTACAGTTTATTGGCCATGATTTTCTGGGATGACGATCAGGCCGCCCTTTGACTTCAACTTTTTGTGGGTCTCACGTCTTGCAATTGAACTTTATGCATCACGGCCATAACCAAAGAGTGGCCAATCACGGCCGTAACAATGTGCTGATAAAGAATGATGATCCCAGTGATAACAAATAGGAAAAAGTACCTGAACCAAATTGGTATTGGCCAGAGCTTGCAACTTTTACAACCAACTGCCTCAGGCAAACTCTTCTATCTTCCTTTGAAGCAAAAACCTTGGCATTATAAAGATGGAGAAATAAACTAAGTTTCAAAGCACATTTTGATTTAATTGAGAAGCCTTCATACTTATACATACCTGAAAACCTTAGCTGCCTAATGGTGAGTGACAACCAAGAAGATCCATTTCCCCGATGCGATGGATGACCGTTGTGCTGGAGTTCTTTAGCTGGATAACTTTGTGCACGAGTTATTGCAACTCCATTTCCAAAGTACCAATAATATATATGTTCAGAGATTCATCGATAGGTTAGTGGATTTGTTTTTCTTTATCATATGTCTCTTTTACTAAATCTGCCCAGCCTAACACACAGTGACAAAGCAGCCCCGAGTTCTCTAAAGAAAAAATAATCAACTCATTATAAACTAATGTCCTCTTCTCCATGACATAATAACCAAGTATCATGCATGATGTCATGCCTAAAAATGGATTGTGTAATTAATATATTCATTCGCTAATAATATCTCAAAAAATTACATAATAAAAAGTTACCTCTTCTCCATGACATAATAACGAGGTATCATGCATATGTCATGCCTAAAAATGGATTGTGTAATTAATACGTTCATTAGCTAATAATATCTCAAAAAATTACATAATAAAAAGTTAAAATTTATTTTATGTCTAATTTAAACTTACATTTTTAGAAATAAAAACGTTAAACCAAGTAAGGAATTCTAATGCAGAATGGCTATTCATATATGTCCCCAGACATAATAATTGTACAACATTACTTGTGGGAGCCATGGCAGCCTCTCCCTATGTCCCTATCTTCACCCCACATAAACATACGCATATAAAAACAATTCTCCACGCTGTAAAACAATTGTCATTAAAAAAGGATTAGGCCTAAGAGGTGATAACCCAAAACTTTAAAACTTCTTTGTCAGAGTACGTAAAAGAACAAGATACCAGCCGGGCCAAAAAAAAATTAGTATGAAGGGAAGCGACGAAATGAAATTCCAACCTTCTCAATGCTCATCTCTGTGTGTGGTGCTTGTTATTTGCCCAATCACAAACTTTGTAAGCGTGTCATCGCTTCACTCAACGACCATTTCTCTTCAAAACTTCTTTGTCAGATTACGTAAAAAAAACAAATACCAGTCCCGCCAAAAAAATTAGTGTGAAGGCCCACTGAAGGGTAACAACGAAATGAAATTCTACACTTCCCATCCCTGTGTGTGTGGTGCTTGTTATTTTCCCAATCACAAACTTTGTAAGCGCGTCATCACTTCATTCGACGACCATTTCTTTCCTGGCACGCCACTCGAGTTTGTGAATTGTGATTATTGAGGAGGAGCTGCAACTTGCAAGCTCTCCCTGTCTGCGCATTCGAATTTCAACTGATTCTCAGGCCATCTCTCTGTCTAAGTATTCTATCCGCAATGGATTCTCCCACACCCTTCCCTGCTGAGAATTTGAGCACCACCATCACCAGAGAGTTCAAGCACCATGTGATGATGTTCCCATTCATGTAGCAGGGACACATTATCCCCTTCTGGGAGCTCACCAAGCTGCTCGCCAAACAAATCGGATTCACCTTCACGATAGTTAATACACCCCTCAACATCAAAACACAAGATCGATTCTGCTGGCACCGGTCTAGATATCCGCCTGGCCGAGCTGCCTTTCTCCAGTGCTGCCCATGGTCTTCCTCCTCACACAGAAAACACTGACTCGGTCCCTCCCAATCTTGTACATCGTTTCATGGAAGCCTCAGAGCATCTGAAACTCCATTTCGAGTGTCTCATCCACCGGATCTCTCAAGAAAATGGCAGACGCCTACCGCTTTGCATCATCAGCGACATGTTCTTGGGATGGACACTGGACGTGGGGAAGAGGTTGGGAATACCCAGGATTCAGTTCTGCACTGCTGGGGATTTTGGTACCTCCGTCTATTATTTCATTTGGACTCATCTGCCTCAAAAAAAGACCCACACCCATGACTTTGTTCTACCAGACATGCCCCACGTTACTTTGCAGCGATCTCATCTAGCCCCAAACATGAAAATGGCCACAAAATTCGATCCCTGGACCTTGTTCCTCAATCGCCAGATATCTTGCTATATGCATAGTTAGGGATCGATATGTAATATGTTTGAAGAGCTAGAGCATAGCAGTCTCCAACACATGAGAAAATCCACAGGCAGACCTGTTTGGGCAGTCGGGTTGATTCTACTCTCACCGAAGCACAAAAAAGTGTGTCAAATATTTTTTTGTCTGGAACTGTGGGCATTCAAAGGAATACAACTGAGCAAGAATATTAATCATAAAAATAGATGAGAAAACATGAGAGAAATAATATCTTAGTGGAGTAGTAAAATTATTAAATAAATGAAGGATAGTTAAAATTACATGCCTCTGCATAGTGGTGTTATAGTAGGAGGGTTGTGCCATCTTTCAATTTCGATACATATCATTTTACGCGTATGCTTCCACCATTTCATAAGGAAGTTATTTTTTAGCTATGCTAAACCATTTAATGAGCTCATGTTTCAATAAGCAAGATTTCCAAGTGTTCAGCCATCCATTCATTCTATTCGTTCAGGAATGCCTTGCCATATAGCCATCGTCCTGCCCATTCACCAAACCAAGAATGTCAGTACCCTGTCATAACCTTGAGAAACCAACCAAATAACTCCATGACGCAGAAGCTGTCAATTCATGGCCGCAACCATTCCATCCATATATTAAAAAAATAATTAACACTGTAACAACAGTCTGTCCACCATATTTTTGTCCACACATGTCTCGCAAATTAATATGCCATTAGTACCTTGCTACCAAGAAACTCTCGAGAAACTAGCCTCGTAACTTTTTTGTCAAGAAGTTGCTTACGTAAGCTCGCCGCCGGGTCTTGGGGCACAAAGTCCCAGGCCTACGTCACCTATATAAACCAATAAGAAATAAGATAAGTCAAGATTTAAATAATTTCAAAAAAAAAATTCATATAACTATAGGAAAAATTATATGTTTTTATTGAAGTTGCTACAATTTCGTCGAAATA
The DNA here is from genome assembly GCA_001517045.1 of Pseudotsuga menziesii. Classification (NCBI taxonomy): domain Eukaryota; kingdom Viridiplantae; phylum Streptophyta; class Pinopsida; order Pinales; family Pinaceae; genus Pseudotsuga; species Pseudotsuga menziesii. The sequence continues at coordinate 4,499 of LPNX010626631.1, forward strand.
ATCGGCCTGACCGATTCATATATATCCCCTTGTCAGGGACATAATAAAAATATCAATTGTCTGTAAAGATATTATAGATGGTATATAATTATGGCTCTATCAACATGGATCAAATTCCTTGATCGATGTCTCTTTGTTAACTATATAATTTTATTTTTTCATTTTATCATTCTTTAGGGTTTTTTTAAAAGATTAAAAGTTCTTTAATTAAATAAAAATATCGATTTTTTATAAAGATATTTTATAAGAAGGTTTTATGTATACTAGTATATATCCATTTTAACTTTGGCTCTATCAACTGTTGATTTGATTTCTCTCGACGCTTGATAGAGCTAGAGTTAATATGGATCTATGTCTTGATTTGATCCCTCTCGACACTTGATAGAGCCAGAGTTAAGATGGATGTATGCTAGACCTCAAAAGATTCGATCATGCTCGATGCTCGAGAGTTAAGATGGATCTATGCTTGTATATATAAAACCATCTTATACATCGAGGGATTGATCCCTCTCGATGCTTGATAGAGCCAGAGTTAAGATCTATCTATGCTAGTATATATAAAACCATCTTATATCTCAAGGGATTTGATCCCTCTCAGCGCTTGATAGAGCTAGAGCTAAGATGAAATTATGTTGGTTCCAATTAAATTGGTTGAATGAAACTAATGTTGCTTAAAAACCAAAATTACCACATTGAAATCAATTCATTTGAAATATATAAAGTAATAATCAAGTTCAATGATACTACATGTGAAAGATTATAATGGGATGTAATGATGAAGTACATATATAGTGCATATATATTACAAAGTAATCAATGTCAATCTATCTACTTATATTTTTCTTCAAGCCACTCCCACCCCCTATGTCATCTTCTCATATCGATCATATGAAAAATGAGGTTGAATTTGAACATCATTCAAGCCCTTAACTCAAGATATTGTTGTAAATGTGAGACCATGTCTCTTTATTTTCAACATTTATAATTGTTTTCTCCAATGTTAATCATTGTGACATATGGATCCGCAAAACCCAAACAAGTTTCAATGGAAGTTGTTTTTTTGTACCTCTTTCAATGGCAACAATAGGAACAGTTTGGGGTAATACTTCATCCCATGGAATCCCAACATAATTATCAAATATTACCAAAACATATGTTGGAAGATCTCGCGGTAAACTTCTAGTATTATACATTTTTTTTCTACAATACCAAGAGCTCCATTGACAAGACTTGCATAAGTCTATAAGTTTGATGTGAACATCACCCTAGCTCCAACTAAAATAAGCAATTCACCTTTTTATTATTTTCTCATATGCATCATAGTAACATTTTCTTATTAGTGCTACAATAACACTACATGTAATAGGACGATTCATAAATATCAAACAATGCTTGTTGTGATTAAATTAACATCATCATTTGTTGCAAATAAATGTATGGCCCTCTTAAATTATTCTTTTGTAGAAACATCCAATGAAATATATGTTTTTCATTAGCAATTTTCATTCACCTACACTTGGAATTGCATCTCTATTATTCATTAGAAGAGGACGAAAATGTTTTTGATCTTGGCTTTGTCCATTTTGTCTTAATTTTGTATCGAGTTACGACAGTTGTGAATTGGTTTCATCATTCCTTCACATGACCTTCACATGCATATAAATGTTTATCCATAATTGGGGGATGTTGTCTTAAATCACTGATGAATATAATTGATCTCCCTCCAAATGAAACATATGAATTTTTAGGAAATGCTTGACAAAGCCGAGAATCAATTTGTCTTAATAAATTTCTCCTTGTAAAATCCATTCATCAATAAAGATACATTTAACATGTCGCAACTCTTCTTGAAAGTTAATCAAATGTGACCCTTTTAAATTGGTCATGTCCTTCACTAATATATAAAGAGTATAGTGCATTATCGATGCAAATAAATTAAAAAACGCAACACCAATTGGGGCCAAACGAAGAAAGGGAATCCTCTTTAGAAAAGACTTAATTATGAGTGCTTGTTTAATAGTGCTCATCAAGTATGAATTTTTTGTACCTGTAGTTCCTTGGATAATCATATGCAATGGTTCACCATTCCCAGCTTTAAAATGTTCAAGAAAAATCATCATATTATTTTCTTTTCTTTTGTCATAAGCTTTCAAATGAATAAGAGTTTGAACGATCACAAGAGCAATGGAATTCAATTGTCACTTTTGAGATATGAAATGCATCGCACGATTGGAAGTATCATTATCCACCAAACTAGAGTTCCAAATTTCTATAACATCATGATCCCTAAATCCAAGCATGGCATATTCATTAGGATTTATTTTCTTGTTCTTATATAGGCTTGATATGATCTTCCACTCATGCATCCGAGTATCCCCTTTCATAATTAACTCCACCTTACCTTGATATTCAACTTGTTCCTCTTACGGAATTGGATTGCAGTCAACATGCCAATGATTATATCAAAATATTTCTCATTTTTATATGATATCATAAGAATTTTGGACTATATCTATATGGAAATCACATAATGACTTGTTATATACCAACTTAGTCCTACAAAACTCAAAATACTTATCATTTTTGTGTGATAGTATTGAGCTATGCATGGGTTGAAAAACCCGTGGAATAGTTCTATCCTTTCATGGTAACCATTTATCACCCTGGTGACATTTGTCATAAGACCGTGATCTAATGACATCTATTAAACAAAGGTGATCCATAGTTATAGGGATCTTAGTATATCCATTGATAAGGGAATTGTTTGTTTAAATTATTGTGCCATTGATCTATACATGTAATGAGCGCAATTGAATTGTATAATTGAGCAGTCGAATGGAATGAAAATTGTACACTTAACAAGACAAATTTCACAGGATACATATAAGTATTGCTCATTAAATCACAACAATAATGTTCATTAATTCCAACAGTATACAATGATGTTACATAAAGGAGAATTCGAATCATGTGGATAAAATTCGAATCTACCAACTCAATCTTGACTGGTTGGATAACTAGAAGTGTCTAAATCACTATTGGAGCTCACTAGTCTAACTCTAGATGTCCAATTCAGTCTCTCAATCAATTAAACCAGTTAAACTAATGAGGTAGGTGAGAAATGACGCCTACCCCAATGCAGTCATGCAAGATTAGCGTTAAATAAGATGGAGGACATCTAACTGAATGTAACTGGAGCATAAATTAGTATAACTAACTACCAACTACAACCAACTAAAGAAGGTTGGTGGTGGCACTCGGAGTGGCTCCTAAAGTGTAGGGATTGGCACCCAAGTGGAACATTGATGGCACCAATGGGGCACAATGGTGGCACTAGTGGCACCAAACTCTAGAAAATGACTCGTAAGTTAGGCATATGATCTAATAGACTATATATGGACAAGGAAGGATTATAAATCCTAACACCCCCCCTTAATCCTAACTTGGACAATTGTGGTCCCTGGCAACAAGGCCAAAAGTCACCCGTTACAATCTAAAAGAAATAAAAGATGCTTAATAAACCGAGAAAATAGGAGAAAACCTCATGGGAACCCCCCTCCCTCAAAATAAGCAAGAACAGGAAATACAAGCTATTCTTAGGAGAAAAAAACTTCCTCTTTGGGAAATAACTTACAAAAACTCTGTTGCAATTTGCAGCACAATGCAACAATATGGTTCTTCTCTGCATTAGCATCCTAAAGTTGTGCATGTGAAACTCTCAATGTTCTTCTGATCTAATGGATTTTGTATGTGTTTCTTCTTGCTGGAGGAGGAAAGGAATGATCTAATTTCTTCTTATGTGGGCCAAGTGATTGATCATTCGCTATCATCATGTAGCACTTTCCTAGAACATTGTTGCACCACTCTGTAGGGAGTGAATTTGTGAAAGAGAGAGAGAGAGAAACATGCTCATTGTGATACTGGGACTTTGTTCTCCTTATGTCTTCTAGATTCTTAGCACCATCCCCAGATGCAGCAATGAGCTTTTGGGCCCATCTAGGCTTAGGCCTTTGGTTTGGAATGGATGTTGGATCTCGATCTAGAATCTCATGAGGTTCAACCTCAATACCAAGAACATGTTGATCTTGTTCCTCTTCATTTAAATCTGAAACATGTGACAAATCATCATCATCAAAAGGTAGTTGAAGAGTGGTTATACTTATTGTGCTTCAATGGTGGTAGATCAAACAACTGATCTTATTCAAACTGAACACTGCGCTCAATGAAGCATTTCCTAATTACAAGTTCCATCAACTTGTATGCTTTTGCATCCTCTGCATATCCCAGCGATATGCATTTGCTACTTTGGGCTTGGAAGGCCTTTCGCTTATAAGTGGGTATTCTGGCCCAAGCTTTGGAACCAAAAACTCTCAAGTGAGAGACATTGGGTTTATGACCATGTAGTACTTCGAATGGAGTGGCCCCAACCACTGATTTATGAGGCACTCTAGTCTGTATGTATGAAGCAAAGTTTACAGCTTCTTCCCAAAGAGAAGGAGGAAGATTCTTGGCTTGGAAAAGACAGGTTTCCATCTCCTTCAATGATTTATTTTTCCTCTCAGCCACACCATTCTTTTGTGGTGTGTATGGAACTGAGTGTTCCATTCGAATCCCCTCGTATTCACAATATTGTTGAAAATATCTTTTAATGTATTCACCTCCATTATCTGAACTTATGGACTTGATCTTTTTCTTGAAACCATTCTCATTCGTAGCTTTAAAAACTTTAAAAATTCCAAATACTTTTGATTTCTATTTCATGAAATATATCCAGCAGAACCTAGAACAATCATCAATAAAAGTAAGGAAATACATGGAACCATTAATTGATGTTGTATGCATTGGTCCTGACACGTCACTATGTATCAAATCAAGTATAGAGGCAGCTCTATGTGCCTTCCCAACTTCATACCTCTTCTCTGGATGCTTACCTACCAAGCAACTGAGACATACTCCATCTAATGTTTGGATGAGAGGAAAGCCTTCAACCATTTTGTCATTGTCGAGTTGTTGGATATATTTGAAATTGAGATGCCCAAATCTCTCATTCCATATCTTGTTGGTGTTGTTAGCATGAGTCAATAGAGCTATAGGAGGTGAAACAGGAAAAAAATGAGAGAACTCATATGCCTTTGAGGCATGATTTGCAATCCCTTTCGCTATGAGTTTTCCAGTAGCTTTTTCTGTGATTTCAACTGAGTCGGATTCAAATGTATCTCTCTTGGGAGAGCCTATATGGGTCATCTGATAAACATACAACAAATTAGTTGTAAGAGAGGGCACATAGAGAACAATTTTAAACTCACCATGCCGGATTTTAGTTGAACCTCTTCATGTTGCTGGAATTTGGGAGTCATCTCCCATGTGAATGCTAGGTCCTCTTGATAGAGTGAGAGTGGAGATGGATTCCTTGCAGGAAACCATGTGGTTGGATGCTCCATAATCAATCAAGTAAGTTTTCGACTAAGTAAGGCCTCCCTTAAAGGCATGGAATCTCTCATTATCTTTTGTATGTGGTCCAACATCAAACTTTTTTGCTCCTTGTGGAATGGAAATGTTTTTCTGTTCAAGGAGGGTTGACAGCTGGTCGATCTGCTTCTTCATACACTGGATTTCATGATGAAATCCCCTCATACAATAAGGACACTTAGTCTTTTCAAACTTGTTCTTCTTCTTGGAACCCGAGGGTCCTTCAGAAGTATTTTGATTCTCTCTTGGCTTCGAATCCAAGGATTTAGGCTCATTCCCCTTGTGCTTCCCTTTATCTTGCGCATTGGTTGAGTCTGGCATCAGAAGATCTTGGTTCTTGGAAGTTTGGAGGACACCCATTTTGACCAACTTATCCCGCTCCTGTATTAAAGACTTGGCAAAGCCATCTAGTGAAGGCATATTCCAATTGAGGATAGAAGCCCTTCCAGAATGGAATGTAGAGACGAAGGCAGAGTACTCAGAGCCAAGTTTGTTGAGCACAAAGAGCACAAGATGCTCATCCTTCCTCTCTATTCCGCGTTGCTTACACTGTAGTGCTAGAGACTTGCATTTTGTGAAAAAAAATTTGTATAGTTTCGAAATTGTTGGGATGCAATGCAATTAGCTCGTTCTCCAATATGTGCCCTCGAAGCTCATCTTGTTTGCAAAACAAGAATTTAAGCTTCTCCCGAGATTCTTTACGAGTCTTCAATCCCTCAAGGTGAAAGAGGAGATCCCTGGAGATGTGAGTGCAAAGGAATCCAAATGCTTCATCCAACCGATTCAAGAACTTATTTTTCTCAGTAGGATGATGAGGTTTGTCTCTCTGCCCATAATCATCCTAAATAGGCCAAGCTTGCACAAGGAGACCTGCATATCTACCCTCTAATCAACATAGTTGAAGGGTGTAAGCATATGGGGTATAAGAGCTGAGGAATCCATCAATTTTCCTTCTGAACAGTCAATTCTGCAATCAAGCTATGTAGTACCTGTAAGAAACACTACAAAATAAAAAACAATTCGCAATCATGTTAGAAACAAGCCTTCCATCTTGACATGTACACTTTCTCAGGGTCTGTCATGCCTGTAGAGACTTCTCTGAACGAATGCAGAGTTAGCAATGCACACTTTGTAGGACTTATGTGGAAACCCAATTGCTTCTGGTGTACAATGGAAATTGGACAGACTTGTTGCTTGCCTGAAGAAGCTCTGATACCATGTTTAAATTATTGTGCCATTGATCTACAGGAAATGAGTGCAATTGAATTGTATAATTGAGCAGTTGAATGGAATGAAAATTGTACATTGAACAAGAAAAATTTCACAAGAAACAGATAAGTATTGCTTAGTAAATTACAACAATAATGTTCATTAATTCCAACAGTATACAATGATGTTACATAAAGGATAATTATAATCATGTGGATAAGATTTGAATCTACCAAGTCAATCCTGGTTGACCGACTAACTAGAAGTGTCTAAATCACTATTGGAGCTCACTAGTCTAGCTCCAGATGTCTAATTCAGTCTCTTAATCAGTTAAACTGGTGAGGTAGGTGAGAAATGATGCCTACCCCCATGCAGTCATGCAAGACTGACACTAACTGAGATGGAGGACATCTAATTGAATGTAACTGGAGCATAACTTAGCATAACTACCTACCAACTACAACCAACTGGAGAAGGTTGGTGGTGGCACTCGGAGTGGCTCCTAAAGTGTAGGGATTGGCACCAGTGGCACCCAAGTGGCACACTGATGGCATTAATGGGGCACACTGGTGGCACAAGTGGCACCAAACTCTAGCAAATGACTCTTAAGTTAGGCATATGATCTAATAGACCATATATGGACAAGGGAGGATTATAAATCCTAACATTATCACACCATTATCATTGTCAACATTATATGGATTTTATTCCACTTGTTTTAAAACTTCCATGCCAACATTTATAAACACACTTCGACAGCTACACTCTAAAAGGGGGAGCTCCAAAAGCATATGGCATGTCTCTTGTGGCCCTATGTCCATATCAACATTGGTCTCACACAACAAACGCCTATGTGCACACATTGTTGACTCATTTGGTTTCTCAATAGTAGAGACATGCATCAAGATATCATGGAAGGTCTCAAAACTACTTCATTTGTTTACCTTCAGGGGGGTTGTCTTCTGCTCCCAAAAGTCATTTTTGGGGGTGGTTTTGGCATTAGAGGTAGTTTTGACAAAACGACTCCCAAAAGCACCGACATTAAAAGTATGGGATTTTAGGGGCAGTTTTAGAAGAGATGTAAACAGCCCCTAAAATGGTTCTGACCCTCCCCCAGATACCTACAGGGGTGGTTTTGAAACCCTTTTTTACAAATCTACGAGGGTAGTTTTGAACCCCCCTCTTACAAACCTACGAGGGAAATTTTGAACCCCCTTCTTAAAAACCTTTGAGGGTGGTTTGGATCCCCCCTCATAGAAACATGCAAGGGTGGTTTTGAACCCCCCTCCTACCAACATACATGGCTAGTTTCAAATCCCCCTTTTAGTAACACACAAGGGTGGTTTAGAACCCCCTTGTAGCAACATACAAGGGTGTTTTAGAACCCCCCTCATAGCAATTTACAAGGGTGTTTTATAACCCCCCTCATATCAGTATACAAAGGTGGTTTATAACTCCCCCTCGTAGTAGTATACAAGGGAGGTTTAGAACCCCCCTCATAGTAACTGACAAAGGAGGCAGTGTGGAACCCCTCTCATAGCAACATACGAAGACAGTTTGAAACCCCTCTTGTATAAAAAAATGGTTTATCATTAATATAAATCAACATAAAAATATAATAAAAATTTAAAAAACACATTGCAACACCATTTATTAATTTATGGTAGGGCACAAAGGAATTGAACTACCAAGCTCTCGCCTATAAGGAATGTTCTCTTCAATTGAGCTAGCACCCTTTAAGAATCGGTGAAAAGAGCAATATTAACACACAAATTTTATCATTTGTAATTCTAGATGCCAATTCCAACATTCAAACTTGCACTTTATAGGTTGCAACAATGAGATAAATGTTCCAAGTCAAGTAAATGCTTGTCCACTTTCTTAGCTCCTATTTGTTGGACTTACGATTGTCGTTAGACCAAAACCCGTAGGTGTTAATCTCCATCACAATCACTAGAGTTAGGATATTGGGAGGCGATTAGTCCATGTCAGGAAACTCACGGGGAGTGTTGAACCCAATGTCCAACATTCTCCCCCCCAACGCGATCCGGGTGAGTTTCAAACCCTTGACTTGTTGCTCTGATACCATTTGTTGGACTCACGATTGCCCTTAAACCAAAACCTGCGGGTGTTAATCTCTGTTGCAATCGCTAGAGTTAGGATCTCGGGAGGCGATTAGTCCATGTCATGAAACTCACGGGGAGCGCTGAACCCAAAGTCCAACACTATTGTTACACCATCGAAAGCAAATAAAGAACTAAGTAGCTAGTTAAAAGAACAGGTTCCTTGTACATGAAAATAAAATAAAATCAAACATAAAGTTGAATTTATCTAGCTTGTTCTCAATATCCAAAATGTTCAAATAGAGTGAATCCCATAAGGGGAAAGAATTTCATATATTTTGGTATCACTAACATATCATTCCAAAATTAAGTTCTTTCATTTCCAATACTCTATTTGCAATTTAAAATTCAACAATAACATGTTCCATTTGTTTAATGCTCCAAGATTATTATCTCTAATAAAGTCCCCGAAAATTCCAACTTTCGGTTGCTAATGTTGTTTTTCAGCTGCTAATGTTGTTACTATCTCTTGGACAATCAAGGTCATGAATTCTTATTTCTAGGAATGCCACCAAAGTTTTTTAATAGTGTGTTTGTTGTTTTGGTCACCAACCTTTTCTAAATAGGGGTTCACCATGGCTAAAGCGAAACAATCAACAAACTCGGTAGTGGAATAGTAGGTTGCTTGTGGGGAGGATGATCCATTAGACGATGAGGGGAAGGGCAAGACAAGCGAGATTTTTTATACAGACATATAAGGTGAGATTTTCATATTTAATATTAACTTAAAATTGGCATCTATTATCAAAGTTTGACAATTTCAGTGACATTTTTTTTCCTTCCTTAGTGCAGTAAATGTATGAGCTCTTTACAACCACCATCTTAATTGTATCGTGTACTATGCACCTGTCAAAATTAGCATGGGGTGGCACTCATGTAAGCATGTTGGTTATTTATGATTAAAATCATCTACAAGTTTATTATCTTGGTGCATAGTGTATGATTCAAACTAATAACACTAGTTCCTGGTAACATTGCTTTTTTCAATAGGTGTCAATTTATTGTTGATACCAACAACATATTTATAACAGTGTTGATTGACACATGTACTTCTCTCAACATACAAAGGTTCTTTGTTTTTTTATGTCCTGCCTTAGCGGGATATATATGAATCGTTCAAACAGCTTAATCTCACCGTACATGTTTTTTTTTAACTAAAAAGTTTTATATAGTTGTAAATATTTATTTATTAAACTAGTTTCTATTAAAATCTATCTATCTGAAATGTTATTGGTTATGAAACAATGACGTTGATTTTGAATTTGGTGCCCCATGAGGAGGTGGTGCCATGTCATCATCGTTTCTGCAGCTTTATACATTGATATAATAAAATATATTGGTCACATTTATTTGACATTTATTTCATTGGGGTCCCGTATTCTTGATCGATTCTTGTGCAGGCGACAAACCATCCTCCTTGCCTTACTCGACGAACATCTCCCACGACACACTTCAAGTCATGCGCATGTCAACTGCCACGCGTCCATTGAAAAGAAATGGCAGGCCATTCTATGCCTGAGTCTATATATGAGGTACTGGCATGACGATGAAGTAATTATTATTACCACCTCTCTTGTTTCTCACACATAATTTTCATTTTCTTCTTCTGTTCCGCTGGCTTAGTTGTTTGGTTGCTTACTTTTCACCTACAAGATTAGAAGGAAAATACCAGGTGCTTGCTTGCTCTTTACTTGCAGACTAAGAAGAGGGAAGGAAGGCCAGTGAGTGAAGAAGTCATTCACTTCATTTACTGACACGATGGAAGAAGCCCCCAGATTCCCATAGGCGGCTTTGACAGGCGTCCAGTTTGGCGTTGCTTCATGTAGAGAAATTGTAAGTGGATGCACGAAATAGAGAAGAATAATGGACAATCGGGTTCTTGTTTACTGCAATTTTGAGGTAAATAATATATTGTAACTCAATTAAAACTCATTTTCATGCCAATTCAGTTGGAAACCACCTTTGAACTCTGAATGTAAAGAATGTGTATGTATGCTATTCAAGTTAAACAACATATAGCACTTGTTTTTACTTTTTTTGGTTGGGAATACACTTTTAACCAGTTATCATCCTTAACGACTCTCTCGTCCTTGGTAATGAGCTTATAATTTTCTTGTTATGAGCATTGAAGAATATCGACAAAACCTAAGGTGGGGTTTGGGTGGGGTAGGATAAAGAGGGTTTAATAAACTTGTTTGAGCAATTACGAACTAAATTGTTTTCTTATGAAAGTTACCGCCCAAAGGATAGATAATTGACATTGTATGGGAAAGGTCTCTTTTAATTCCTTCATTTTATGCACGATTGAATTACCTTCCTTAACTTCTAAGTGTACTTCAATGATTAAGTTTTAGTTTTTATTTATATGGGAACGGTTTATCGCTTCGGAATTCGCAGTTCGAAGCTGCAAGGTTGTCCGCAGAAAAGATTTGAAGAAATGGAGGGCAAAGTATTGTTGTTGCATCCCAAGGAAAAACAATAATCAACATCAATCACTAACGAATATGTCGAGGTAAGAATTCTTCGGAAGTTTTGATCGGAAGCATTTCTTAAAAGATGCGATTTGCTTTGATATCCGGGGCATTCTATGTTAACCAGACAAATATCTGCCGGATAAGAGAAAATACAAAGAAGAAAGCATTTAAAGTTTTGCAATAAATATAAATTTAGTATTTTTATGGCCAAGATGTTTGAAGTTTGTTGTACATTATTCCAGTTATAGAAGATATTGTGTCATTTTAATCATTAAGTATTTTTATAGTCGGGAAATTTGAAGTTTGTTGTAAATTATTCCAGTTATTGAAAAAATATTGTGTCATTGTAATCATTGAGTGAATAAGTAATAGTTTCTTTGGATCTCGAGCAAATAAGTCATGTTTTCACTGCTTCAATTGAAGCTCCTTGTAAATTGTTCTGGTTGGAGAAAATCTCGTGCCATTTTAATCATTGAGTGAATTACTAGTAGTTTCTCTGAATCTTGAGTAAATAAGTCATTTGTACTGTTTGAATTGTGGTTTTCTTCAAGCGTGTATTTCGTTGATGTTGCATAATTTCTTTGTATTGAATTTCTTGCTTATATTTAGCTAGCAGGATGCACCTAAGTATTATGAATAAATTTTGTCGTTTCACCTTTTAAACAACTAGATTTGATTTGATTTGATTTGATTTGTTTATATGCTGGAAATTCGTAGATTCGTCTTTGCTTTCACTCTTTCGGTTTAAAGGTGGATGTTCTCGTTATCCACATCTCTTTATTTAAGAAATGGCGTACTAGGAGCATCATGTTATAACAGGGGATTTGAACCTAAATAGGGAGTAGAACAATTTTTTTTCTATGGAACAAGTTTTTTTCTTGCAACCACAGAGATAAATCAATTTGACAAAATTCAAAATATACATTTTAGAGTTACATTTGCCACTCAAAAATAAATAAGTTTAGGACTTATATGTCAAATATTATGCTATATGTTATCTTTGAATTATGAATAAATTTATTGTTCATTTATTCCAAATCATAACTCATCTTCAAATTATAAATTACTTAGTAAAGTTTTATAATGGAAATTCATGTGAATTAAGTGAAACTACGAATTTACAAAAAATCCTTATAAGTTTTAGGAGAGTTTTTGCACACAAGACGTGAGTTTGTCCAATTATTAACTTTCTCAAACTAAAAATAATGAACTTGATATATACAACCTGAGATGCATATAGCACCTAAAGACATATAAACATGTGAATGATGTATCAAATGGTTTAAAGATTCAAAATGGATTGTCATGTTTGGGATTTTTTACTTAGAGTTGTTCCTCTTTAAGCCTCCAACAAACCACTTTGTTTTTTTGTTGTAATTTTTTATTTGAATCAAATTTCAATTGAGTCATTGATTTCAATTTTAATTGAAAGCTTCTAGATCTGAGAAGATAAATATATGGCTGCCGTAAAATTCCATGTGATGCTCGTTCTTTAATGGGAAATGAGAAAGAATAGACCAAAATCTCTTAAATGTTTATTTTTTCAATTTTATCCCTCAAAATAATTCAATTTCCTCTATAGTTGAAACTCAATCGCCAACTAACCATAGTGCAATTTATTCATAATTCAAATGTTTATTTTTGCAAATTTCAAAAAATCTAATTTGCAATAAGGCAGGACATTGCAACCTCATGGCTCTTGTTTTATTATTCTTGTGCAACTATATAATATAAATGTTGTTTGAAACTTAAGATTTATTATTGCAGCATGCAATTATTGATTTTTTGCTTGAATCATATCGAATAAGGAATACTGAAGTATTTATGTAGTTTACACAGTTAATCAACAAGACTTCAATAAACAAAAGAAATGCATATTTCAGCTTGATGATTGTTGAAAAGAGACTTGGGCTTCCTCATAAAGTATATGGCATCAGATGATTTGCATTAAAGGTCCTGAAAGTATTTATAGGTGTAGAAACATGGCACCCTTAGGCCTCAACCTACCTTGTCTATAGTCGTGTCATAGTATACTTGGGTCTTAACATCAACAAAAGCTACAGGATTGGCGAAATGTTTATTAATGACTAGTTGTATTTATATTTACCAATCCTTGTTAGTGGAGAATAATACATAATTAAGGATGTGATAGCTCAAGGATCTAATATATATGTTATTAATACGTAATACTAAATATGGTCCACATTATATGTGAATGGTATATGGTATAGATTTATAATAAACTAGTCCATGTAGCATTTTTAAGAAGAACTTAATTCACACATCCACCAAAAGGATCAGTAAATGTAAAAGGAAACATTAGTACAAACTTACAATCACAATTCAATAGCTTAAATAACTTAAGATGCCAACAACTTGCCTAATAATTTATTTAATAAATAATCTAGAACGGTACTAGTAATTTAGCATCTATCTTCATCACACAACATTGGTCAAAATTCCTTTTCCCAACCAAGAAAGTAATTGCTTTCTCATTAACATATAATTTCTATAGGATAAATAAAAAATTGTGGTTTTCTTACGTGCTACAGTGACAAAAGATACATATGAAAATAGAAATACAAGAATTCAATCAAGGAAATCCCACAAATGCTTACCGATAGAAATGTGACCAAAGAAAGTAAAGAACAAAAAATATGAGTTGAAAAATCGAGAGAACAAAGTAACAAACCATATAAAAAATCAAACAAATAGTTAGTACTCATTCAAATGCATGAGGATCTACATAAACTAGAGGATTCATGCATAACTCTTATTCAAAAGGAGAAATCCTTGAAAAACATATATTTTCCAATCCATTTCTATGATGTTATGCTCCTTCCACCTCTCTTGGCTAACTAGACCAAGGAAACCCCTCCCCTCGTCTTTCTACTTTGATTGGACTTGAGGAAGCAACCTAGTTGTAGGTCAAATCTCGATACTTCCTTTGTTATTAGATTTGTATAGTTGGTTGATTGGATATTTTTATTGGGCATGAGGAAACTTGCATAGATAGTAAGTGATATATCTAGCCTATCTTATAGAGAGTACTACAATTAGGTATCGATTCTAACATTGTTTAGGATCTAAGGAAAAATTTAAAACAAATGTATGTATCTAGACCACTTTTGGCAAGAATCCTAATGATAATTTCAAAGGAATTATTTCCAAAGCTGCAAAGACAACTGGGAATGATTCCCTTACTCCTTATTGTGCACAACATAATCACTGGAGCATGACACTTGTCCTCTAGAGTGAGAATCTCACTTGTGTGACCTATAAGGGCTCATGTAGATTGCTTGTAAGGGTTTGCACCCACATAGTTAAAGTTACAAGCTTAAAAAACTACGGATAAAATAAAATGAAGAGTGAATAGATGGAACTCTAGTGTTCAACTTTTTTTTTCTTTTGAACAAGTAGAGGAATGAATCAAGTTTCTCATACATGTAAAACATAGCAAGAACAATATACCTACCTAGATGCCAAATCACTCTGACAACATACGAATCTTGATTGGCAATGTCATCAATGACAAACTGTAAGTGTGTACTCATAGCATCAATGAACTTATTGATAAAGTCAATAATATACTGCAACATAAAATGTCTCATCCTAAAAAACAAAATCAAGAGTGCATGAGAAAAAATATAGAAAAAAAAACAAAGAAAAAGCTATGACAACACCAAAACTAAGAAACTATAGGGTCTCCAAAGCTACTAGTACTAAATGACATAACAACAAGCTTGAAAATGCTCTTTAAATGATGACAGAAACTACAATATTGAACTAAATGTGATCTTAGGAAGTTTATTGTATAGGCAGTCCTACCATTCACCATAGTTCTTTATAAATTTTAAAAGATAGAATCAGTATGTTTTTTGGGCAGTAGACTCGGAGTCTACAGGCAATTTGCAACACTTTGCATAAACAACCTAGTTACTATTACGGGAAAAGTAAGCTCCAAATTTCTCACAAGAAAGACTAGGTGGAAGTTAGCAACCTTGATGGCTCGCAATTGCAATTGTTTCTTAAAGTGACGAGAATAGGTGTGAGTCCTAAGTGGTTTTGATGGAATAGGTACTCCCGGATAAAGACTCTAATCCACTGCTCTAGGTAGTCAATAATGAATTAAATTTCTCATTAAAAATCTAACAGTGATACAGATTTAAGATTTGAAGAATGAAAAATATAAATTAAATATGCCCTTTTTCTTCTTTTGCATTTTGGATTTTGAGTTCATAGAGAGTATTGTGGATGAATTATTGGAAACCACCAAATATTTACACATGTGCATGGAAAAATATATATAATAATGCATTAAGAGAGAGAGAGAGAGAGAGAGAGAGAGAGAGAGAGAGAGAGAGAGAAACATACATTGCAATTGGACGATCGATGCCACGAAAGAGAGTATGAGGAACCATGATATTAGAAACAAAGGGTTGTGGAAAAGTGTTTACGTATGTGTGTTGAGCCTATGTTGATGTTGTAGCCCGTCTTATCTACTTGATGGACCCTCTTGGTTATGTACCCTCACTACATATTATGTTACTCCTTGGTTTTATTTACCTTGAGATTAATTTTTATTTGGGGATTGGAGTCCGTCTCTCACCTAGTGCACCCTCATGAGTTGGATTAGTATGCCTCTTGGTGTAGCCACTTGATATGTAACTCCTATTTTTTGTTTTTGGAATGTAACTCTCATGCTTGTGTCCCTATCTCTCCCATTTCGAATTGCTCGTGAAGGAATTCGATTTGCTTGTGATGAAAGTCACTCTTATGTGTTTGTTCATGTTTTTACTCTTTTGCTTGTGTTTGGCACTTGTGGTTTGATTTTGTTGCTCTTGGTATGAGATCCTTGTTGAGCCTATGCCCAAGATGAGTTACTCTGAACCCATTGGTATTTGTCCTGAAGCCACTAGAATTGACTTGGATTGGAAGTGATACTTGCCATTGGGTTATGGTTGGATTGTTGTCCTAGAGCCATTGGAATTGCACTGGAGTGGAAGTAGAGGTCATACTTACCATTATGTTGTGGTTGGACTGATTTCTTGAGAGAATTTTTGGTTGAGTGTGCCCTTTCTTGTGGAATCATGGTTTTGGATCAGGGGTGACCATTACAAAGTGATTTTTGGTTGCATTGTGTCTATGGTTTGGTGGTACGTGGCACAATCGATTTTAGTTACATATTTGGCAAAGATAAGTGTTTTATCTCGTGTTTATTTAATTTATTTGGCTCTGATCTGATTTATTTATGGATGCACATGAATTTTTGATGAAATGTATGAGCTATTCATGGAAGAAATTTCTCATGGAATTCAATTATTTATGCAAGTAATTTTTTTGAAGGAATTGGAAACTAGTTTTTGGGATTTTGTGCACAATTTGTTTAAGAAAATGGCTCTTTGGACCCTATGCTATAGAACTGATTTTTCTACCCCTGTTCATTATATAATTTATATTTTGATGGTATAGTAGCCTCAGAATGGTTTAAGACACTTCTCTTTGATGCTTCTACCTTTTCTTTGAAAACTAATTCTTTGATTGGATTGTTTTGCATAGTTAGGAGGCTTAGAACATGAAGTGTTTGTAAACATTCCCGAGTGTTATTTTTATGCTTTTGAAATGTGTGTGAGAATGTGAGGGTAAATATTCTTGATAATGTTTGGGAAATGTCTTCTTAAATTCTAGGTAAATTTCCAACTTGTATCTCCTTCAATGGAATAGTCTATACATTTGCCTTTCTTATTTCCTCAAATTCTAATCAATCTAGAGAAGTAGATTTAGATGGTCGATGAATTAATAAGAGGATTGTTTATGAGCGGAAAGATACAACCATATGATTGTATGTTACCTATTCTATGCTTTCCATGATCTACAATAGTCATTACTTTCTTATTGTCTTGCATTTGGAAACTAGAAATGGAAACTAGCTTCAATTCGGTGAAGATTGGTAACTAGTTTGTAGATTTAAATATGTGTTTCATAATTTATGGAATGCACAGCTAAATGCTATGTTCTTAACATTTTATTTTGTTGTAGGTGGATAATTTTTAGGTGTGATCATTTACTTATGAATTCTTGAGTTTTGGTTTAGTCGATTTGATTCAATTCCTTGCGATAGATGTTAACTGGTTGAATTGGACTTTGGTTGGAAGAATTGTCGTTTATGTGAGAGTATCTAACCTGCAAATATAATTTTATTTTTTTGTATGTGCATGATTAAATACGTGTATAATGGCTATAGGTTCACTTTTTGGTTCAATGGCATGGTTGCGTGTTGAATTTGTGCAAGACTAGTTGTTAGTATTGAACAACTAGTTAACTATTTCATATGAAATCATTTTCGTAATTATTGTGCTTAATTAATTGGAAAATGGTATTTAGGTTTTATTTACATGTTATTAGGCGTTAATTATCCATTGGACTTGAAAAATAATGATTAAACGATAAACAAATGAAATTATGTTAAGTATCGTCAATTGTGCGCTAAGTGTTGTTAAGTATCGTAATCCTAACATTAATTACTAGTTAATCATAATTAAGAGTAAATGGCATTTAGAGGTGGTATTTATGTCTGATTGGCTTGGAATGTATGTGTGATTTGTTTTTAAAAGGTGTTGGTAATCTTTCCCAGCCCTTAGATCAATTGTTGGAATAGTTATTGAATTGAACTGAATTTATCGGTAATTAAAGGGACCTTGTCGTGATTAAATCATGAAAAATGAAATTAAATATTTGTTTGACTAATACGATGTTCTAAAATGAACTAATTAGCCTTACATAGATAATGATATGTCCTTGATATGGGCTTCCAGGTTCTGGAAGCACCCTCTCCAATGGATGCTCAGAAGTCGAGTGCGATCAGCTCGAGCCAAGGGCGAATGCCTGATTTCTCATATATTATGCTTTCATGGTATGTGATGGTGATGTATTCTGCTTTTGATGGTTTAGGCATGGTAGGTGTTTTATCTGAGTTTGCAGTAGTTATGGGTTTGACAGTAATAGATGGTTTTAGACAGCTCTATTGGAGGAATTTTGAACTTTTAATGTATGAAGTCTCGGTCTCTGTAACTACTTTTAGTTTTGTGGGTAGATTGTTTAAATGGAACTTTCAGAGACAGTCGATTAGATGGATTCAAGGTGATGATCTAATCAAGTGAAACACTCTCTGGTTGTAATTTTTCGTTTGATATTAATATAAAGTATTGCTCTCTTACATACAACAAAAAATGATATGTCCTTGATACCCTTTGATATCCTCATGGGACATTACAGTAAGTATAATCACATTCTTATGAAAAGGACATGTTCACATGGAAAAATTATGTGTTGTAAGAAGTGCACTTTGGGCTAGAATAAACCCATTCCATTGGAGCACTAGTTGTGAATCATTTAGCAAACTAAACTTTAACCATATCTATATAAATCATTTGAATTTTGCAAGGGAATTTATCACCATAAAGTACATTTATTTTCCTTCTAAGAGAGCCCAAAAAATCTCTTCATAAGTGTTTTCGATGCACATTGTCAATCACTACATATAAGATTTGGTGAATGACATTGAAGATAGGCCATGTATGCCATTGAAGTGTTAACACTAAAGATATGCTTCAACATATACATTTATGCTAAATATATGCTTGGGTGCATGTTGAAGATATCACACTAACAATATGCTTCATTGAAATGTGCTTATGTTGAAGATGTGTTCCATTGAAATGTATTATTTGGAGTATTGGAAATTACCTAATCCTCGGATTATGATTCCACACAATATGTAAATAATGTAAATAAATTATGAATATGAATAATCGTACGAAGCCCAAATGGCACGCTAGTAGATGAAAACCAATAAGCTTATTAGTTGTATATATAAGTGCATTTGCAAGGAAATTAATAATTTCATGAATTATTCATTTGATGGTGGTATCAGAGCCACCTGTGACAACTCCTGGATTTGTTTAAGTCCTAGAATTATTCCTATTAGACCATTCATTATGCCCTCTACAATATTCCTCTTTGGTTGTTTGTTAGTCACCAATCTGCCTCTACTCGTCCCTCTTGAGTGTCATCAATACATGTGTTATTTTGCGTTGAGGAACGTCTCTTTTAAATTGAGATTTGCAAAATCCTTTGGATCCTTTGTTTTGATAGAATTTGCGTTATTAATTACTCCCTTAATTCTATGCACGTTATTTTTACTGCTCTCTACTAGAACAAATTGTTGTTGTATTTGTAACTTCAGAAGATATTCTGATGTATATTATCATTGTATATTGTTGTACCCCCATTGGAGATATGTTTCCTTCCTTTCGGGATGCCATTATTGTATATGGTCGTTGAGCTAAATCCTTCGTTGTAAGCTGGGTCAGTAGTTCCCAAGCTGAATATAATAAAATGCATTTTTGAGTCTCCATAGGTGAAGTCGGCCCTGTTAGGGTAAGAGGTCGACCCATTCAAGTTATTAGGTTAGTCACTTGACGTGCATAAATAGGGAATCCCCATCCCTCATTAATACACACACTCACACACTCAAGTTCGCATGAGAAGAGAGAGAAGAAAAAGGAGGGGAGAGAGAGAGATGCAGAAGACTTCTTATACTTGTTTTTTTCGATCTTGTGATATTGTATTAGTGACAGAACTATTCTGAGGAAGTTTGCATGGTTTTCGTAAGGAAAATCCGTGTCTTGTGTATCTGCTCTATCTTATGCATCTTATTGTGCTTGTTATTCTTTCAGATAAATATCCTAAGCAATTTGAATAAGATTAGAAAAACTAGCATGGTATCAGAGCCTCTCAGAAAGAAGGCACTATGCAACAACGAAAAGTAGGGCTTCCTAGTTCAAGGTATTCTCTCCATAGATCATCAAGAAAAGAGGGATATGCTAACTCGGCCTAGGAGGGCACATCTTTTGGTGGAAGAAAAATCAAATTTGAAGAAGTTTCAGTTTTTACCCAAACACTAGTGCCGAGAGAAACTAGGGCATCAAGTTTCAAAGTCTTGCCACCTCAGATTTCAGAAAAAGGACCTTACGAAGCAACTCACCTCAAGGAGGTGCATCTTTCTGTCCAGCCAGAATTCCAAAACTCCAAGTTTGGAAAATTAGGGTTTCTCTCACAAACCCTAGGTCAGCCAGCTCTGGAACCAGGTCAAACACCTCAAATTGCTAAGATATAAATCTCTACTATTTCCATTTTAGGTTCTCATTTCAAGATGACTCGTCATACCCAGCTTGAGGACAAGCTTAGGGGAGCTGACAACTTTCGAGCATGGAAGTATAAGATCTCCCCGATCCTTGAAGAAAATGATTTGGATCAATATATCAGTAAGTAAGTTCTAGAACCATAGGGAGATGAGGCTGAGGTTATCCATAAGAAGAACTTGGTCAAGGCCAAGAGAATCATTGCAGATTCTATTAAGGATCATCTCATACCCCATGTGTCATCCTTGAAGACACCTAAGGAAGTGTTTGATTCTTTGACGAAGCTATTCGAAGGAAAGAACCCCAACCGAAAGATGACACTAAGGAACCAACTGAAGAATGTGAAGATACAAAAATCAGAGACCATGCAATCCTACTTCACAAGGGTTCCTCAAATTAAAGAACAATGTGAAGTAGTCGAAGAGAATGTAGAAGAAGGAGAGATTGTTATGACCACCTTGAATGGTCTCCCTGGACCATGGGATTCATTCATTCAAGAAATATGTGCCAAAAGGAATTTAATTAGTTTCAAATGACTTTGGGAAGAATGCACACAAGAAGAAGCTCGAATCCTAACAATAGAAGAGAATATGGGATCAATTGAAGATCAAGCTCTCATAGTTCACACTAGAAGATATCATAGAAAGAAAGATGACCACCATCACAACAAAAGGGAGGACCATCATCACAAAAGACAAGAAATTCATAATAGATCCTTCCAACATGAGATGCTACACTTGTGATGAGAAGGGACACTCCAAAGATTGACCTAGAAACAAAGGATCCTTCAACAAGAAGTCGAATAAGAAGAGACATCATGCTCACACTATTGAAGATGTTGAACCAACCATAAATAGACTCAAAGCAGAAACTTATTCCTAAAGCGATGAAGAATATATCCTAATCTCAACACTCACAGACTCTATCTCACATGGAATCAATGATTGGCTTGTAGATAGTAGGGCATCCAAACATATGAATGGATATAAAGAATTATTCATCAATCTCTCTGAGAATGAGTCACCTTGATCTGAATTTCAAGGGGTATGTGGTCTAAATTCGGATGTATAAGACATAAAAGCATTAAATGGAGAGGCAACCCTCTCCCATTCATCATAAAAATGTTAAATGGAGATGACACCATCTCCCATCCATGGTATTTGAAAACCCACATTTATGTAATCATGGTTTTGGGTCAACCACACAAAACCCACAGTTTTGTATTGTAATCACAATTATGGTCAACCACACAAAACCCACGATTATGGTTATGGGTCAACCACACAAAACCAATGGTTAAGGGTCAACCACAAAAAAACACAGTTATGGTTATGGGTCAACCACACAACCCATAGTTATGTATTGTAATCATGGTTAGGGGTCATCCACACAAAACCCATGGTTAAGGGTCAACCACACAAAACCCACGATTATGGGTTAGCCACATAAAACCCATGGTTATGGGTCAACCACACAAAACCCATGGTTAGGGGCCAACCGCACAAAACCCACGGTCATGTTCATGGTTAAGGGTTAACCACACAAAACCCACGGTTATGGGTTAACCTCACAAAACCGTTCTCTTCATTGGCGATTGGCACATTGTAATCATGGGTCTCTTTTTAGCATGAAATGACGGGGACCATCATTTTCTAAGGGGGGAAGAATGATTCGAATTTTAGGGGGCATATGGTCTAAATTCAAATGTATAAGTCATAAAAGAATTAAATGGAGAGGCCACCCTATCCCATTCATCATAACATCATTAAATGGAGAGGCCACCCTCTCCCATCCGTGGTATTTGACAACCCATGGTTTTGTTCCATGGTATGGATTCAAGGCACATTGTACCTCTCACATCCATGGTATTTGGCAACCCATGGTTTTGGGCCGTGGTATGTCCCCTAGGCAAATTGTAATAATGTTATAAAAAGGCTCTATGCCTTCTCAATAAAGCATTGAAGGATTTTTGGCATCCAATCGTTCACTTATTCTATTAAGTTATTTTTGAGCTATTGGTTTTGAGTGTCTTTCTTAGTATAATTTGAGAGGTGAGGCTCAAATAACCCTATTTGATCCTCACCCCTCCATATGGCCTATTTACTCTATATTTTCCTATGTTACTCTATGGATCAATTGCTAACAATTTTGCAGCTTTAATCTCTTCCTTTTTCGACATTCAAGCCTCCCAAGTCTGAGCCCCCAATATCTAGATCACACCTCACAAGGTGAAACTTGGGGATGATTATCAATACCCCATAAAAGGAAGTGGAGAAGCTTCCTACAAGCTAGACTTCAGGAAATATTTGAAGATGAAAGATGTGTTATATGTTCCAAGATTGAAGAATAATCTTCTCTCCATCTCTGCACTAGATGCAAGGGGAATAAGAGTTGTATTTGTTGATGGCCAAGTCCTAATGTGGCAAAAAGGAAAGACAATAGATGATGCAACAATGATTCGAGAGAAAGAGGGAGGCTTGTACAAGTTGAAGGGATAACCTGAACAAGTATTGGTTCATGACACCATATAACCAAGCGAACTATGGCACAAAATGCTTGCACATGTGCACTATAGATCATTATTGATTGCAAGCAAAGTTGTTTCAGGACTTCCAGAAATACAAACACGTGTTTTGAATTATATGATGAAGTAGAACACACTGTCAAAGACTCTGGTTATTCTTGCAAGGAGATAAGAATCAAGAGGGATTCCATCCACCAAACAAACAAAGATAAGTGCTTAAATTGCCATTTCCTATATATCTAGTTACTTAAATGATAATGTTTAGTTGTCCACATATTTATATTCAATTAATGTATTATGCATGTTTGAGTGTTTGCATTTATGTACAGTTTACTACTGACTTGCATGTGATGGGTAACTAGCCTATGGTGTTGTACAACATTCCATTGCTACTTATCTAGAATGAAACCTCTTTGCTTACATATTGGGAGTAGTGCACACTCTTAATGACGTTATGGTAGAGATGGAAGGAATCTACAAAGTTATCGTATGTATACAGGATATGGATGAATGTTGTAGCATTGGCTAAGATAGTATTTTTTTTCTCCATAAATGCTTAGTTTGTGAGATAGCAAGTTTTGCAGATGCAAAAGTCAAAATAGTCAATTCCATAAATTTATAGAAATTGAGTGGAGAATTGGATAAAAGATCTTAAAGTTGTTGAGTAATCCCTGTCATGATTATTATTAGTGCCCAATAGAAAACAATTATGGTTCTCCCTAGATTTTCTTGTACATGTGTCTGAAGTTGGTCTTCGAAGCTAAATGCACCTATAGGAAAAGTGCATAATTGGGCAAAATTCACAATTTTGAGAAGTTGTAACTTTTTGCCTAGAAGTTAGAATGAAACATGAAGATAGTAATTGTAAATATTATTCATAAAGGAACAAATGTGCACAATCAGATTTTGAAAAGGGGGTTCAAATGTTTTTATAATTTAAACAAAAAAGTGCTTATAACCTTGATTTGAAAAAAATTGCCAATACAAAATTAATTTTATGATTTTCTAAGAAAGTAATGAAGCTAAGGTGCTTATATGAACACTTCTGAAGATATAATATCACACCAGGGGCAATTAAGGGTCCACATTCAATACATTATATTTTGAAAATCCTTGGTTTTGGTTGGACCAAGAAATGCACGAGATCCTTATGCAATTGAAACATATGTCATAGGAGAAAATATACATTTTGAAAATGTAGAGACAAAGTCTAATAGTTGAAGAAATCTACTAACTCCCCCATACATTATAGAATCCATGAGAAGCCTAATAGTGGAATTACAAAGCTGCATAGCAGATAATGAGAAGTTGCTCAAAGCTTAGAAAGAGCATAACCAATTGAAAGTAGCGATGCTCTAAAGCTTAACAAACATTCAAATAAAGATCCACCCTAGACAACACTTGGGAAATGAGACAAAGAGTGGGATTAGCTTAAGGAGGCATTCTCACAAGAGGTCCCATAACTCAAAAAGGGTTTCTAAATAGAGGACATACACTCCAAATTTATTTTCTAGTGATTTATATGCCTCCATGTTCTCCACTAAATACTCAAGATCATCATATCAAAGGAACAAGAGGAAGAGGCCTATCAAGAACGACTCACATCTAGAATTTCGAAAGGCCAAACCTCTTACTTTTGATGGTGAATCCAAATCAAGTCAAGGAGTTAAGGCTTAGCTTCTTGGGATGATGAAGTATTTCCAAGTCCAAGACTAGTATAGGAACACGAAGGAAAGGGTGGTCATATTTAATTTGAATGGAATAAAATCTATATGGTGGCATCACCGTAGACAAGTTAAGAAGAGTAATGACCGAAAGATTGTGTGAAAGCAACTTGAGAAGTACTTCAAGCAAAAGTACCTCTCCAATAGGTACTATGATGACAAAATAAAAAAGTTCCATGAGTTGAAATCAAGACAAATGATCATGTAGGAATAGGTCAATAAATTCTTGGAACTACTAAGATATGTCAAGTATATCATAGATGATAACGTAAAAGTTCAAAACTTTCTATTTGGATCACCTCAGTCATACAAGGACAAAATTGAATTTGATGAACCTCAAATTCTAGTTGAAACCATAAGGGAGGATAAGTTTTGTTATGATAAAAAAATAAAAATAAAAAGACCAAAATTCCATAAGGAATGGAAGGATAAGAAGGAGAAGTTTGACCCAAGAAAAGCCTCCTCGTTTCAGAGATTAGCAAAAGTAGTCAATGATGGGAGACAAGCCCAAAGAGACACTGCAAAGTTGGGGATGTGGAGAGGACCGTTTTCTTAGAAATGGTGCACAACATCCAAGGGGCTAAAATTGTGGGTCATGTAGCAAGGACCATACCTAGAATCTATGTTGCACTAAAGGACCTCCAAGTAGACCATCAATTAGTTGTGGTTGAGGTTCAAGGTAATATTGCTAAGCAATCTATTTCTACTTTAACTGACCCTAAATCTAGTCACAATTATATTACTCCTAAATTTGTTGAGATTTGTGCTTTTAAGGAAACAAGGCATAGCAAATCTATGGGTGGTTCAACTAGCCATTGGAACTAAGAAGAAAGTTAGTGAGATGGGGGAGAAAGGTCCATTAGAAATAGATGGACTCTTCATATGTGCAATCGGAAAGTTTTGTTGCTTGGTTTTTATGACGTTCTCATTGGAATTGATTGGTTGGAAACACATCAAGTTAAACTTGATTGCAACAACAAGAGCTTCAAATGCATTGATGAAAAAGAGAACCCAAGGATAGTAAAGGGAATTCCAAAGGTGGCTTCTATTGGACATATTTCAGCCTTGCAGCTGAAATTTTTCTTTAGAAATGGTTGTCAATGGTATACATCCCATGGATTTGAGAAAATGGAAATAAATTTTCAAGCTGGAAATATTGAGTCTTGTAGGAATTCAGAGATGTGTTTCCTAATTAGTGCGAAGTCTTCCTCCAAAGAGCAACATTTATTTCATTATTAATTTTGTGCCAGGAGTTGTACCAATGTCTAAGACACCTTATAGAATGAGTACACTGGAATTTCTAGAGACATGGATCCATCTAGTTATCGTTAATTGTTTGAAATTGCTAGAGTTCGTGGTATACTTCACATTGTATAGCTAAACTTGACCTTGTATGTGCCATCTAATCCATCATGATATCATTTCTCCATGTAGCTATTGAATTGCAGTGCTTGTATTGCAGAGGTTGTAGGTTAACTAATGTTGCCATTAAAGATACATTCTCTTATTTCAATTACCAGTGGTGCTTAGTGGTAAAGAGAATTATCCAAAATGGTTTAAGAAGATGAAGCATACTCTCGTCTTCACTAATATGTTGTATTTCATTTGTGAAAGAGAGAATGGTGTTGAACCTACCAAGTCTAATATAGACAAAGAACTTGCAATATTTAGGAAAAAAGACAAATAAGCCTATCCATTAATTGATGTTACAATAAGTGAAATGGTGAGTTGTTATATAATATCCATTACATATTCTTAGTGTGCCTTGAAGAAATTGAAGATCTATATGACTCACACTTAGAATTTGATTTCATTCAGTTGTTGTTGAAGCTCTTCAACCTAGGGCTAAGGATAACTAACATAGATTCATCTTAAACCTAAATATATCAAACACTTAGAGGGATCCTTAAGGTGTAATTTTGTTTTATCTTAAAATTCTTAAACATCCAAAATAAATTTACACATAAAAAAATTTGACCCCTCAATAGATTCATGTTTAAGATGGATCTATGTTGGTTTTAATTTTTTACTTTTATGAGCCAACATGGATGTTTTTAATTACTTTTCATTTGGTTTTTATTTTTATTTTTTGAGTCGACATAATTTTTTTAATACTTTTATTTTATTTTTGGTACTGTAATGTTATCTTACGTTACCTTATATGACAACATCTCCCTCATACTAGGCTATAGAGTACTTCGTTCCTCTCAGTGCAATGATCCCATGGCTTTATTATAACTAGCATAGATCCAAATCCTAGGCTCTATTAAGTGCTGAGAGGGATCAAATATCTCGAGGTGCAAAACTCTTCTTAACTATTATTTATGGTGAACGTATAATATTTATTATTATTATTTTTATTTTGTTAGGAACAAACATTACAACATCTCCCCCATACATGGTTTTAAAACCATGTGCAAGGCCCTCCTTAAACCATGGGTTTTTTAGGAGGCCTTGCACATGGTCTTAAAACCATTTACAAGGCTCTCCTAAACCATGTACAATGGTCTTAAAACCATTTGCAAGGCCCTCCTAAACCATGTACAATAAAACCATGGGTTGTTTAGGAGTCCTTGCACATGGTTTTAAAACCATTTGCAAGGCCCTCTTAATCCATGTATAATAAAACCATGGATGGTTTAGGAGGCCTTGCACATGGTTTTAAACCATGTGCAAGGGCAACATTTTTTTTGTTGATAATTCAAATTTTTTTTTTATTTTTTTTATTTTGTTAGGTAGGAACATTACAACATCTTCCCCATATTGTGTTGTTTTTTTAACCGACTTTTTTTTGGCGGATAATTAATTTTATTTTTTATTTTTTCTCCCCCAATTAGGTTGTTTTTTTGGCCGAAATTTATTTTGGCGGATAATTAAAATTTTTATTTTTTATTATTTTGTTAATAACAAAAGTTACTCCACAAAGGTCACAAGATCTCCCTCATATTAGGTTTTTTTTTTGCCGACATTTATTTTGGCGGATAATCAAAATTTTTATTTTTTAATATTTTGTTAGTAACAAGCATTACAAGATCTCCCTCATATTAGGTTGTTTTTTTGGCTGACATTTATCTTGGCCGATAATAATTAATTTTTTAATTTTATTTTTTATTATTTTGTTAGTAATAAACGTTACTCGACAAATGTTACAAGATCTCCCTCATACAAAATTCGACAAACGCTACAAGATATCCCTCATACTGGGCTGTAGAGCGCCTCTCGACACAAAAAATTAAAGTCATCGTGCACGAAATTGATGCCTCTAGTATGAAGGTATACATTGCTCTCATAGCCTTCATTAGGAAAATTTTTAGGGGTTCATAATTTACTTAAAGTGTAGAAACTTTGGCAAATCTTACTAATTCTTGAATTTCCAACTATAAAATGTTTGACGAAAATATTCATATTTTGAAGGATTTTATATTGTTTCTTGACAATTTTGGTGATATTTAGAATAAAAATTTTATCCTAAGGAATTTGGGCAAATCATTTAAAAAAAATGAAAGTTGACAAATCATTTAAAAAAAAAATGAAAGTTGGCAAATCTTTTTTCGAAAAAAAATCATTGAAAGTTGGGCAATGGACTAAATTTCACTGCTAAAATTTTCTTTAGCTTTCATCAAAGTCTTATACACCACATATTCTCATTATCTTGAATCACTTCAAACTAGTGGCCAAGTAATGACCCTCGAATTATACACTTTGGTGGATAAAATTACAAAATGAGACAATGCCTTTGGAAAGAAAGCAATTCCACCAATTCCACCCACTACGAAGACTTTATGCTTTGCACAGAAAGGGAAGAAAAAGTTACATGTTTTTCAAGAGATGGCAATAAGAGCGGTTGTAGAAAAAATAATTTTAGAGGGAAGGGGGGTAAACATAATGACAATGAGAAATCTTATCTACATTGTGTGGCAAGAAAGGACACGAGGTAAGGACATGTTGGATTCCATGAGAAAAAATTACAAATGAACATAAAGAAAAAAAAGGTAAAGCTCTTGAATTTGCTCATGTTTTTGGTTGACATTAGTGTAAATGAAGTTACATTCAATAAATCATTTTGCTTATTGGATAAATACTTAACTACTTGACATCAATGCTATCTACCCCATGACTTTTAAAAAATACTTCTTTAAAGAAGTGAATGAAAATGTAGATAGTATAGTATACTTTATAGATACATCCAACCTCAAACCTAAGAAAATTCATACCATCGAGCTCAAATTGTCTAGATTTCCAAACTTTTTGTTACATAATTTTCTCTATCTTTCAAAGTTGTAAAGAAACTTATTGTGTCTTGTGCACATTCAAGAGAAAGGCCATTCTTTTCACAAAATTGGTGGAAAAGTTGAGATAGTATATTCTAACAACCAAATCATCATGATAGGATAGGAAGATAAGAGATTGTTGAAGCTGAAAGAGACATATGAAAAGGCACAGAACCTTGCATACCTCTCACCATGATGAAGGTACATTGACATCTAGGCTTTTGTGGTATGCTAGATATGGACACATCAATTATGATAGTCTTTGTTTTATGAATAAGCATGTGTTTCTAGTTTATCCACAATTTCAAGAAATTTGAAGTGATGTGATACATGTATCCTTGACAAACATTATAAACAACATTCTCATGATTCTAACTCCATAGCATGTAGAGAAATGGAGTTGATACACTCAACCTGTGTGACCCCATGCATGTTGCTTCTATAAATGATCATAAATATAACGCCTTTATTGATGATTACACTATGGTATGGTAAATTTATTTTATTAAAGCATAAATATAAAGCATTTGAAATATTTAAAATTTTCATGTATATATGAAAAAGGAACACGACACTCTTCATAGTGATAATCAAAAGGAATATACTTCTAATGACATTGAAAACTCTCTTCATTACCATAAGATTATGTATCAAACCATGGTTCCATATAACCGTCATGTTTTGGGCAATGCAGTTCTATGTGTAGTCTATTTAAGCAACAAAACTTCATATGAAATGTTCACATTCATTTAGTGAAGCATCTTAGGGATTTTGGTCCAACCTATTATGCCTTAATTCGTAAGGAATAGAGAAACAAACATGGCACAAGAAGTCAAAAGGCATATCATCTTTATTTGAGGTAATTCAATCATCTGAATAAATTTACCCATGTAAAGACATCTTGAATTAGATATTGAGATTTTGCATCTTGAAGAAGTGATCCCTATATTGGATCAATCTTTTGAATCTCCTTTTGCACACCATCTCCCCTTTAAAGCTCTTCAACCTAAGGTTGAAAGATAACCAACATAGATCCATCTTAAACATAAATCTATCAAAACCAAGAAAGATCCTTGAAGTGAATTTTTTTTATCTTAAATTTTTTAAACATCTAAAAAAAATTTACATGTCAAAAAATTTGATCCCACAACGGATCTAGGTTTCATATAGATCTATGTTGGTTTTAATTTTCTTAATTTATGAGCCAACATGGATGTTTTTGATTATTTTTCATTTTGGTTTTAATTTTTATTTTTCATCCGACATGATTTTTTAATACTGTTCATTTTATTTTTGGTAACATTACATTACATTACCATATATGACAACATCTCCTAGATATCCCCCATACTAGACTAAAGAGTACCTCACTCCTCTAAACGCAATGAGCTCATTGCTTTATTATAAAAAATTAAAGACATTATGCATCAAATTGATGCCTCTAGTATGAAGTTATACATTGCTCTCATAGCCTTCATCAAGGAAAATTTTAAGGGTCTATAATTTACTTGAAGTTTCTACCATTTCATTAGAACATGAGGTTCAATTGGATGATGTGATTGAGAAGTTTGGAATAATGATCTTGAAAAACACACAACACAACCTCAATCAATAAGACCTACACCCTCGTAAAATTGTTAAGAGTGGGCAATGAACACTTGAAATGTTCATCCTAACAAGGATGTAAAGACAAACAAAAATTTATGTGAGACAATAAGATGGAGGTGATGTAGATTATTCAAATTCAAGTTATGTAGATGGAGGTGATGTAGATTATTCAAATTCAAGTTATGTAGATGATATGGAAGTTTTGCATGATTGTTAGTTCAATTTATTTACTAACTACGAACCAACTTCCTTTGAAGAAGTTGCTTCTCATGATGAGTGGAAAGAAGATGTGCAAAAAGAATATGGTGCTCCCATAAAGAATAGGGCATCGCAATTGGTGGACCCTCAATTTAGAACCAAACCAATTATAATGCTCCCAAAAAGAATAGGGCATTGAAGTTGGACCCTCAATTTCAAAACAAACCAATTGACTGCAAATGAGTCTACAAGAACATACACAAATAAAATGGCTCACTTGACAAGCATAAAACAAAGCTTGTAACTTGAGGATTAACAAAAATAAAACAAATTGTGAGAAGACATTATTACCCACAATGAAATGGGCTACAATTTGTACATTAATGGCTTTGGCTACACGTAATGGGTGGAAAATTCATCAAATGGATATGAAAACAACTTTTTTGAATAGAAACTTAAAAGAGAATGTTTGACATGTCAACCAATAGGTTTTGTTGTAAAGGGACAAATACAAAAGGAATGCAAGCTCATCAAGTCTTTGAATGGCCTTAAACAAGCATCCCACCCTTGGCATGAAAAGTTAGATAAGCATACTCTAAAATTGAATTTTAAATAGATTAATCTCAATGATACAACTTTGTTTGTAAAGAAAATTGACAAAATTGTTGTATATCTTATGGTGTATGTAGATGGTATGTTGACAAAGAGTGAAAATTGAAAACTATACTACAACCACAAAAAAATAATTGTGAAAAGGTTTTGAAATGATTGATATGGGACATATTCACTATTACTTGGGTATCTAAGTGACTCAATATCCAAAATATAAATTCATCTCCCAAAATAGGTATGTTTAAAAATCATCAAACAAGTTTGGTTTAGCTAAATGTAATTCTCTTACTACTCCAACGTAACAAAATTTGAACCTAACATCAAAAGAAGTGAATGAATTTGAGTGCACAACCAAATATAAGCAATTTGTGGGGAGTCATAGCTACTTTACCAATGCTATACTTGCTGTTGCATTTGCAATGGGAATTTTTTTTGTAGAATATGAAAAAGCTTGTGAAGTACATTGGTGGAAATTGGTGCTACAAATAGAGTTTTAAAATTCTTGAAGGGTACTTGACTTTGGACTCAAGTACCCTACAATGGAGGACTTCAAATTAAGTGGCTATTTGGATTTAGCCTTTGACGACAATAAGTGTAAAGGAGCATATTTATTTCATGAGACCTTGTTAGTCTTGAAATAACATCTATATATGGGAGATCATGTAAATAGTTCTTTCCATGAAATTCCAATATTATAGCAAAATAAGGGGGCTTGACTTTGGACTTAAGAAATAGCATCTATATCTGGGAGATCATGCAAATAGTTCTTCCCAAGAAATTCCACTATAAAAGCAAAATATGTGATTGTTGCATAAACAAGAAAGGAGATTGTGGCTCAAGAAGATACTAGGTTATTTGCAAAAGAAACAACAGTTTTGCAATAAAGTTATTTAAGAATTTTGGATTTGCATTATTGAATAAAACCCATCAACACAAAGTACAAATTGTTTCAACATCAATTGAAAGACTAGTCTATTCAGAATTTTAGATTTGCATTATTGAATAAAACCCATCAACACAAAGTACAAATTGATTCAACATCAATTGAAAGACTAGTCCATGCATTCAATGCATTGTTTCACAAAAACACAAACTACAAATATCTTCACCAAAAAGCTTGACATATTTAAAAAATTTGAAATGTTCAAACAGATGCTTATATTAATCAAAAAAATATTAAATACTTAATCCTTAGGATTATAATACATTATATATATTAAATCATTTCTGTATTTTCATTTACTTAAAATAATACCGTGCTTTAAAATTTTGCCAAATAAAGTTATATATAATACATGTTTTGTATTTTTTATATTATTTTTAGAACATGAAACAGGGGTAAAAAAAATTAATATAGCGCATTATTTTTTAATTACATTATTTAGTAACTTTGAGGGTAGCAATTTTCACGAATAAACCATGCAATAAAATTATTAAAAAAATATAAAAATATATATTATATATATAAAGAGTAATTTATATTTGATTGAAATACTTTAAATAGAATGTTAAAATAATAAAACTTTAAAATTGTATTTAAAAAAATCCAAATTTTCAATATTCATTTTTTCACAATGTCTAAATATATTATTGCAATGCCAACTCCTGCGATAGTGTAACATGTAATTGGTAAAAAAATACAATCAAATTTTTTAACTTTAACATTTTTATTTTCTATTTAGATATTTAATAAAACTTGATTAATTCAATGGTTAGAAAACTCAAACCACTGCATCCTGATTTTATCGAGGATCAAAGTGATCTCATACCACTTCATCTTGATTTCCTCATTAAGCCCTTAATGAGGAAAAGTCAAACTCAAGAATCTATCCCCGATGATACGGTAATATATAAAAATACGAACGAAGAGAGAAACATTACAAACAGAAAGTTTATGTAGCACTATAACTAAAGGCTCCTGGCACTGGAAGCTTCGTGAAAAGAAAAATGAAAATGAAGAAAACAATCTGAATACATGCCATGGCAACCAATATGAACCTGACAACATAGATCAGTATGAAAATTAAAAAACAAACGATTTCACTGCCAAGGGTGTTGCAAAGAAAGAGACATACAAGGCTTTACCGGACTCGCTTGATAGTGATGGAAACATCGTTCTCATTTACTGGGAAGATAAAAAAATCCATCCAATTTCAAAAGATGCACATATTAACCTCTAATAAGATTTAACTATGTGTCTTTTCAATCTTTACTGAGCACTGGTGCCATGTATTAAATGCACTACTGACTACAAACAAAACCTGAAACATACACACCTAGTTAAAGGCTGTTTTGCACTGCAAAGTATGCGAGAGAATTAAATTAAAAAAAAACACAAACTATTTGCAATTTTGTATGAAAAGTAAAATAAATCAGGAACACTGAGTGTAGAACTCTTTGATTTCAAGTTAAATAGATGTTAGCATATCGATTAAAAAATTATAATAAAAGATGAATTATTAGTATTATTATTATGATGGAAAGATGATATAGCCGGATTCCGGTAATATAACGGGAAAAAAGTCCAAAACGTCTATCTAACATTTAAGCAGTTATTAAAGGCTGGACAGGTTTTTGAAAATTGGCCCACTTATTAGGCACTGTACATTCTGCAAATAGATACAGTGGCCATTCCATATAGATAACTTAATGTGTAAGATGACAGGTAATTTATAGAACAATAAGGTAATTTACAGAACAAAACCTGAGTCTGTCAAAGGATTTGCAGTTTCAGAGAGATGCTCAACAGCTCATACTAGAACAAGCGGGAGCCATCAAGGACGGCAAGACAGAAGAAGCAAGTAAAACATAAGACAAAACGCAAATGAGAAAAAGAATGGAACAAGGGTAGAACACAAGAAGCAAGGCATATGTGTAGAAAATCAAATGCCTGCAACAAAACAGAAGCAAGCAAGACAAAGGCACACGAAGCAAGCATGTTTATAGGAAATCAAATATCTGCAACTGGTTATGATTAGAAAATGGTAAATATAACAGTCACAGCTTCAGTATTTGCTATTTTGACCGTAAGATTGTTCTGCAATATGGCAAACTGATTGGTTGATTGAGGATAACGACTGATAAGATTAGCATCTATATGTATAAAAAAAAGATTTCATGGCTACACCAACACATAAAGAGAAACTCTAAGATATAGCCATAAAGAGAAACTCTCATGTAGAGAAAGTTGAAACAATTGCTATAGAACGTTTATACACAGATATATGTCACATTGTAGGGAAATATAAAAGCATAAAGCTAGAATCCATAAAAAGGTTATTGAATCTTGGGACTACACCAAATAAAGAAATGCGGAACACCCAAATAGTGCTGAATCTCAAAGCCATACGGTAAACGTGGGCATCAAAATTCACAGTAAGGTTCCAGAATAGACCATTTACTAGAACCTACTATATACACTACATCACAATAACATCTTGTATCTTCACTAGATATCCACACTAAGAGGCCCATGTTAAATCTACCTAGTACCCAATGATCCTCTATACTATACTATACAGGTTAAATCTACACAATGAGATCATTCTAATACCAGAATGAAAGCAATCATCAACATTGACCAATCCTGACATATGGATGTAAAGAAGCATATATATTATAATCTTAATAATTGTTGTGTATATTTTGATATTCATGTTATGTCAACACTTTATCTGTATGTGAGTTGATTTCCTGTGCAGGTTATGCTGCTTTTGTGATTTTACTTTTCAGAAAACATAATCATGTCTGCCAATTTAGTTTTCACAACTGAAGGATAAAACAATTAAAAATAATGCAACGAGTGATTTGCCTAAAATTCAAGTTTACCCATTAAGCATGTTAAAACCTAGAATTTACCATGAAAACATAACACGTGTCATGTGTAAATATCTTCAAATCAAAACCATATATATAAATCCAGAAGTAGCAACCCAAATCAGAAAACACACATAAGCTGCATTAATTTGTCAAGAGTAAGAAATTTGAAACAGAGCCAGTTCATGACATTCCATAAAGAAGTACAAATATACAAATATAAATAAAAAGTAGAAACTAATCATTTCATAATTACACACTTTTAAGCTAATCTGAACAGACCAACAGAGTATTCTATCAGATTAGCCTCTCAATCGGCTGACCCTGCCAATATGCAGATCTGAAGAATGAACACAATTGACTAAAACAATAACATATCTAAACCAATAAATTGTGCATCGTCCTAAACACAACAAATTCCATGCATTGCTTGCTAAGATTGATTTGTCATTACAGTAAGGTGCAGGGAAAACCTAAGACCAATGCATGGTCATAAAAGAGTAATACAAAGTGAACAGCTCCATACTCAACATCAAACAAAAATTAACATAAAAGATTTTGGTTTACAATAATTCGTAAAACCTAAATGCCTAAAACAACCCTTCAAAAATAGAAAATTCAAAATATTCCTAGAAGTGCCAAAGCCCATATTAATGAGGTGTGAATCCCTACTGAGCTAACTAGTCTCATGAATTGTAACCTAAGATTTCGTACACCTAACATACATGATTGCAAAAGCAAAGCCACATAAAATGGCTTAGCCAATGCCTGCAAACTCTTCTCTTGAAGCTATCACCTGCAAAGACATTAGCTGGCACTACAAAAACACTTTAAAGAGAAAAATACAACAGAGCAATAGTAGTTCAAATAATCTCCTTTCCATAGTGATTTGGAGAAAAGAAATATACTGCAATTACAAATAACTAGATCCATGAATAGAGAAAGCAGCACTTCATTTGTACCAATTTTCCCTTACCATACCCCGCTGCTTTAGTGCCCATGGCACTACAGCACTATCCAAATATAGTAATTTCTATGAGTTTCCATAACCAGCATTACCATGTGCATCACCATATCCTCCTGGATAGCTTCCTCCACTAGCTCCACCAGAAGGAGGCCCATATCCACTGCTTGCTTGCATGTAACCACCGTCACTTCTACTGCCATAGGCAGCATCACTACTTGCATATCCATAGCCAGGAGCAGCTCCAGCAGGCTGTCCTGAAGGAGCTGCTGAACCCCAAGAACCTGCTCCGGCTGCTGCATATCCTGGCGAGCCAGCAGTGGCTCCCCAGCCAGTTCTGGCAACAGGAGCATTTCCATAGGGAGCAGGTACAGGAGTAGCAGCATAACCAGCAGTTCCAGAACCATATGTAGTGCTACCAGGTGCATTACTAAATCCAGCTCCATAAGATCCTGCTGCACCTCCTGCATAGCCTGCAGCTGCTCCATATACAGGTGTTCCGCCATATCCACCATTCATACTTGTCCCATACCCTGCTGTACTTCCATACCCAGTAGGTCCATAGCCAGGTGCTGCGCCGTATGGAGGATATCCAGTGCCTGCAATAGGTGGGCGTGCTCCATAAGCCCCAACAGGAGCTGGTCCATAGCCTTGCATATATGGTGTACCAAAACTAGCTCCACGTCCTGCAGAACCTCTTGTATTTCCTGGAGACATGTCCTTAGGAATGGCCCGCTTCACCTCCACAGTCTTTTCCTTGAGCTGGTGAAACGTTTGCTGAAGAACTTTATCCACTGCATCCTCCGAATCATAAGTAATAAAACCAAAACCACGATGCCTTTGTGTGGTGTGATCATACATTACAACTACATCTGTTATATTACCAAACTGCTCAAAATACTTTCTGAAGTCATCCTCAGTAACAGTGGGTGCTAACCCACCAACAAAAATCTTCTTAGTCCTAGGTCCTGCCATATTGCTAGTCCTCTGAACATTTTGTTGTTCATCCCTTGGTACAACCCTTTTAGCTTCAACCTACGCACAACTATACTACTTAAGCAAGGAAAAATCTAACCATGTGAACCTCTTACAATTAAAGAGGCAACAACAAGCAAATATTGAAAGAGGAAGCACCCACACGACCCTTCAACAATTCAACCAGAAACTGATGGAAGATGTATATAACACATGATTGAGAAATCGAACAACTTTTTAAAGGCAAATGTACATAGTGATATAGATACAGTAACTACAGTTAGAGGGAACAACAAACAAACATTGAAAGAGGAAGCACACACCACACTTCGTCAATTGAACCAGAAACTAATGGAAGATGTTTATTATGCATGATTATAGAAATTAAACTACAATTTGAGGGCCAACATGTATGGTAATCTAGACTCAGTAACTACAGATATTTTGGACCACTGAATGGTGTAGGTTGCATGACTTTGGATTGCTTCTGAGTCTCTGACTGATGAGGAATGAGCCTGGGAAAAAACTATTCATTAAATAATTAGTAATTGTTCTTTATCTTTATATTAATATATTCTAGAGATGGCCATGATGGAGATATGAAGCACTTACAGCAATCAGTAATTCAGTCATCTAAATACAGTGGCCATAATCAGAGGAAGACAATATGAACAGTGAAGTTGAGATCTTTGGGATCTTATGGTATTATGGAACCCATTACATCTGGGAGATTGAATAATTCGAAGAAAAAATATGGCCTAGGAAAGTACTTAAAAATGAATTTGAAATGCCTGGATTAAAGGCAATTCAAGAAAATTTTACATTTGAGGTTTTTAGATTTTTATTGATGCTAAAGTACTTTGACAGCTTTTCCTACAGCATTAAGTGATGACCATGGCAAGCTTTACTAATAAAACACAATTTTCAAAAGCATAGAGACAAGAATAACTAAAAACCTCAAAATTTTCTGGGAATATCAGCATTTTTTGTAAACTTAAAAAATGAAATTTGGAAACTCAAAAAGAATCTAACGAGTACTTTGTAAGAACCTCAAAAGCATATTTGAATACTGTTACTAATATCTATGAAACTGACACTTTGACTTGATACTTCATATATTAGATATCAATAATTTTGCAAAACTCGTCATTATGAGCTTCCAAAAACTGATATTTTGTGAAACTACTTACTCACTTTATGAAGACCTTCGTTGTTTAAAAAAAATTATTTATTTTCTAGTATAATGTTTTGATGACGAAATTGTCAGGTATTGTTTAGTGTTAGCAATATGTCACATGTAAGTTTTAGCAGATAATGTTAACAAAGCGGGCAGTCACTGTGGCAATTCCCACTGTATTGTGTTTAAATGTGAATGTTATTGGAAGAGATGGCATTTTTTTGGGAGAATAAATCGCTTCTTTGGCTAACACACTATCTTGTGCTCAAACAAGATGTCTAACATTTTGGGGGGCAGTCATCACTGTGAAAACTCTCAGTGTACTGTGTTTTAATGCGAATGTTCTTGGTATAGAAGAGACATTTTTTGAAAGGATAAAATTAGTTCTTCAGTTCACACACTATATCCTTGCTCTGGTGGAGGCACAGTCATAACTGTTCTCGATGAGTGGGCTGAAGACCTTGTGGGTATGAAGACAAGAATGGATTGAGATTCAAAACTTGATTGTTAACATTCGTCAAGGTTGAGGGCCTTGACACTTCTTTCAAGGCAAGCTATTTATTATTGAGATTTTGGTATATATGGACACAAGAAAATGTTCCAACTAATATATAGAATCTAGATAAGCCCAGAATTTGAGTGAGTGATTACTTAGGTGGTATTGCCAAAAACATTAACATGAAATTAATATGATAGATTGACAACACGAATATAAAAAAATATAGGCCCTTGCCAACAGACAAGTGCACCCAAACACAAAGAACTAGGATCTAAAACACTGATGAGGGAAATTCGTTATGCCCCTTTTCAAAATAAGAGAGACTGGAAAAGAAGAGTATAAAGACTCTCCCAATCCTACGGATTAATTATTACATCAACGTTAATATTTTAAAATCCAAGATATTTTTAAAATTTGCAGGAGAATGGAAAAACTATGCAATTCCAAACTTACTTTTTTGGCACTTTGAAACCATAGAAGATGGTAGCGATTCAATACTTAGGTTTGAGAACTCTATTGTCTTGTAAAGCTTTACATTTGAGATGTTGAATTCACGAGCATATTCAGATGACTATTCACTGACGGTTTTGTTATGGTGAGATTTCCAATAATAATAATTTAGAAACGAGTCAGTTACAATACCTAGTTCAATGTTGTCTATGTAGTTCTAAAGTGTAAGAAAAGGTTTTGGTGTTGTGGGAAGCTAAAAATGAACTTCCCATCTTGCAGTCACATTCTCGACATATCTGAAATCAGTAATGTTTAAGTCATTATAAAAATGCACAACAGCCAGAAAACACAAGAGAAACGAAGGACTAAAAGGCACAATCGCACACCGGTCATCAAGCTGCATTGTCCAGCCATGATCATGATTTCAAAGATGCTGAACACGTGAAGTGCACAAACAGTTCAGGCGTGAAAGCAAAATGTGACTCTCAAACTTAACTAAGGAAGCTGAGCCTACCATGGTTTCCAATGATACAAAAAAGGCTTAAAAACAGCTCATTTCAAACCAAAAAACCCAATGACAGCTCATTTCAAACAAAAAACCCAATGAGACTAATTGGAAGATGCGGTGCTTCAAATTCGCATTCATTTAACTTTGCTTAAAAAACAAGGGATTGGGAAGGGTCAAGATACTTACTGTTCTGCCATCAATGGTGTGCTTCTCCTGAATAACTCGATCTGCAACAGAAGGGTCTCCAAAGACGACAAACCCAAAACCTCTGGCTCGACCGGTAGTCCTGTCTTTCATAATAACAACATCGACCACCTGGCCGTAGTTACCGAAATAGTCCTTGAGCCTCTCTTCAGAGGTGTCCCATGATATTCCTCCGATAAAAATCTTGCCATGATCAGAATCCATTGCTCCTTTCAAAAGGAAAATAAGCTTTGCTTCCCAAAAGCAGGCTTCTTAGAGGATAAAAGCCCTTAGTAAGCCCTCTAAAGCATATACTACTCAGAACAAGGAACCCATATTAGGGTTGAATCTAAAGAACAAGAAAAAAAATAATATATATGTGTGGAAGGGTATATCCAAAGATTCGAGAGCAGAGCGGCGCACCTACATGAGATGTGGCTGGCTTACAAAAAGGAAAATATGGGCCGCCAGATCTGGCCAAATCACCCTAAAGCTTCCCTGCCCACCTTAGCAAAAAGGGCTCCTTTGCTGCTTGCTATTGCGACTCTTTGACAGAGGCAACAAACAAACACATCACAGAACCGAGAGAAACCTTAGATCATTCCTCCCACCTCCTTTATAATAAAAATTTCTTCAGATCTCCCCCCGAATCCAACGATCAGAACTTTATTTCTACCATCTGATCCGACGGGTGTTATGATGACTCTCTCTTATATAAATAGATTTTCCAAGCCAAGACCAAGGTTAGAGAAGGGTACGCCCTCCCTAGAAGAAATGAAATGAGAACTACCCCTCCTTTGCTTTCATTGATGGCGTCACCGACTCAAACAATGCTTTTGTTGCGCCTTCCTTAAGGAATGCAAAAGTTGGTCTCGTCCAATGCGCGTAGGGTTTTTGAGGTGAATTAATGAAATTTGGAGTAACTAAATAGGTGGATAATATTTTATATTTTTTTAATTTGATGGGGTGACAACGGGTTAGAGGTGGTGATTTTTGAATCGTTTCAAAATCAGGGATGGAATGACGGGTAAATGCCCGTGATGGGTCAATTTACCCGTCAAATACAGCTAAGATTTTGTCGAGACCGTCAAAATATGGCTTGAAATACAGAAAACGTTTCAGATTTTGTTTGTTATCAGCAATTTTGACGAGTGTTCGTCATGTGAAATTCCAACCTTGGTTTCAATGAATTAATAAATGAAAAAGAAAATTGTCAATTTTGTCATTTGTTTTGTGCGTCAAGGTGTGGGTTTTCTTTACAAAGCGATCTATAAATTTTTGTTAATATAACTCGGAATTACCCATATTTGAAAGAAAGAAAAAATTATTTAAATAGAAATTTGAAAAATATTTTATTTTATTAATATTATTATAATATAATTATATTCCAATAAATTATTATAATAAAATAATATTAAAATGGTAAATTCTACATTACACTCAAAATATAAATATCTAATAAAAAAATAAATTAATAAGTAAATAATATTTTTTATTCGAGTTCCAAAGATTAGTTCAAGTGGGTTATAAGTGGCTTCTCATAAATCGTTTCTTAAAGTTGGTAAATTTGATAATGGGTGCACCTTGTGCACTTGCAACAACCAAAGTCCATTCATCAAATAGACAAAATTAAAAGCCAAGTGTAATCTATAGCCACTCCAGTGCAAATAATTAAATATATTATAAATAAAAGAAGGGTGTTAAACATGAATGTGAATTAGAGGAACATGGGATTTGATGTTAGGGTTTCATGACGGCGATGAAGCCCTCTCCTTGACGGTCTACATTCATCGGCTCTAGCCTGCAACCTTTCCGGGTATGTTTTTTCTGGCTCTGTAAGTCATTGGTTTGGATGGTTGGTTTTGGTTTTCTTGTTTTATTTTTGGGTCTTGACTGCACATGGAGTCTGCCCCCTTCGCAGGGGGCTTAGTACCAACCATGTCTGATAAAAAAGTGGGAATTTTTCATTGACTTTTGTTTTATTTATGGTTTTTATGCGACTGTTCCTCCTTTGATGTCGAGTTTCTAGGGCCTTGTCGGGTATACTGTTGATAGTCGTATCAGGTAAAGTTATGACAGTTCCGGTCACTCTCTTTGACTGTGGACTGTGGACGCCTTTTTATTTCTTTTTTTGGAACGGGTTTCTGTTGGGTTTACTAATATTAGACTGTCCATTTTTATTGTTTCTTTCGGTTATGGCTTGTATTGGGGTTGTTGACCCTCTCCTATTTGTCTTCTGATTACGGCAATAGGAGGTTCGTGTTATTTTCAGTGATGGAGTATTTTTTGGTTATACCTATGTTTGCGGTTGTTGCTTTGCCTTATTCTATTGTTTGGTGGGGTTCAATATGTTTTCTTTCGGCACTCACCGAACTGATAATGTTCTTTCATGGTGATTTTCTCTACCGTTTCTACCTGTTTTCCTCTCGGGTGATACATTTTCCCTGGTTTCTCTTCCCGTGAAGTTGGTTGTATCTCTAAGGTTTCCTCGTTTCTAGGTCTCTGTCCTTTGACGCCAGTCTTTCAGTTGATGTGCACTAAAGTCGGTTCTTTGTCACCAGATTGCACGAGGGTTTTAGTCGGGGCTTATCTGTCACCTTGTTCCTCGTTTGGGCGGCTGGTGGGTCTGGTAGTTTTATCTCAGGGACCGGTGTTTTGTTTTGGTTTTTTCGAACTATTTTGGTTACAGTGTGCTTGGATTTCATGGACCCTAGTCAGTCTAAACCCTTCGGTTTTGAGGGTGATATACCCCGTCCTCTCTCGAGAGGGGGAAACACATTCTCACGCTATAAGAGGAACGCAAAGGCTGTCAAAGCCCTGGAAGCTAAGAGGCGTTACATGTCAAGGCACGACGTGTATATGGACAGGGTGGCGACCCTTTGTAGCAGAGCCTTGGTGGGGTGACTTGAATATGTTAGCATGGGTAAGAAGGAATGGGTTGAGTGGGAAACCAGCCACTAAAAGCCCATACTAAATTATGTACATACTGTAAGCCTGCTGGCTAATCGGTGGCTCATTATCGTCTTTCTGGAAGATAATGACGCAACCATGATTCTCAACTCTCTCTGGACCATCAACAAAGGCTCTTTGGTGCTCAGCAGATGGTACACAGATTTCAATCCCCTTAGAGAGAGGGTGGTCAAGCGCCATCTGTGGGTTCTACTTCCTGCACTTCCCTTCCCTCTTTGGAGCAAAGAGTTCCTTATTGGTCTTGCAAACTCTTTGGGGATATTTGTTGCGGTGCAAGATGACTTTCATCTTATCTTCGACAAGAGAATGGCCAAAGTTTTGGTCGAAATGGATATTTCCCAAGGTTTGCCAGTTGAGATTGAAATCCTGTGTAACAAAGTTCACATTTGTCAAAAACTGGATTATCTCAACATTTCTTTCAGGTGCAATGTTTGTCATGAGGTGGGGAACCTTCCTCATTCCTGTCACGTGCTCCTTCAAGGTTCGCCACCTTCTGCCAGGACTGGAATTGTCTCACCACCTGATAGATCATCTTCGTCGAGCCCCCCTCCTGGGGAGACTATTTCCAACAACCCTGTTGAAAGTATGTATAAGTCATGCTCTCCTTCTATTTATGATGATTTAACAAAAGGTGAACTACTTTACATACAGGATGTGGAAAATTGTAGGTCTTTGGCTCCAAGTAGTTGTTGTCCCTTGATTGTATAGTCTGATGCTCCTACTCTTGATGGCTCCACTGGTAATGAATCTCTGGTTTCTCCAACCCAGTCTTACACCCCTTTTGATGAGACTCCCCTTGGATTACTAGTTCCCTCCACATCCTTACAGGATAAGCTGGGAGGTGTTATTCCTCTTTCTGATACTGATGAGTTTCATCCACTCACTCACTCGGGTGGGCCTGCATCTCGTGCCAGTCCCTGCAACTCTCCTACTTTCTTTGACCTAGCTTTGATGAAGTCCCTCGCTATCTTCTCGGCCAATTCTCCTCTCTCTCTTTGTCTACACTGCCTTTAGACTATCAGATTTGAGAATGTAACAATCAGAAAGTCTAGGAAGAAACTGGTATCAGAACCTCTAGAAAGCAATGACTCCCCTCACTACACTCCTCTCTCTGTTAGGATTAAAGTTGCGCCCAGGGCCTCTCCATCTCCTTCTCCTACCATTTCTTCACTCAGGGTGCTTAGAGCTACATCACCCACCAGAGATGGTCCTTTATGAAGATTATAACCCTGAATGTTCGTGGTTTCAGGGGATTTGCCAAACAAAAATCCCTCAAAACTCTCTTCTCTTCTTTAGCTCCGAACATGATTCTTCTCCAAGAAATTATGTGTGATCACTACCATGCCCTCTTGGCTTTCTCCAAACTCTTAACGGGTTGGGAATTTTGTGCACTTGACTCCCTTAGCCTTTCGGGATGTCTCTTGATAGGCTGGAACCCTCTGTCAGCCCGTTACAAAGCTTTTCAAACC
Source organism: Pseudotsuga menziesii (assembly GCA_001517045.1). Taxonomy (NCBI): domain Eukaryota; kingdom Viridiplantae; phylum Streptophyta; class Pinopsida; order Pinales; family Pinaceae; genus Pseudotsuga; species Pseudotsuga menziesii. Next base: position 48,925 of record LPNX010626631.1, read on the forward strand.
ATCATTGGTATTCTAGTCAAGGCTAAATTTCGTGGTCCTGACTCTGAACTCTCCATCCTCAACTGCTACGGCCCCTATATGAACTGAGTCCATTTTTGGAACCATGTGATTGCTGGAGGTGTTTTTGGACTTCCTAACCTGATTTTTGCTGGTGATTTAAATTTCACTCTTAATGATACTGAATTTTGGGGTAAATTGGCCAGAATAAACCCCCTGGCTCCATTTTTCTCTCAGGTTATCAAAGATGTCGACTTGATAGACATGGCTCCATCTTGTACAAGCCCTACCTAGAGAAATGGTAGGGCTGGGGAGGCTGGCATAAGTAAAAGGTTGGATAGATTTCTTGCCTCGTCTTCTCTCTTACCTCATCTTCAAAAACATAGAGTTTGGGCCCATCCTTCGGTGGTTTCAAACCATTATCCTGTATGTTTGGAATGGAATACAAAGTGTTGTGTTAATATTTACCCTTTCAAATTTAACAAAGCTTGGTTGTTGGAAGAGGGTTTTACAAATTTAGTCAAGGACTATTGGAATGTTGATAGACCCCCTTTAGGGGATAATGATATATCTTGTTTGGTCTCAAAGCTCAAGGGGTTGAAGGTGGAGGTTAAAATTTGGGAAAAAAAGAAAAAGATGGAGATGAAGGAAGAACTGTATGTGATAGATTTGGAAATTCAAGCCCTGTTAGATTCTTCCCCCTCGGGTATCTTCAATGAGCAAGATTCAAACAATTTGTTATTGCTGAAAAGTAGGAAAGAAAAACATCTGGCACATGAAAGATTAACTTGGCTATTAAAGAGCATAATTTAGTGGACTAAAATAAGAGATGCTAACACAAAAAAAATTCATAGATGCTGCATGCATAAATTTTAACTCTATTTGGGCCCTCAAGAATGAGGACGAGGTGATGGTGGAGGAGATTGATCAACTTAAAGATTTGGGTGTTAGTCATTTTTCAAAAAAATTCAAGGACGATGGTTGGACTTGCATCAGTGATCAGCTGAAGATTATACAACTCTTCCCCTCTATGCTCTCGGATGAAGAGGCTTCTATGTTCTTATCCGAAGTGACTCTTGTCGAAGTTGAGGGTGCTTTAAAAGCCTTCAAAAGGGACAAAAGCCCAGATCCTGATGGATGGCCAGTTGAATTCTACCTTTGGTTTTTTTATCTTGTGGGGGAAGACTTACTAAAAGTGGCAAAATTTTTGAGGAGGGAGGGAAGAGTTACCCTTGCTCTCAACTCCACTTTACTAACCCTTATCCCCAAGTGTAAAAGGCCTCAAACCTTTACATATTATTGCCCTATCTCTCTATGTAACTTACTATATAAACTGATCTCCAAGATTGCAGCCAACAGGCTAAAGCCTTTCCTTGATCGTTCCATTTCTCCTGAGCAGTTTGGGTTTCTTAAGGACATGCAAATCCTGGAACCCGTGGCTATCACCTAGGAAGCTTTACATACTATTAAATCCAGAAAAAGGAAAGCACTGGTCCTAAAGCTTGATCTAGTCAAAGCCTTCGATAGGGTCAACTGGACTTTCCTAAGACTCATCCTCTTACAAATTGGCATTCATCTTTTGGGAGTTAACTGGATCATGGGATGCATTACATCCTCTAACTTTGTTGTACTTGACAATGGTACTCCTTCTATATTTTTCACTACTTCTAAGGGTATCAGACAGGGCTACCCCCTGTCCCCCCTCCTTTTTCTCCCGATTATTGAAGGGCTCAACTTACTTATTAAAGATGCTCATAAAAAGGATTGATTAATGGCATCAAGATATCCTCAAGTCTTTCTCTGACACACCTCTTATTCGTTAATGATGTTGTGCTCTTTGGTGTGGGAACGCTGGAGGAATGGAAGACTTTTAATGAGATACTAGTTGTATTTAGTTCAGCCTCTAGAATGTGTATAAGTGCGGAAAAATCCTCTTTTTTGTTCAATGAAGTAGAGTAAGATATTTTGAATAGCATCTTTGGTTTTATGCCCTATAAAATGGATCCTATCATGATGGGTTTCAGATATCTGGGATACTTCTTAAAACCTCTAGGATATGGCATTAAGGACTAGCACTGGATATTAAAAAGATTTGAAAATAGTATAAGCCATTGGACCTTCAGACTCCTCTCCTTTGGAGGAAGGCTCATCCTAATCAGAGTTGTCTTAACCAGTTTTCTAGTGTATTGGTTTGCATTGGCTCATGTGCCAAAATCTATACTAAACAGACTCAGGCAGTTCATTTTTTCCTTTCTATGGGGGAGTACTCAGGATTCTCATCATCCACATCTGTTGAGCTGGCAAACCCTCTCTAGACCTTTGGAGTATGGGGGCTGGAATATAAAGCAACTAGATTGGTTTTGTACCTCTCTTAGGATAAAAAAGCCTCTGGATGGCCCTCACGAGATTGGGTCTCTAGAATCAGGTCATAAGGACAAAATATCTCAAGAATATATCCGTTGATGATGTGTGGTTGCGAAACAAAGATTTCACTGTCAGAGGCACATCATTTTTTTGGAATGGTTTCTTAAGAGTTCTTTCATGGGTCTCCAGGATGCTCAGTTTAAAAGTTGGTGATGGACTGTCCATAAAATTGGGCATCGACCCAATCATTGGGATGGACTCACATTTTATCCTTTCAGATGATCTCAGGGATTATTTATCATATTATGGATTAATGACTCTTCAACATATCCAAAACTTGGGTGTAGGGACTACAAGCTAGTCTCACTGGCGTACTATTGGTGATTTAGATCTTGGAGGTAGATGGAAGATGGAATGGGATTGCTACATTAAAGGCCTCACTCGGGGAGGCATAAAATTATCAGATCATATGGATAAGATCATGTGAACCCATAATTCTAAAAATGGTGTTGTTTCTACCAGTCTTGCATATGATTTGATAGTATCTTCTTGTGTTATCCCTAAAAGGAATTCCACTATGTCAAAGATATGGGCATGTGCTATACCGCTCAAAGTCAAATGCTTCTTGTGGCTAGTTGTTGGGAATTAACTCTCAACCTGGGACAACATGGTTAAAAAAGGTTGGTTGGGTCCCAACTGATGCAGCTTATGCAAAGGGGAAGAGGAACCAATTAAGCACATTTTCACGGTATGCCCTTATACCATTCACATCTTTAACTGTATGAGCAAAAGATTTGGCTTGATGATTTCTTGGTCCAACAGTTCTCTCTTGGATAATCTGGAAAATTGGCTCTCTCGGAATTCGGTAAACTCTCATCTCCCTTTATTTATAATTTGGTGTTTTTGGATAACCAGAAACTGGGCCATATTTGATAACAGGAAAGCTGCTGCTTCTTCGTGTCACCATGTGCTATCACTGATGAATGACTATCCAACTTCACTCAAACCCATGAAGATCATAGTGGTGGGACCAACACATGTCCTAAGGTATCCCTTTTGCTTCTTCGATGGGGTTTTTGCAAACACTATTGGGGGTGTAGGCATTCATCTAGCAATCAGTCCACACCATTTTTATTGTTTAAAGCTGGGTTGTGATCACAACACCAACACGGGAGCGGAGCTACTTGCTCTATGGGATTTGCTCTTTTTTGCGGAAGCCATTGGAATTCATTCACTCCACATCTTTGGAGACTCTGCTGTGGTTATTAATTGGGTAAACAATAAGTCAGCACTTTCTGCCCTGAATCTGGAATCTTGGTGTACCAAAATTACCAAGTTGAAAGACTCCTTCCTCTTCCTGGTTGTTCAACACGTTTATAGGGAGCATAACGTGAGGGTAGACTGCTTATCAAAGGAGGCACTCTCATTGGCCCCTGCCCACTTGAATTTCATAGAATTTTATGATGATAAGATCATTGAAGAAATAAATTTGCAGCTCTTTTAGAGTTTGTTATGGAGCTTGGTCTCCTTGATTAGATGTCATGTGGCTCTTTCTCGGTATTTCTTGTTGATTTGAACTATTTATGATTAGTCTATCTGTGTGATACCTCCTTGGATAAGTAGCCTGGGCTCTACTTATGCTCACTATTGCAGTGCAGGTGACCAGATTTTGGAAGTCTTTGTCTTATTTTGTAGCTCCTGAGATGCTAGTATTTTTTGTTCTTCCTGCCCAGTATACTCTCTGTTTTTTGGCTTGGAATTGTTTGGGATGTTTCTATAGATCAGATCTAGATATGGCATGATTATTTTTATAATCATGTGATGTAATTATTTCCTTTGATTCATATGAATAGTAAGGAATAACTTTTTTCTTCTAGAAAAAAAGTTGGTAAAATTATGAGTTTAATTTATTTCATTTAAAAAATAAATAAATAAATCACTTTTTATTCTTTTTTTTTTGTTATTATAGTGAGAATATAAATAAGTAGATAAATCTACTTGTCAAATCTGGTTAGCTCATTCGGTTAAGGTATGGGTCTCGTCAGAAATGTGACCCGAGTTCAATCCCCTTAGGGGTAAGTTAGTTGGGAGGAGAGACCCAAAATTCCAACCATCATAAGGGTTGGTGTGGCCCAGGCCGGGTGCGATCCCCGAGTGACTTTAATGGCTTAGATGCCCCTGGGTTGCGGTTATCTTAGCCATTGGTGAAAATGCACTGGCCCCGAGTGAGGGACATTTCTTGCAAAAAAGAAGAAGAAGATAAATCTACTTAATTTTAGGTAGATACTCTCCTTCAAATTTGGTTACAAAAATAGCTGAAATTTTTTATTATAAAAATTTACTCTAAAATATTTTAACTCGTTTAAAAGAACTTGAATAATTGAAATTTAGAAAAATGAATAACATGAGGAACTTTGCCTTACCTTAAAAAATACATAATAAAATTTGAGTAGCAAGTACTTTTTACAACTCAAATACACATGGTTGTGTCCTCATGGTTGCGCATGACATGAACCCACAGAGGTGATAGATACACTGCATGGAGGATGGTGACCGCTAGTTTTCATTGTCTAGTAGGCATTTCTAGCTGTGGTCCTGGAGTTCAGCTGAGAAATTCTCAGCCTAGTACCAACCAAGCCAACAAAGTGGGAACCACGTTTCGTTTTTTATTTTCAAAATTCCACAGCTATTTTTAGGGTTTTCCAAGGTTTTTTTCAGTAGGTTTTTGCTGGTCTCTTCCTTTCCGGTGCATTTGGGCTGGTCACGGGCTTCCTCTATGTTACTATGACGAGAGGTACTGACTCACCCCTTCCTATTGACACATTGTCTACGGAATTGGGTCGAGCCCATGATGAGTCAGGCCATAGGGTTTTTTTCACGAGAGGGTCAAAGCATGGTTCCAAAGAAAATTCTAATTGTGAGGTAGAGACAAAGCCTTCTCATTCTTCGTTGAAGCTTTGGTTTGAAAAGGTCCATGTTGGAAAACCTATGCACATTCTAGGCAAGGATGTCACTATGGAACTTGTTCCAGCACTTTTTCTTCGCTCTCTGGTTGGAAAAATGGAATTTGTGAAGCTTTCTAGGTCGAAGCTTCTGGAATGGGTTCGGGAGCAGTGGAAACCCTTTATCCAGAATATTCCAAGAGTGTTAGCACTGGTGAATGGTTGGTTCATCTTTCATTTCCTCTCGGAAGACGACTGGAAGGTAGTGGAGGAGCGGTTTTGGGTGTTTGGAAAGGGATCTTTGGTTCTGTCCAGGTGGAATGTCCATTTTGAACTGCGGATGACTACTCATGAGAAACGACATGTATGGGTTATTTTTCCTGGTTTCCCCTTGTTCTGCTGGAACATCAAGGGTTTTAAATCCATCGCAAACTCCATTGGATAATTCATCCACATAGAGGATTGTCATGGTTGGGGTTCTGACAGGAAAAATCCTTAGGTTTTGGATGAAATGGATAGGGTGAATGGCCTACCAGAGGCCCTAGAGGTGGTTTAGGAAGGGGGCACATTTGTGCAAAATCTGGACTATTAGAAGGTTCCCTTCTGGTGTCATCGTTGTCGTGGTACGGGTCACTCCAAATCCACTTTCTCTTCTTAGGGACGCGAAGTTGTTGTAGTTCCAAAGTTGGTGGACTCAGGCTCAGAGTTGGGCGAAAGTATAAGCTTTCCCATGCCACTAGATCATTTGTCGACGGCTTCGTTTGTGGGTAAATTCACAAATTTTGTTCCCACTCTTTTAAAGTTCTTGTCAGCAGAGGAAGTTTTGGGTTTTTTATTAGTTGAACATCTTTTGTGGTCGGATGGTGGACTCACCATCTCTTGCTGACCCTTTGTGCTCTCCTCCGGAGGGTTTGGTTGAGGAGGAAGTAGGACGACAGGAAGGGGTCCTCTCGTGAATCATGCCAGCCTCCGCTTCTGAGTCCTGTGCCATCCCATCCGACTCCTTTTTTCAGCCTTGCAGATTTCCCTCTTCTCTCTACGGCATCCACTGACTTACCCCCCATTTAGATCTCATCCTCTTCGGTGCGGGATTTCTCTTCTCCACCATTTTGCGGCTCAAAGTCTGGGGTAGTGTCGCTTGATACTTTCACAACAAAACCTGAAGGCTCCGATACTCTAGCCATCTCTTCCACTAGAAGTTATAATGTAGCTATCCACAAACCCAATAGAAAGGGTAAGGCACAACCCTTGGTTGTCTCTTCTCCTACGGATTCAGGGGCTGGAACTCTTTTTTAAATCCCAATGTCCCCTCTTTGTTCGATAGAGGCCTTCCTGCTTCTGCGGTATTTTCATAGGATGACTCTACCTGGGCTCTTAGAGATCCAACAACCCTTTAGCTGGATCATGAATGATCTTTGTCACCCTTAACATAAGAGGGTTAGGCAGTGGGCCCAAAAGAGCTGTGTTGAAAGGGTTTTTAGACAAGATGAAGCTCTGTGTACTTCTTTTGCAAGAGACTATGATTAATGCTGGTGCAACTTGTGAATACTTTTTGAAACTGAGACCTTCATGGCACGTTTCAGCCTAGGACTCTAATGGCCTTTCGGGTGGGACGTTGGTTGCTTGGAACCCGCGTGTGGCAGATCTTAAAGCCTTCATTACAGAGGTTGGCAGTATGGTGGAGGGTCATGTCTTGGGATATCCGAAGACCCTTTAGATACTTATTATCTATGCTTTGTATAGTAAAAGAATGGAGTACTGGGAAAACATTTTTCGCTCAGGCTTGTTAGATGACAGGTCTCTCATTGTTGTAGGTGATTTCAACCTCACTCTTTCTCTGGAGGAAGTGTGGGGGGCTGGAAAAGCTGAGGATCTGATCTAATATTTTTTTAAATATAATTTAGATGAGGTGAAACTTGTGGACATTGTTCCCAACACTCTGTGTTCTACCTAGTCAACGGTAGATGCGGGTGAGATGGTATCAGAAAACGTCTAAATTGCTTTCTTATGGTTGAGGATCTATGCGAAGACTTCGACAAGTTTCAAACTTGGGCATACTCATTGGGGATATCTGGTCACAAGGAGGTAATCTTACAACTTGATTTTGATAGGATTGTGGTTAATTATCCTTTCAAGTTCAATCCTATTTGGCTTGAAGATCCTTCGTTTTGTAATTTTTTCAAGGATTGTTGGTCTGCCCTTTCACTTTCTCAGTTGTCCTTAGCGATGTCCGGTTTAATCGATAAGCTTAGAATTCTAAAGACTGATGTACAAATCTAGGAGAAATCCAAGAAAAGAGAAGACACCAAGGTGCTGGCTTTGGTTGAAACGAAATTCAATCCCTTACAAGCATGGTGGATGATCTATTTTTTTCTATTGATAGAAAGAAGAGACTTCGGGACTTGGAAGCCATCAAAGGTAAAATCTTATGGCATAGGGAGGAGACACTTCATCAAAAAAGTCGTGCCATCTAGCTTAAGGCTAGAGATAATAACTCCAAATTCTTTCACAACTATGCTAATCATAGGAGGCTTACTAATACTATTTGGGACATTGGTAATGAGAATGGGGACATTATAGAAGATCAAATGACTATCAGAACTGCTGATGTCGACCATTTCAATTCATTATTTTCTTAGCCATGCGGATTTAATTTGCTAGAGCAAATGGAAACCATTAAAAACTTCCTTCGTTTTTTCGAACCTGAAAATTGTCTCAAGATTGGGAAACCGGTGACTATGCATGAGGTTAAAAACACTTTGAAACTGTTTGCCAGGGACAAAATTCCAGGCCTCGATGGATGGACGGTAGAGTTTTATTGGCACTTCTTTGATATTTTAGTGTGTTAAATCACAATAGTAGTGGAAGAGGCCAAGTGTCAAAAGATGATCAATGAGACTTTGAACTCGACTTATCTTACTCTCATCCCTAAGAAGGACCACCTAGACACTTTTAGCAATTTCTGGCCTATTACATTATGTAACCTTGTTTATAAACTTGTTTCAAAGATTATAGCAAAACATTTAAAGCCTTTTATGGGTAAGTTCATCTAGGATGAACAATTCGCTTTTCTACCCGACAAATAGATCACTAATGTCGTTGGAGTGGTGCAAGAGTGCTTGCATTATGTAAAAAGTATAAAAAACGACTGATTTTTTTCTTAAACTTGATTTGATGAAGGCTTACGATAGAGTAGATTGGTATTACATTAGATCAATTATGGTACAAATATGCCTATCCTTTGACATTGTGGAATGGATCATGAGTTGTGTTTGTTCAGCTAGGTATGTGGTGTTGATTAATGGAGAGCCTTCTCCCTCCTTCAAAGGCAATAGAAGAATCAGGCAAGGTTTCCCGCTCTAGCTGTACTTATTTATTTCAGCTATTGAAGGGTTAAGCCTGCTCATCAAGAAAGCAAAGGCAAGCAAGGAATTCATTGGAATAAAATTCTCCAGGGATCCCTTTATCAGTCATGTTTTATTTCAGTTTGTAGATTTCTGCGGTAAGATAAGTTGTTGTAGGGTTCTTCCGGACAATCCGCAGTAGACATTTTTAGGTCGACGTTTCGATTCTGAATCTGGAACCATTCACTACTTGTCCTGATGATGGTTCCAGATTCGGAATCNTGTCTACTGCGGATTGTCCGGAAGAACCCTACAACATGTTTTATTTGTCGACAATGTGGTTATAATGGATGATGGTTCTATTGCTGAGTGGCGACACCTCCAAGGGATTCTTCAACAATTTTGTATCACATCGGGCCTAGAAATCAATGGAAAAAGGTCCCTTCTTTCACACTCATGCAAGGATCAGTTTATGTTGGAGTCTATGCTCACTCTTTTTCCTTTCACGGCGGGCACTCTCGAAAATGGGTTCAAATATTCGGGGTTTCACCTTAAAGCCAATAGCTACAGATCCAAGGACTGGGAGTGGCTTTTAAATGCATCCATCATAAAATATGTTCCTGGTCTCATCGTTGGCTCTCTCTGGGAGGTAGTCTCACGTTGACTACTTTAGTATTCCAAGGAATCCATGTCTACTGGATGTCCCTTTTCTCCATTCCGAATGCTATTCTATCAGGGATTAGAGCCATGCTTTTTCACTTTCTTTGGGCAGGTAGATTGGAGATCTAGAAATTCCACTTGGCATCATGGGAGAGCTTATCGTGCCCTCGAGATCTTGAGGGTTGGAGGATAAAACACCTTGTTTTATTTAACTCTACTTTGTGTGCTAAGTCATTCGGGTGAAGTACTCACAGTAAGGGACTATGGGGAAAGCTCATCCTATCCAAATACTTTGAAGGCTTGAATCCTATTTATTTGATAAGAAATCAGAATTTGTCCAAGTCTTCTTGCTCATCCATCTGGAACAACCTCGTAAAGAATTTTCCACTTATTTCCAATGCTCTTAGTTGGCAGGTCGATAGGGGTCTACAAATCCACTTGGGGATTGATCATATATGTGGACTGGGGGATGGAGACCATCTCTCACAAAACTTAATGTGGGAACTCCATATGAAGAACATTCAGGTGCTAACGGATGTCCATCGTGAGGACGATAAATTGGTTTGGGTCGATGCTAACGATCTGGGATTGGTGCGTAGTCTGGTTGGTGAATGGAACAATTACATTGCAAAGCTACTACAAGGGAACATCACTCTCAGTCCCACTTCGGATAAATTGGTTTGGGCATTTAATACCACATATGGACAGGTTAGCACAAGACTGGTTTACAGATCAACGATCTTGGATAATGGAACTGTTGATGCATAATGGTGGATGCCATGGTTGTGCAAAGGGACATCACCACTTAAGGTCAAATTATTTACCTGGTTATGTCTGCAAAACAAGGTTCTTACGTGGGATGCGCTACAACGTTGGGGATTTTCGAGACCATGTATATGTTATATGTGTCACTAGCAGGCAAATCTATGCTTCATCTATTTGGAGATCGTGTGTTCTTTCAGGATATCTGGTTACTATTGATGAATTATTTCAAGCTGGACCATAGCTGGGCGGCAGCATCCTTTAAGATCAATATGCTGAAATGGCACAAAAGAAAGCTCAAGCTCAGTTTTCTTCCATTTTTTGTTGTATTCTGTCATCATTTATGGAGTGGAACAAACCAAAAAGTTGTAGGAAGAGAAATAATTGCACCTTCCCTCCCCTTGTTCAGGAATAACTAGTTGGTTTCTTTGATGGAGCAATGATGAAGGGTGCATGTGGAGCGGGGATAGTCCTAAAGTTGGGGAATGGCTTGGCTATCAAGGGATGGACCAAGGCAGGAGTTGGTACTAATACGAGAGCTGAAGTGTTAGGTCTGTGGTGTCTACTCTTTTGTGCCAAAGCTTGGAGCATCAATCATCTAGAGGATCTTGGGGACTCACAAGCCATTATCAATTGGGCATTGGGGAAGGCTCAAGTCAAGTCTTTGGAAATTCAACATTAGCTAACCAATACCAAGTGGTTGATGAAATAGTTTTCTTCTATAAATTTCTTTCATATCTACCGAGAATTGAATGTTGAAGCTGACACATTATCCAAGAAGGAGCTAGGTGTAATGGACGATAGACTGAATTTTTCTCACTCTGAGGCTGGCATTTGTGTTCGACCTGGACATTTTAATATGTTCAATTAGTCAATCTGGTAGTATGGTGCTTTTTGTTATTAAAAGAATAGAGCTGAAAGTAGATTTATGTATGTCATTTTAGTAATAGGAACTATACTTGGACTGGAGTTGCAGATTAGGAGGATTTCTATTTTGAATGTCATTTAAAGCCCTCTTTATGTTTTTAAGGATCATTTAAAGATCTACAGATATTCTGTAAATTTGATACAGCTTTAATAATATAAAGTTGTTTTTCTTTCATGAAAAAAAACTCAAATAAATGTGTTACATCTATAATACCAACAATAAAGTTGTTTGTCTGGCCCATGGGGGCTCAAAGCAAGTTGTAAAGGTGCTATGTTGTAAATGGAAGGTCTTGTGTTCGAATCCCCCTCAATCTTACTCATGCACCATGGTTCGGGGCCTGTGGTTGCACCTAGGGGTATAGTGGTAGTGGGATTGGATCCCTGGGCCCCATGTCACGCAAGTACCATCCAAGTCCCTAGTTGTCGATTCCCCTAATACAAAAAAAAGTTGTTTTCCCGACATATGTTAGGATTATGATCCTCCCTTGTTCAATTGGGTCAAGTATGTCTAAATTAGGAGTCTTTTCAATCTATATTTAGTCACTCGCATCAGTGGGTCCACATGGCCTAATTGGGCCACATGTACCAGTTACTAGACTGTGGGGAACACTAGTTGAGGCTAACTGCTACTGAATGCACTTGCATGCATCAGTTTAGGTGCCTCCTAGACCAATACCTACGATTTAGGAGCCACTAGGAGTGTCGTAACCAACCTCCTTCAATTGAGTTTAGTTAGTGACTAGTTAAGCTTAGTTAGGAGTCAGTTGCATTCAATTACATCCAATTACATTCAGTTAGAGCCAATCATTGATTGATTGCATGTGGGAAGGTGCTTTTCCTCACCTACCACATTCCGTTAGACTAGTTAATTGATTCTAACTTGTAAGTTTTAAACCTGTGCAGAGAAGCAAAGCATACAGATTCTTCTAAGCAAAGTAGAGATCACAACACATCATTCACACATAAACACAGAGATTTACCCTGGAAACCCTTAACCGGGAAAACCATAAAACCTTGGAGCCACACCTCCTATTTTCTCTTCAATACATTATGAAATCCTCGCAATACAAAATATAGGTGTTCTGCAACATCCAAATACCATAATCTGTTAACCTGGATTAGAAAAAGCCTCCCATCCCTTAACCAGGATTAAGTTACATATTTTTAGAAAATTTCTAAAAATAGCCACAAATAGCTATAAAAAGCCATAAGGTGCCTTTGGGATCGTCGAGCTGAAGCGCTGACATGCGCACCTCCCCTCCATATGCACATGCAAAGAATATAAAATACACCCAACATAACTGACTGAGGCACTAATTTAGACAACTGGATATAACTAGTTAGGCTTCGATAGTGATTTAGACATGTTTAGTTATCCATGCAGTTAGGTAGAGTCAATTAATTCGAATCCCTCTCTCATGCATTTGAATTGATTGGTTATTAATACCAGTGTATTACATTGTAATTAATTATCCAATTACTTTTGATCAATGAAAGCATTCACAGCTGCAAGCCAGTTTTTGCACTATTTCATTCTTCAATTCTGAGTAAAATTGTCTGATCTATTTTGTGAGTTGTGTGTTGATCCACAAATCTATGTGTTCAATTTTATATGGTATCACATCCTCGACAGGACAAGGCACTTCTCCTACTACAGATTCATACTTAGATCAAAAAAAAATTGAGCAAAATTGCTCCTTCCAACGTTGCACCAGAAGCGGAGAATTTACCACATAAATCCTAAGCAAAGGAATTGTTGATCAAGCTTGCTTGATTAACTAAGTTGGGTGTGAAGAAAATTCCAAAAGTGCAGGATGTCGACCTTAATTTGTCTGTTTGTTTGTGTGATTTATAGGTTTTTCAGTCTCCTTCACTGCATTCGCTACAACAACATTCAGTCTCCTTCACTGCATTCACTACAGCATCATTCAGTCTCCTTCACTGTATTCGCTACAGCATCATTCAGTCTCCTTCAGTGCATTCGCTACAGCAGAACAATGGCTCCTTTTGTGTATCCTCTCACTCCTTTCAACTACCATCAGTGGAAGGAGGACATTGAGATACATCTTCGCTCCAACGGACTCTACAGAGTCACAATGGAGATGGAGGTAGAGCCGGTTCATTATGTTGACAAAGCTAAATACTGGAATAAGATGGATGAAGCCTATGGTTTCTTATGCCTGTCTATTTCCAAAGATCTTCTCTTCCATATCATTGGATTGAAGACTCCGAAGGAAATTTGGGATCAACTTGCTTCCTTGTTTGATAATCAAGATGAAGTGAGGGTCTATCAGCTAGAGAGTGAGCTGATTTCTCTTCACCCAGGCCACTTTAAAAATCTTAATGAAATCTTCACTAAATTCAAGCACCTGGTGCTCCAGTTGAAGATGTGCAAGGTTGAGAAAGAGGATGATCAAATCATCCTTTCCATCCTCTCAAAACTTGGTGCAGACTACTCAGTCCTTGTATCAACCTTTCATACCGGGAAGCTCACTACACCGAATTGGAAGATGCCAACTCTTAATTCATTCATTGGGTCTCTCACCAATGAGCATGACAAGTTGGTCCAAATGGGGATCATCCGATCTTCCAAAGATCAAGCATTGGTTGCTGGAGGACCCACGACTACTAATGGTAAGGGGAAGCAAAAGAATGAGCCTCCTGTGGAGAAAGAGCAATCATATCATCCCTCAAGTTCAAGGAGAAGCAAGAAGAATGGCAAAGGAAATACTCTTTGTTCTTACTGTGGAAGGTGCTTTCATCCAGAAAGCTCCTGTATGAGAAGAACAATTGATATTGAAATGACTGTTCTTCTAGAGAAACATAACATCACTATACATGCTGGCGCAAGGAAGGCTGACCATAGAGAAGAAACTGAAGAACATGATGAGAGATGCCATGCACTGAAGGCTAGTTGTTCAACAACACATGCCTTCCTCATTGATTCGGAAGCTTCCAATCATATGGTTGCATCCAGAGAATTATTCTCTTCTTTACAGTCTTTTGATGGCCCTAGTATTCACATGGGTAATAACAGTCAAATTCGAGCCAAAGGGAAGGGTTCTATCAAGCTTGAACATGGAAAGTTCAAAGATGTGCTTTATGTGCCCTCCCTAGCTGCAAATCTGTTATATGTATACTAGATGACTCACACTGGCCCTCCAAAGCGAGTGATATTTGGTCTTGAATCAGTGGAGACCAGAGATATGTTTACTGGGAACATCATAGAGAAGGGTGTTGCAAATCATGCCTCTAAGGCATATGAGTTCTCACACTTCTTGCCATTTTCAGAACCATTGCACTCTCATCTGCCACTCGAAAGGGGAGATAAAAACATTCTATCTACTCCTTTTGCAGTTTCCACTAGTATTTTAGAATTAGAAGCAGAACCAGTTGTATCAGTTTATGAGTTTGAGATTCAGGGTGATTCAGATCTAGATCCAGTCCCTACTCCCAAGCTAGGAAGATGACCAGAAATCCATCTGACACAGAGGACAAAAGATCAGTTTCAGAAAGAGAACCTTGCGCTATGTCATGCAATCTCACCTCCTTTAGAGAGATGCAACAAACTCCCCGTGAGATGCTACATGGCAAGGTATGATTGGCTACACTGCTCTCAGAAGAACATAGTGGATCATACACCTCTTCATCCAAAAAGAGGCAAAGGTTACATTCCTTCTTCCTTCCATCATCATTTTAGGAGAAGATGGAGAAGTCTACATGGCAGGCCCTAGGATACCTGTGCACATAACATCATGCATGCTGCTTCACTACACCACAGAGATGAAGGTTGCATCAACATATTTTCAAGTTTTCTTAACTTGAATCCTGATTCTACTTGCGTAGTTAGAGGGGGGGGGGGATTTTTTCCCATGTGGTTTTTTCCCCGTTTCCTTGTATTGAGCAGTTACTTTATTTGAGCTGTAATGAGTGACTTATGGTCTTAGTTACCAGGGCCCACAAATTTTCCAAGTTAGCATTCAGGGGGGGTGTTAGGATTATAATCCTCCCTTGTCCAATTTGGTCAATTATGTCTAAATTAGGAGTCTTTTCAGTATATATTTAGTCATTAGCATCATTGGGTCCACATGGCCTAATTGGGCCACATGTACCAGTTACTAGAGTGTGGGGAACACTAGTTAAGGCTAACTTCCACTGACTGCACTTGCATGCATAAGTTTAGGTGCCTCCTAGACCAATCCCTACAATTTAGGAGCCACTAGGAGTGCCAGAACCAACCCCATTCAATTGAGTTCAGTTAGTGACCAGTTAAGCCTAGTTAGGAGTCAATTACATTCAGTTACATCCAGTTAGCACCAGTCATTGATTGATTGCATGTGGGAAGGCACCTTTCTTCACCTGCCACATTTAGTTAGACTAGTTAACTGATTCTAATTGACTGAGGCACTGATTTAGACAACTGGAACTAACTAGTTAGGCTCCGATAGTGATTTAGACATGTCTAGTTATCCATGCAGTTAGGTATAGTCAATCAATTCAAATTCCTCTCTCATGCATTCGAATTGACTGGTTATTAATACCAATGTATTACATTGTAATTAATTATCCAATTACTTTTGATTTATGAAAGCATTCACAACTGTAAGCCAATTTTTGCACTATTTCATTCGTTAATTCGGAGTAAAATTGTCTGATCTATTTTGTGAGTTGTGTGTTGATCCACAGATCTATGTGCTCAATTTTATAGCAGAGGTGTAGCTCAAGTGGCAATTCGCTTGAAAATGAGATGTTATGTTGTAATAGAGGTCACAAGTTGAAAACACCTTGTCTAACTCGTGCCCCATCCTTGCGGACTGTGTGGGTGCACATATAAGTATAGTGGTAGCGGATGCCAGATCCCATTTGTTGATTCCCCTAATAAAAAAAAATGAAATCCATATTAAAAAAAATACCATAATCATAATAAAATATATATAATTACATTTAAAGAAAAAGATATATTTACCACACAAGTAAATGTGTAATTAAACACCTAGTAATAAGTAAATTGAAAGAAGATTCAAATCCATATAAATGAAAAAGTTTTTAAATGTATGATGTTGAAAACAAAAATTATATAACAAAAATAAGCAGCTAGATACATCTTAACTTCTTTTTTTAAGCATTTATAGGTTTATACATTATATTTTGTTTTAACTCACTCATGTTTATTAAATATGGGTAAATAAAGAGTAAATATGGGTTGAAATATATTATATTAAAATATAATAATAAATAAAGAGTATGAATGAGAATATAAGTTAATAGAGTAGTATATCTATTATACAATTTGGATTTTTTAGAATTGTCATCATTAAAACTTAAAAATATATTTGGTCAAATTGCAAACTTTCATTTTTTAACATATTTGGTCAAATTGCAAACTTTCATTGTTTAATATATTTGGTCAAATTGCAAATGAATTCAAGATCTTTAAATATCTTTTGCAGCTGGATTATGCAATATTAACATATGTAAACTCCAACAACTCTTTTGAAATTTTGGCTAGATTTTGGACAAACATGATTGAAAAAATGTAACGAGAAACAATCCAAATTATAGCATATTTAGACCACTACTAAGCTAATAAAGTATCGTATTAAAAAACTGTTTATACCATTAATTTGTGGGAGTAAGTTAGTAAGTAGACAAACTCAACTCTTTTATATAGGAAACACATTTCCAATTCTGATATGAATTTTGCCATAAGTTATAGTTTTGGCTAATTGATATGCAATTTGACCATGGAACTTTTCCCTTAATGGTTTTGGTACATTTTAAAATAACCAAAATAACTAGAATTAATTTTTTTTTTTTTATTAGGGCAGAGTTTTGTCCCAAAAACAAAAAGAAAGAAAAATAAACACAAATAAATAAATAAACTCACAAAAAAAATTGTTTGAAAAAAACAAACTCACAAAAATGTTGAGTTTGTCCATTTATTAAATTAATCCTCAATTCATATTGTTTACATCTCAATGATAGTAACAGTACCTAATAAATATGGAACTATGTTTGGACTATACATTTGTCATATTAAATCGAGGGAAAATTAATTATATAACATAAGGTTTTTTTGTAGGGTAAGGCACGCTAAGATTAGGGTGAGGTTTACTGGTAAATTAGTGAGAATTTATCACAACTAGCCTAAGTGCAATTTTTAGCATTTTTATGTATGAAGTTTATTTAAAGAGGTTCAATGTAACATATCCTACAACTTTTAACCCACTCTAATAAAAAAGTATTTGATTTCTATTCCCCCAAAAAAATGAAAATGATTTTGGTTGAGTTAATTCATTGTCGTTTTTGAATGGGCATAAATTCATTATAACCTCAAATCGATAAAGTCCCAAGACGGCTAAGAAAATCTGTGTACAAAGATTTTATAATATTAAAAAAGAGGGGTTAAAATGGATATATGCTAATTTTTTTAATAAAAAATCCTCA
>LPNX010626631.1:66439-77173 GCA_001517045.1 Pseudotsuga menziesii
AAATGACATGCTCTAAAAATTTGATTCCAATCTAACCATTACAATGCACAAATTTCGCATCCTCACACTCAAAGACCAAAGTGTTGGATTCATGATTGTCGTTAGACCAAAACCCATAGGTGTGAATCTCTGCCACAATCGCCAGAGTGAGGTTTACTGGTAAATTAGTGAGAATTTAGACCAAAGGGTGAGGTTTATTGGTAAATTAGTGAGAATTTATCACAACTAGCCTAAGTGCAATTTTTAGCATTTTTATGTATGAAGTTTATTTAAAGAGGTTCAATGTAACATATCCTACAACTTTTAACCCACTCTAATAAAAAAGTATTTGATTTCTATTCCCCCAAAAAAATGAAAATGATTTTGGTTGAGTTAATTCATTGTCGTTTTTGAATGGGCATAAATTCATTATAACCTCAAATCTATAAAGTCCCAAGACGGCTAAGAAAATCTGTGTACAAAGATTTTATAATATTAAAAAAGAGGGGTTAAAATGGATATATGCTAATTTTTTTAATAAAAAATCCTCAAAATGACATGCTCTAAAAATTTGATTCCAATCTAACCATTACAATGCACAAATTTCGCATCCTCACACTCAAAGACCAAAGTGTTGGATTCATGATTGTCGTTAGACCAAAACCCATAGGTGTTAATCTCTGCCACAATCGCCAGAGTTAGGATCTGAGGAGGCGGTTAGTCCATGTCACGAAACTCACGGGGAACGTTAAACCCAATGTCCAACATTCTTCCCCCTAGTGCGAACCGGGTGAGTTTCAAACCCTTGACATGTTGCTCTGATACTTGCTCAAAACTCCCACTGCATGAGCAATGTCTGGTTTGGTACAAACCATTGCATACATCAAACTACCAGCTGCACTGACATATGGAACTCGTGAGGTATCTTCTTCTTCTTCCTATGTATTTGGACGCTGCTCTACATATAACTTTACACCTATAGGAATAGGAACCTTGACCGACTTACTTTCATGCATGTTAAATCTCTATAGTACCGTATCAACATATTTTATTTGATTTAAATTGATCATCTTGTTTACACAATCTCTTCTTATCTCCATTCGTAGAATGAACTTTGCAGCATCGAGATCTTTCATATCAAATTTGGAGGACAACCGAGACTTCAAATCCTTCATAAAATATTTGTTGTTTCCAATTAAGAACATGTCATCAACATATAGTACCATGTTAATGAAGTGATCACCAACCTCTTTGGAGTATACATAGTGACCAACTATGCTTCTCACAAATCCCAATCCAAGTATGTATGTGTCAAACTTTTGGTACCACATCCTTGGGGATTACTTTAGACCATAAAGGGACTTCTTTAGTTTACATACCAGCTCTTTGTTCCCTTTACTATGAACACTTCCGATTATTTCATGTATATTTCTTCTTTCAGATCCCCGTGTAAGATCATTTTCTTCACATCTGTTTGCTCTACTTCAAGATCAAAAGCAACAATAATAGAAAGAAGAAATATAATAGAAGTTAATTTTGCAACTGGGGAAAATATTTCACCAAAATCAATTCCCTCTACCTGAAAATATCCCTTTGCTACCAAGGGGGATTTGTACTTCTCCACTTTACCTTCTACATTCAACTTCGTTTTAAACAACCATTTTCTCCCAACGAATTTTCTTCCAATTGGTAACTGGACTAGATTCGAAGCTTCATTTTTGTCCAAGGACTCCATTTCTTCAACCATGGCCTTCTTTGTTAAATTTCCATATGCTTAGCTAAGACATCAGTATTTCATTTCATTTTCATAACAAAAGCATATAAACAGGATCACTGAAAGATAGACAAGCAAAACCATACAAAAGGAACACAAAGATTTATCCTGGGAAAACCCTAAAGGGAAAAACCCAGCAAAAGCTTCCTCAATATAGATGCTCCAAAAAGATAAAAGATAAAACCAACAAGGAGATCAAAGCCTGATCCTCCTCCTTCTCCAGCTACTTCTCTTCTCCACTAATGCGCTACACAAGTGAGAGTGTGTGTCACAAATGAGGAGCACCACACCTCTATTTATATTCATCCGTTCACTTGAATTAACTCATTCGACATGTAGGCTCGAGTTACACATGTAGGCTCAAGTAACCACATTGGGGTGCTAATGACCCACCTTTACAATTAGAGGGGACTACCTCATGACTCTTATTAGATCTTCCGATTAGAAGCATCAGGATACAAAGTAATACAAGTGGTTCTCTCGGTAGGACCATCGGGGACCACAAAAAGATACATATAGAATATTCTTCGAAGTTACAATATTTCAACACTCCCCCTTAACGAGAAGGGTATTCTACAACAACATCAACAACAACAATAACAGGAGAGAGAGAGAGAGAGAGCATCATCAGGGTAACACATCTATAAATCATTGGAAGCTTTTCAACATCATGTAGTCTTCATCTTCAATATTTAGTCTTCAGCAACATCAACACTTTGATCGCTTCGATTAGCAACAATCTTTGACCGCTTCGATCAGCAACAATCTTCAGCACTTTGACCTTTTGATCAACAACATCATCTTCAGCACTTTGACCTTTCGATCAGCAACATCATCTTCAGCACTTTGACCTTTCGATCAGCAACATCATCTTCAGCACTTTGACCTTTCGATCAGCAACATCATCTTCAGCACTTTGACCTTTCGATCAGCAACATCATTTTCAGCGCTTTGATCTTTCAATCAACAACATCATCATCAGCACTTTGAACGTTCAATCAGGAACATCATCATCATCATAATACTCTGATCTTTCGATCAATACATCATCATTATTATAAAAACATCAACATCATCAAAACATCAAAATATCATCATCATCACACTCTGATCTTTCGATCAGTACATCATCATCATTATAAAAACATCAACATCGTCATCATCAAGACATCAACATCATCAAAACATCAACATCATCATCATCACACTCTGATCTTTTGATCAGTACATCATCATCATTATAAAAACATCAACATCATCATCATCAAGACATCAACATCATCAAAACATCAACATCATCATCATCAACATGATCCTTCCTTTCGGAATTACGGGATCAACATGTCTGTGGTACTCAGATGATCCTTCCTGTCGAAATTACGGGATTTAGGTCTTTACGGAGTTACTAACGATCCTTCCTTTCGGAATTACGAGATCAACACATATGTGGAGCTCAGACGATCCTTCCTTTCGAAATTACAGGATCAAGTCTTTATGGAGCTACTAACGATCCTTCCTTTTGGAATTACAGGATTTATGTCTTTACGGAGTTACTAACGATCCTTCCTTTCGAAATTACGGGATCAACACATTTGTGGAACTCAGACAATCCTTCCTATTGGAATTACGGGATCAACACATCTGTGGAACTCAGACAATCCTTCCTATTGGAATTACGGGATCAACACATCTGTGGAACTCAGACAATCCTTCCTGTTGGAATTACGGGATCAAGTCTTTACTGAGCTACCAACGATCCTTCCTCTCGGAATTACGGGATTTAGGTCTTTACGGAGTTACTAACGATCCTTCCTTTCAGAATTACGGGATTTAGGTCTTTACGGAGTTACTAACGATCCTTCCTTTTAGAATTACGAGATTTAGGTCTTTACGGAGTTACTAACGATCCTTCCTTTCGGAATTACGGGATCGACACATTTGTGGAACTCAGACAATCCTTCCTATTGGAATTACGGGATCAACACATCTGTGGAACTCAGACAATCCTTCCTATTGGAATTATGGGATCAATTGAATGATCCTTCCTTTCAGAATTACGGGATTTAGGTCTTTACGGAGTTACTAACGATCCTTCCTTTCATATTTACGGGATCAACACAGATGTGGAACTCAGACAATCCTTCCTCTAGGAATTACGGGATCAACACACGTTTTCGAGTACCGAAGTCACCGGATCCGTTCTGAACCGAAGTTCAAGGATGATAGAATCCTACCACCTTCTCGATGACTGAAGTTCACCGGATCCGTTCTGAACCGAAGTCCAAGGATGATACAATCCTACCACCTTCTCGATGACCGAAGTTCACCGGATCCGTTCTGAACCGAAGTTCAAGGATGATACAATCCTACCACATTCTCGATGACCAAAGTCACCGGATCACTTCTGGACATATGTCCCGGGATGATACAATCCCTCTTCATTCTCGATGACCGAGGTCACCGGATCACTTTAGGGAAAGAGCCCAGGGATGATACAATCCCACTGCAACATCACTACTCCCCCTTTCGAGGAAGGTCTTTCCGAACAACACCAAGCTTGTCTCGAAAGTGTTCGAACTTTACTCGAGACAGAGGCTTTGTCAGCACATCATCATCTAAACCATCATCATTTACATATTCAGTATTTAACTCTTCCAATCTATTCCAATGATTAGTTATGGTTGTAAAAGCAACACAAAATTTGGTTTTATTATTGTGCCACTCTTCAAGAATGGTACTAAGCATAAAAATGTCATCCATAGTTGAATGATATCTCCTAAATCTAACCTAACCTTTTACTCCTTTTTTGTGAATTTCTAGTCACATGTTCATCTTATTTCCTAGAATAATTCCATACAACTTAGCTAATCGTAATGGCCCTAAGAAGCCAACATTTTGTAAGTGATTTGTCTCATTGCATCATGCATTCCTTCAATTCAGTCACTTACCACCCTTAGCATATGCTTGAAATCCCTAATTTCATTCCATGGAATACTTAAAACATCCCTCCATGATAACATCGTGCCTGATTGTTCATTGTCCACCTGATAGTCCTTCTTCCTTACAAGCTCAAGACCAGAAAACCCATCTCTTTTAGATCCCACCACTCGATAATGATAGAACTCTACTTCCTTATGAGAATTTGCTTCCCCATTATACCAAGAGACAACATCTCTTACACCCACTCCCTCTAGAGCGCTAAACTAAGTAGGGACCTAACCCACAGGGAGATGAGGATTCAACCCCCCCATTCAAAAGTTGTTAGAACTTTGATTTGTCTTGAGTTAAAGAGGGAGACCTCTTCTGACCCAGTAGAGAGGGGATAACGTTGCATAAATATTGGTTAGGTTGCCTATGGTTCAAGCCCAATTCAAATATTTCTTTGTCTTTCTATATTTCAAGCTAGAAATGTGAATTTGAAACAAATCCATACACATGAATCATCTCACCGATGTCCCTCCTTACAACAAACAATTCCATAATTACTTGATTGTGGACAAGAAAAAACATGAATTAGCCAACGAGTTCATGCGAGGGGGAAATTGACATCCACTAGGTAAAATTACTAAGTGCATCAGCCATGTGTCCTTCGTGGTTTCTATGTCTGCCACCTTGTTTCCTATAGTTTGGATTCATATTTAAATTGGCTATGGTAACCATTTCCTATGGGGTGGGGCCCCATTTTGCACAATCATCCCTTGAACCAATATTACGCCCTGATTTTCCAGCGTATCTGCTTGCTCGTTTAGATTCCTTCAAATATCTAAAAGAGAGAGACCGAGGGGGAACTTGAAGAAAGCTCAATACTCTACACTACAAATACCCCATCTTTGGATATTGACTCCTTAAACTTTTATGTGTCTTCCGGATGACAGTCAATGAATCTCTTATAATGAGCACTTTTAGCATCCTTAGAGAGGCAATTAGTTCTACTCCCTATATGAGTGGGTACCATTCAACTTAATTGTTTGTCTTATCTCCTAATCCCCAAGTGAAAGTTTCCATAACTTTTTCACCAGGGTCAAGAAGGACCCCGCATGCACTTGCATCCTTAGTTCTCCAACATCTCTATCATTATCGATGATTCTATAGAGATACTGTAGCCCCAAATTTCACATTCATGTAAGTTAATAATGACGAACAAAGTCCCAAAGAGGATGTTATTTTCATCCCAAATCCAAACGTTTACTAATTTACCATTGTTTCCAAGTTCATAATAAACTTTCTACCCATCATTAATCCTTTTCTCAATGCCATAGCTCCATTTATGGTTGTGATGAAGATTTAAATCGATATATTTGTACGAAGGCACTTCCTCCAAGATGTTATTGTCATGCATGAAATTAACATATGTGCTATTTTTGGATTTGATTATCATAACCATTGTTTTGTTAATGTTAGCAATCATACTCACATGAGAGAAAAAATCCTTGAGAATTTTTATATGCTTTTCAAGATCATAACAACACCTCACCATAAGAACATTATCATCCACATAGAGAAGAAATATGATGACTATATTAGCTAGAGTTGTGCTAGCACAACTTGCTTCTTTGAAGCAACCATCTTACTCGTTAATGTATATAACAAAAAGAGTAGAGATAGAGGATAATCTTGTTTGAATCCTATATTAAAATTAATTTCTTCTGACTAGCTTTGAGAGTTCCTACACTTTACAATAGCAATCTCGTACAACTTGAGCGCAACAATTCTCAACTCGAAATGAGCTTTTAGCTCTTCCAATCTATTCCAATGACTAGTTATGGATGTAAAAGCAACGCAAAAAATTGGTTTTATTATTGTGACACTCATCAACAATGGTACTAAGCATAAAAAGGTTGTCCATAGTTGAATGATAACTTCTAAATCTAGACTAACCTTTTACTCCTTTTCCGTGAATTTCTAGCCACATGTTCATCTTATTTCCTAGAATAATTCCATATAACTTGGCTAAAATAAGGCTAATCATAGTGGCCCTATCATAACAGGGTTTTTTTTTAAAATAGGAACAATGAAGCTTGCGTCCAAGGTTCAAGGAAACCCTCTTTCAATACTCAAATGAAGAATTTGTGGATGTGAGAGATAATGATAGGTACACCAATTTTTAATATTTCTTCTTGGTATCCTTTGATGTCCTTATCTTTCTCTTTTGGCAAATTCTTAAACCCAAACTCTATGTCTTCTAAGGAAAAAATATTCCTCTAAATCTTCCTCTATAGAAAGTATTTGAATGTTTCCACAACATCAAAGGATTAGTAAATACTTTTAAGGTAGAAATTATAATCCCTCGAGGGAATCATATATATTTCATTAGTTTTACCACATAGTATTTACCTCTATAATTTCTTAGGATCTAACTTAGAGAGGTGTCTGTGGGATTTTAAGGGCCCCTTAGAAGCATCCCTATGGATTTTATAGATTCCTTTTAATTAGGGATTTGTACCTATATATCCTTCGATTTTAAGGACCTATTAGAAGCATCCCTATAGATTTATAGCATACTTGCACTCTTTATCACACCAACCATTGTCATTCTATTTCCCTTTTGACATAACACCTCCATAAAGAACTTGTTAATGGAAGTAGAGAGGGTTGTGGTAAAATTATGATAGAGGTCTTCAATATCATCCTTATTTGATAGTTATTTAATTCATAATATAAATCCCTTAAAGAAATGTTAGTTTTAGTTTTATCGAAGATAAGTGCTTTTGGCTATTTAAATCCTTTGTTAGGGACTTATGTGCATAACAAAGTTGAGAGTTTGGATTAAAACCTTGATTATGTCAATTTTTTTTACCATTAGTGGTTTACAGGCCCATGGTTTTACCATGTGATAAAGCCTATTTAGAGGCTTAACTCCATTATAAGATGCGTAAAGTGTTTTATGTTGGTGGAAACCAAGACAAATACATATCTAATTGGTCATAGTTTTCGTTATATAGAGGGGTTTGTTCTTCTTATGTGCTTGTTTTAATGGATTATTATTTTCTAGCATCTACGAAAGTGGCTAGGTTTATAATGCAGAAGAAGTCTATAAAGCATATATGCAGAGTTCGCAATTGTAAAGTAGGAGAAGTTGATGGAGTGTATGCAACATTCATGGAAGAAGCATAGGGCAAGAGAAATGCAAAGATTCCTTCATATGTGTGTAGCATCTCCATCTGTATCTCTAGTATGTGAACACTGAAAGCA
Source organism: Pseudotsuga menziesii (assembly GCA_001517045.1). Classification (NCBI taxonomy): domain Eukaryota; kingdom Viridiplantae; phylum Streptophyta; class Pinopsida; order Pinales; family Pinaceae; genus Pseudotsuga; species Pseudotsuga menziesii. Next base: position 74,385 of record LPNX010626631.1, read on the forward strand.
TCATCATCTATATCTTTAGTATAGAAATACTGAAATCATCATCATTTCTATATTTAGTATAGAAATACAGAATCACCATCATCTGCATCTACAGTATGTAAATACTGAAACATCATCTATATCTTCAGTATGGGAATACTGAAACATCATCATCTGCATCTTATCTCATACGTAGAAATACTGGATTTCTATGTGTTACGACGGAACACAGGGTTCTCTGTCATCACAACTCTGGTTATCACATAGAATCACGGTAGTGTCCAACTCTAGGTTGAATAATCCTGACATTATATTCTGAATCCATATGGCTTCACAACTAGTAGAGTAAGCTACTATATATTCTGCTTCGGTTGTGCTTAGAGCAACATTAAACTACTTTCTGCTAAACCATGAAATCATAGCAGATCCCAGACTATAACATCCACATGTTGTACTGCTTTTTCTATCTGAGATACTTCCAACCCAATCTGCATCTGTATAGCCATACAATCTATACTTATGGCTACCATCATAGTATAGACCAAAATCTATAGTCCTCATCACATGTTTTGTAGCTACCAAGTGAACCCATCTAGGTTGAACTAGATATTGAATTAAGTTGTTCACAGCAAAACAAATGTTTGGTCTAGTATTTGTTAAGTACATCAATGACCCAATGATCTGTCTGTAATGAGTCACATCCACTAACTCTGATGAGTCATCGGCTAATAGCTTTAGGTTGGAATCCATGGGAGTATCCATGGCTTTGCATTCCAACATATTGAATCTTTTCAATATCTCTATTGCGTACTTTCCCTGATTGAGAAAGATTCCTTCATACTTCCAGACCTAGGAAATAAAGTATTAGACCAAGGTCTAAATTCTTCAGCGGACTTCTTCTTGCATTCTACAATCTATTTCTCATTCCCTGTCAGAAATAGATCATCCTCATATAGTGATAGTATGATAGGTTCATCTTCTACAACCTTGTAGTAAAGGTTAGGGTCGGCTTTACTCTTGGCAAAGCCCATTCTTGTCAGCAAACTATCTATTCTTCCATACCAAGCTCTGGGAGCTTGCTTTAGGCCATAAAGGGCCTTATATGTGAGTCCATCTATCTTCAACTTCAAATCCTTGTAACTATTCGATGTAAAACTCTTCCCCAATCATACCATTAAGGAAGGCTTGTATTTACTTAATCATGGAAGCAACTACCATCATAGTTCTGAAGGAAGTGTACCTTGCTTCCTGGAGTAAGTGTCTCTTCAGAACCAATTCCCTCTTTCTTATAGAAACCTCTAGCCACAGGTCTTTCCTTACTTCTATCAGCAACATATTTTATTTTGCAAATCCATTTGTAAGATACCACATTCTTGCTTTCTAGTTTGGGTACTATATCCCAAACATCATTCTAGGATTCTTTCATCATAACATCTTCCATGAGTTCATCTTGTCAGGTCATCAACATATCCTAGTCTTGTGCATTCAACCTTGAAGGTTGGAACCCACTTTACTCTTAGTAAAGTCTCGATCCATCACGAAGCTATCCATCATGTCGTACCATGTCGAACTTAGATATATTCTGTAGTCACCCCCCCTGAAGTGGAGTATCATCTTCCTTCTTCATTATGTACAAGTGGTTCTATGCTTGATATATACTTCTAGTAGGTCTGGTTAATAGAGTATGTCATGTCATAGTCTATTCTTTCAGAGGCAAATCGCGAACCTTGCTTTGTACACTTGTTCTTGTAGATCCATAGATAATATGTACTTCCCTTTATGTCTCAAAATCATATCGTATACATCATTCCCCATGATCAACTGTTATTCTTTGATCATATATTCTTTCATAGCATTCTTTTCTTCATCTTGAGTTATCTCTCGTACCCACGGTGGTATTCATTCTTCGAGGTGGATCTACCGCTTTCTGAAGCTCTTTCTTCCATCATGGTGTCTCTAACCCTGGGAGCTTCAGATTCATGTTTATTGGAGTGAATCTTGAATTGTCATCACTTGTTCTTCGGAACAAGTCTCATCCTTTTTTTTTCTTTTTCTTGTAGGAGGTTGTACACGACCTTTCCTACAATTCAAATGCACCAGTTGCACGGTTATAACTATTTCATAAAACATATGCATAACGACAAATTATTATGCATCATGCAACTATTTAGCCAATACAACATTCATCCATATCTCACAGAAACTTTTCTAGATGCCTTCCATCTCGACCAGGACAACATTGAGATTGTGCACTAATCCAATATGTCAGCAAATAGGTTTCATTCTAGATAAGTAGCAATGGAGAGTTGTATAGCACCATGAGCTACTTACCCATCACATGCATATTAGTAGTATACAGTCATTAATGCAAACAATCTATCATGCACAACACATCAACTGAATATAATCAAATGCATAACAAAACAACATCATTAAATGACAATTGAATACTTATCTTTTGTTTGTTTTGTGGGTAGACTCCTTCTTGATCATTTTGCTTCATCATCTTCTTTATTCATGAAATCATCATTTCTTATCCAAATGATAAGATGGATAAGAGGTTCTTTAATAATTGAGTTCTTCATATTCCTCATCGCTTGAGGGATCTTCTTTGAATGGTGAGAGCTTGATCTTCAATTGCTTCCATCTTTTTTCTTCTCTTCTTATGAGACGAGCTTCTTCTTCTTCCCAAAGTCTGTTGAAAGTAGTTACTTCCTTCTGGCACACATTCTTTGCATGAATGAATCCCATGATCCTGGGAGGCCATTCAAGGTGGCTATCACCACTTCTGCATTCTCCACTTCTTCTTC
>LPNX010626631.1:77457-186555 GCA_001517045.1 Pseudotsuga menziesii
TATTTCCAATTTCTTCTATAGAAATTCCTGTTATTGTTTCTATTATATCTCCGTAATTATTGATCCTCTGTCTCTAAAATTTCGTACTGAGGTAACCTCGCATGTTCCTGATTCAACACCATAGGTTTCATCAGAATTGGTTTTACCATTTGGGATTTATGATTTTTTTCCCAAGGTGACCTGTTACATGACTGTTCAGAACAACGAAGTTGTACGGCATGCCACGTGTCATTGGTTCATCTTCTGAGTCTGATATTTGGACCACTAAAATTAAAGTCCGTTCCCTTTCTGGAACATCTTCATGAATTCCATTTGGATTTCTGTAGCCCAAGATATTTCAGTTCTCCCCAGGTGTCCTGTTTAGGGATGAATTCTGGAAGAGGCTAGAACCCTAACTTGGAGGGATAATATATCCCAGAATATAGCGAATATGAGGCTGAATTTTGGACACAGTGTACATCAAGATTTTATCTTCAGCTCCTGCAATTTTCAACTCCTGAGAATTCTCCAATCTCAGGATATAGCGAATGTACCAAAACTTAGCAGTTTTAGTACTTAGGGTTTTTCTAGCTCGGGGTCAAACTAGGGTTTGACTTTCCCAGAGTTTCACCCAACCAAATTTCTTGATCCAGGTCGCTAAAATTTGGTTTTGATGAGGAGAACAATCCTATGCCAGTCTCACTCAAAAATTCCTCTTCTGTAGAAAGCCCTAATTTCCGCATCGAAAACTGAAAATGCTCGGAATCGAATTCCGCTTCGACAGAAAGATGCGCCCTTCAATGGAGAGTCAGCCTAGCATGCTTTTGCTAATGGATTGTGGAGAGAGACCCAAAAATTAAGAATCCCTAGCTTCTGTAGCTGCACAATGTATTCTTTTCAGGGTGGCTCTAATACCATGTTAAATTTCCATATGCTTAGCTAAGACATCAGTATTTCATTTCATTTTCATAACAAAAGCATATAAACAGGATCACTGAAAGATAGACAAGCACAACGACACAAAAGGAACACAAAGATTTATCCTGGGAAAACCCTAAAGGGAAAAACCCAGCAAAAGCTTCCTCAATATAGATGCCCCAAAAAGATAAAAGATAAAACCAGCAAGGAGATCAAAGCCTGATCCTCCTCCTTCTCCAGCTACTTCTCTTCTCCACTAATGCGCTACACAAGTGAGAGTGTGTGTCACAAATGAGGAGCACCACACCTCTATTTATATTCATCCGTTCACTTGAATTAACTCATTCAACATGTAGGCTCGAGTTAAATCATGTAGGCTCGAGTTACACATGTAGGCTTAAGTAACCACACTGGGGTTCTAATGACCCACCTTTACAATTAGAGGGGACTACCTCATGACTCTTATTAGATCTTTTGATTAGAAGCATCGGGATACAAAGTAATACAAGTGGTTCTCCCGATAGGACCATCGGGGACCACAAAAAGATACATATAGAATATTCTTTGAAGTTACAATATTTCAACATTCTTCCAGAGATCACTATCCTCTGAATCAATAAGTTCCTTCACATCTATATGATCATCATCAGTAATAGAAAAAGTAACATGAGACTGAAAATCAAGAGGGGAATACCTTTCTGGTTGCCTTCTTTCTCGAGATGATCTCCTCAAAGCTAGGGTATGAGGTTCTTCTTCTTCTAATTCAACTTATTCTATTGAGTCAGATTCTTTACCTTCTAACTCAAACTCTATTTTCTTTGGTTCCTTTTCCATTTGATTTACTTCATGTCTGAGGATTTCTTTGACCTCTCTAAACACAACATCTCGACTGTAAATAATATTCTTAGTTACAGGATTCCAAAGATTATAACCTGTCATACCATATTTATAGCCAATAAAGATACACTTCTCAGCTTTGTTATCCAACTTGCTCATTTTCTCCTTTGGAACATGTACATAAGCATCACAACCAAAAAAAATTAGATGCTTAATAGAGGGTTTCTTACCAGTCCATACCTCGTATGGTGTTTTATCAGTCAATACTCATGTGGGTGACCATAGACATCATGATCATGCCATCATAAACACAAACATAAACATCATCATACTAACATAAACATACACATAAGTATCATCATACTAACATAAACATAACCATAAGTTTTAACAAAAACGTACATGCATCATCATCATTTTGATCATGACATAAACATAAACATGACATTATTATCATTGTCAACATCTAACAAACATAAAAATAAACACCGTCATGTATATATATACCATCATACAATCATTAACATAAAACCGAAAATAAGCACGGACGTACCATTATAAACATTATGTCACATATTCATGTAACATATACAACTAACATATTTAAACATCATCTAACACACATAACTAATAATACAAGTAAACATAATTAACATTCCATGATCATCATTTTCATCACATAAATAAATAAACATCAACATAAACATGAAAAATTATGTGTGTGTGTGTGTGTAAAATCAAAGTCATGATACAATATGTCAAATATAATATATCTCCAGTTCAATAACTACTATGACATATATGGTCCACTTCCGCCAGTAGAGGCATCATCGGTATCTCTCAGACTAGAGCTAGATGCATAATTGCCTCCACCAATAGAGCTAGAGGTAGTATCAACACCTCTGTCGGTAGAGCCAGAGGCAGTATCAACACCTTTGCCGGTAGAGCCAGAGGCATCTATAGCTATACCAAAAAGAAAAAAGAGATCCAAGAGCAGGATGGATAGGTCCATCAAGACGAAGTGTATGACCCTCTTTGAGCATCTCTAAAATAGAAATGGGTGAAGTAGGAACTGGTGGATGGTCAGGACGATGAGTACAATCGAAGGGTCGGTTGAGCAGGAGTAGAGGAGATGACGATGTAGGATCAGGAGGAAGGTCGGTTAGGAGTAGAGGACTAGATGATGAAGGATGTGGAGGAGGAGGATACGATGGAGGAGGAGGTGGATGAGATGTCGAAGGTGGAGGAGGAGGAGGTTGAAGGTGGAGGGGGAGGAGGTGGAGGATGAGAAGGAGGTGCAGTGGATGTGGAGGCTACGCCACTAGTCGAAGCAGCTGGTGGAAAAGGAGGTGGTCCAACCAGTGGAGGATCTTCGCCCTCATCTACTGATGAACTACTATGATGGATACCATCTAAAAAACCATAAGCACAAAAAATGTGTTGCACTAAGCTCCTCATATCACGAGGAATATTCCTCCATAACTTTGCATGGCGAGGGTCCCTAATAATGTACCTCACATGTACACAATGAATCCCTTGATCTTGCAACATCGTATGCATCCTGCTACGATGTCTTTTCAGAACCTCCCGTCTGGCTCGCGTCGAAGGCCAGGTCTAGATAAATGGGGTTCCTTGGGATGAGATGCATCCAGACCCATATCCTCCTCATCTTGAGCCAGAGGAGGAAACACATCACAATCAAATGTCCCAACACCTGTAAAAATATATAGTACGCAATAATAATTAGACAATTTCATTAAACATGAATTTAATATAACAATTTAAAATAATTTTCTTTTGCATTAAGTATACAAAGAATAAAATGAAACTAGATTAATTCAAACATAACGTAAATTTACCTCTATATATGTTGGCTCATCCTAAGTGAATAATATGTTGGGACACCCTTTCCAATCCAATCCGACATATGGATATGGAACCATGTCTAATCTAGGAGGGTCCTCGTTGCCTAACATCTCCATCGCATATGCAGAAAGTTAGGTTGCTCCCTGTTGGGCATCAACTACCCCCACATGCGCATATGCACATTTGTCATCAACTTAGAAGGATGTCAGTCAAAAGATGGCATGGTGGATGAAAGTCTCTCAAAAACATAACAAAACAACTTTGAGCCAAAAGGGAAGTTCGCCTTCCCACCAATAGATGCACGACATCGACTAAGAGTATAACAAAATGTCTTAAAAAATAGGAGAGCACCTAACACATCTAGGTGATTGCAGTAAATAATCAACATAATATAATAGAGGGAAACTAATGCGCTGCCCATCACTGGTGATATGCGCGATGGTCGCCAGCAAGAAAGAGAGGAAGTTAACATCCTCTCTACCAAAAGCAACAATGGAGAGCTCCCCCCTACTCACCTAAAATTGAGAAGGCTCAAGAATGTTGGGATCAACATATATATGAACATATACTAGCTTAGATGTTGTTACAGCTCCAACTGGGGCCTTAGGAAACTGATCACAAAGGCATAAGGAGGGTCTAGATCCCATCCATCTCCTTGCATCACATTACATATGCTTTGTTCTGTGAAGAGGAGGACGATGGTGTGTCGGGCAAGTTATTTTGGTGATTTGCTTCTCTCAAAAAGTGGATTTTCTCTTCTTCCTTGAAACTTGCCCATTACCATCAAATCATTTTCATTTTTGGTAGCATATTGATTTGAAGAAGGACAAAATCTTTTGTATGAGGGTCGAATTTGATTGAAAGGCATTTTTTAGGGTTCCTTTGTGTTTTTTTAGGGGCGCTCTGATATTTGAGGACGAGCTTGCTTGGAGAAGGTTCCCAGACCAAATATGATGTCTTCATTGTCATAGATCATGATTGATTGGTTGTTAGTTTTTGGCTGCGAGGAGGGGGTCATTTCCATCCCAATGGGGTAGAAATGGAGGGCATAAAGGCCTAAGGAGTGCGTCGACCCCATCCTTCTCCTTGCATCGTATTACATCTATTATGTTATGTGAAGAGGAGGACCATGGAGTGATAGCATTTTATTTTGGTGATGTGTTATTCTAAAAAATTGGATGTTCTCTTCTTCCTCAAAACTTGCCCATTACCATCAAATCGTTTTCATTTTTGGCAGCATATCAATTTGAAGAAGGGTGAAATATTTCGTATGAGGGAAGAATCTGATCGAAAGGAATTGAATTCCATTGAAGAGGATGTGTTCAGCAATTGAAGGTTGATTCTTCATTGTTGAGGCCATTGGACTATGTAGAAGCATGGTTTAGTTGGGAAGAGGGTTGTGGGTTCATCTGAGAGGGCCACATCTTCATATGGAGGGCCAAATCAGGTTGGAAGGGCAGTAAACTATTATGTGGGGGTTGTGTTATGCCTCTAGGACTAAGTATTCATTAGGAGGCCGCCTGTTACATTATCGGGTGATGAGAGGAAGGGGATATCACTTTGGAAGGGCATAGCATATGGGTTAGTTTGTGAAGTGATCAGAGGGTGTATATCGTTTCTCTAATTCCCGTGCTTATCATTTTTCATGGTATCCCACATCTTGTTTTTTCAATATGCTCTTCATGTTTCAAGTACAAACCCCCTGTTTTCTTCATTGTGGATGGTTGTCAGACCCCGTAGCTCTCAAATGCAATTTAAATGAGTTCATGAAGTATAATCTATAAACAACAGCTGATAAATTGCATTTTAACAACTTCAAGCTTGACTTAATAGATTAGGACTGTTATCTTGTAATGATGAATTTCAACAGAGACCTATCCAAGATTTTCATTGACCCTTTATGGATTCCATATATATAACACTAAGAGCATCTAAGAATTGCAGGTTCCGATGTCTAGAAGAATCATAATCCTTGTGTACGTAATATGTGACCCTTCTAGTGGAAAACACTTTTTCTTGAATTTCTAATCCTACTTTAATATAAATACTAGATCTCACCATTCATGTATTTTATACATTAACATAGCAATTATGTTATGAAACATTTTGTCAAGTGCAATGCTGATCAATATTGCTTTCCTGAAACACTCTCAACATTGAATTCTCAGTTTTGCTTGCTTTCAAAAATATTCAATTGAAAGATCTCTCATCAACCAAAACTTTTGAAATATCCAATCAATCGTATTTGATTTCCTTGGTCCTTTGTATGCAACACCTATTGATCTCCAAAATCTAATCTTCCTAATAAGGAAATCCTCTAGCCTAATGTGCATTGATTTCATGAGCTAGATATTCCGTAAATTACTCTCTAGATAAACCATATAAGTCTAAATGTCTATGTGGTGTAGAAGGAGTATAATTTGATATGCATTTGTCAATGTGATTAGTATCAAGTATCTTTGTCTTTTCGTTGTGAAATGTATTTAATATTGCTGCCACCACAAAGATTTTGGGAAGGCCACATTGTTGTGAGTTATTTAACACTCCCTCCTGACAAAATTAAATGGATTCATATGAGTTGGAGTGTCTTACTTTGTTTTCCTTAAATACCGTAAATTTTTGTAGCATTTATATTTGAATTTTCCATTGTATGTCTTTCTATTATTTGTATTGAAATATGATATGCATTTACATCAATATAGGAAGATATGTGAGATTAACATAGGACCTACAATACCAAGGACAAACTGCTTTGGCCGAGTTAACAATGAAATAATATTACAAGATTCCTGCCTCCATTTAGATACATTACTTAGGCTAAGTTAATAATGAGATATCACGAGATTCCTGCCTCCTCTGTTGAGATACACTATGGAGGATGAACTACATAGGCTGAGTTAACAATGAGATATTGCAATGATACAACAATACACTATCAAGGGCAAGCTATATAGGCTGAGTTAGCAATGAAATATGACGGGATAGTGTACAATAGGGTACATTAACATGGAAATATATGCTTGGGAGATTGAATCCTAATCCTTCTAACAAAGCTCACCACTTGACATTAAAAATATATATTTTAAAATTGTGTACAAATGAGCTATTTTCTTGGTTTTTGCCCAAGTTTTTCTTTTATTGATGTTTGAATTCATCAATGATTACATACAGGGAAAATATTTTATTACAGTTCATCCACAAAAGTGAAGACTTGGCATGATCCAAGAGAATCAATTACAGTTTATGGTTGTCACCTTATGCACTTGGAACTCCAAAGGCATCTTCCAGAACACAGTCAAATGTGGAAGCAACAACAAAAGGAAAAAACTTGCAGCTGGGGGAAAGAACTTGTCTGATCTCTTTGATGAAAAATAGTGGAGAGATGATTGCAGTGGCCTGTGCACATTGTCACATGTTTGTGATGTTTTAAAAGGATTTTCCTTCATGCCCCAACTTCAAGTACGTTCATCCAATCGCCCTCAATTTTGCATTTAAAAATAAGAATATTATGCCACATAGGTAGACCTCAGTTTGCTTGATTATGATCATGCCAATGTATAGGACATAAAGTAACAACGAATAAATGTGTTTTGGACCTCTATAGATTTTATATGTTACACTCTGTCCCCTCTCTATATATCTATCTACATAACATGTTACATTTTACTATGCATACTACACACACACACACACACACACACACACTCTAGTACATTCACAAAGCAAATATATGAGCACAAGTAATGCTCTTTTGATCATACCTCACCCCATAACAGTCCAAAAATAACATCAAACAACAACCATGAATAGTTTTGAACACATTTGGGGATTTTCATGTCATCATCCAACCCTAAACAACCCCAAACCTTTGATGCTAGGTGTAATTCCTGGGAATATTTGTCCTAGAACAACTTTGTGGTAATTTCTAGGTAGTTTGGGACCTTTTACACCCTTATAACAACGATGGTGAGTAGCATAAGGACATTATTCTCAAATATAGGCATGAGTGGGGTAGATCAATGGAAAACCAGTAATTTTGGGTGGTTTACCAACATTTTGGATGAAGTTCAGATTCCATGCAACATCTAATCAATGGTTTAGGCATGTTGTAGCGCCAACCTGCCTTTCAAACAACATTTTGGGTGTTTTTTTTGTCATGAAACAAGGTACAAAAGGACCTAAAGGCTAAAATACAAATATGGGTAAATTGAAAACCTCAAAAGGAAATGGTGAGGTCCCCATCCATATATGCACGTCACAATAACTAGGGGTGCAAAGGCTTGCAAATTTTCCTCTAGTCCAAAAGTTCTTGCTCACTAGTTTTTTACCTATGGATACTAAACTTTCCGTCTTACTCCAGTCTCATAAGAATGTTAATCTTTTAGTTGTCTATAGCTGTAAAAGATAAGTATCTGTGTACCTAAACAACTGTTGAATTTTAAAGTGTTGCTACTTGGAAGAGCTATTCACTTTCTAATTTGACCTAACAAAACTCTCCTATCTCTTTTACTTTTTAATTTGTGAATTAGATACATAACAACTTTCCTCTTTGCATACGACACAAAATCATAAACTTGATTATTTTTTATCATCTCTTTATGATAGTAAAAATCTTTCCTAAAATCATTGACTCGAAAGAAAGCATATATAAGAGTGGAATACGTGTAATCATATAGCTTCAATGCGGCAACATCCATCTCATTTATAACTTGTGGGAACTTTGAGGGTCTTCCACCATGTGCATATGCATTGATCAACAAGTTATATGTCATTACATGTGGCTTTAGACCCATCTTTCCAAATTCAAATGTCACATTTCTAGCTTCATAGTAGTTCCCTTAGAAAATCCATCAACAAGGATATTAATTGTTACTCTTGTCCCTTTGATGCCATCCTTCATCATTTTCAATATCTCGGTTAGTTTTTGAGTATCACATGTCCGCCTATAACAGTCTACCATTAAATATACCTCTTTATAAGGCATCTTCTAACTTCCATTCAAGAAAATGTAAGCAGGTTTACAATTTAAATTCTCTATCTAGTTATCCCTTCCAACAAGTGTACAAAACATAATGACAACAATGAAGCATCCTAAAAATTGTGCAAGTTACAAAATAAAAGGGATACGCGTGAGAAACCTTCCAAGTCAAGCAGTGATGGGATGGCACTGGGATCCTAAATGTGGATCCAGATTCAACTGGTACAGGTTCGGGACCAACCCCAATGATGATGACAATCCTTTTCCCAACCCAAGCTTCTCCATGCAGTAGCTTAATGACACTTTGTTTATGCTTGGATCTATGGCCAATATATGTGCCATCTACTGAACTCTCTCTATTATGTTTTTTATGTATATACGATCGCCTCTTTGGCAACAGTTTAGACATGAAAATTTGGTAGATATCCAGCCTGATTTTGAGTTTTAATGGTGCTTGTGGATGTTGCATGCATACCTCCTTTTTTATATAAAAAACACATTATTTTCATAATTTGAATATATTAATAATCAAGGAAGATTTTTATTCAAAAAAAAAGGGTGACATGTACTGTCATGATTAAAAGGGTATCTAATCTTCTTGCAGGTTCACACTCAGATTCAACACCTTCCACTGGAAAATAAATCTAAAAGAGAGTTGGCCACAAGTTGATCGTTATGGAGTTTTCTCACAGTGCAACCTGTTATCTAACCCAAAGGAGAAAATGAAAGAGTTGGACAAGCAAATTTGTGGGAAATATGCACAAAGGTCCAGGAAAAGATTCAAAAGCCCTGGAAACTATACTTGCCAAACAAGCACCAGGCATGATGCAAAGTGAAGAAATCTCATACACATAATTCTAGCTATGGACTACATGTTGCAAATTTCAAATTGAAGGACTTAATATGTGATTGATATTTTCAAAAACTATTAAGTAATTGAGTTGTGTATACATAAGTAGAATTCTATTGATCTTTTGTTTTCTATTATGTTGTAAGATAAAAAAAAAGTGGGTTAATTGTTAACATACGAGTCATTGAAAAATGGTCATGGGCACTGTAAGAGGATGATGCACAAGAAGCAATGGAATGGTGGATTATCAAAGAAGATGAAGTAGAGGAACTAGTGGATTATTCCCACAACCCTCTAGAGGAATCATAGATTATTCGTTCACATGAATACCTAGTACATTCATAGAAATATGTAAGGGAGATATCAAGCTCAGATCTGATTTCCACTTCTTACAATTCTATGATTCATCCTCCACAACCTCATATGTCATTAGATCCAGGGATTTGTGATAAAGAGACTTCTCACGGGGGCATTAGATTTGGAAGTTTCGCCTTTGACAACCTAGGACAAATAATTCCAATGACTGGTCACATCAGGTCGGAAAAAATAAAAATTCCAAAGGGTGCCTAGCTGTCCAATTGATACGGATAAATGTACAATTGAGGTGGAAGATAGAGTGGAGGTATGTGGATCTTCATCGAAAAGAGATATTGCAGAAAGGAATAAGTCTTCTCCTCAACCTCAACACCCAACGGTTTTCTCCATAAAACATTCTCTATCATCCAAATTCTGACAAATTGGCTTTCCTGGATGCTAGGGCAAGGGAAATTTCTATCATTCATGAAAACCTATCTCCTACAAGAGAGTATCTGAACATGCCAGACAAGCTAGTTTTGGGGGAAACTGTTTAGATTTGGGAGAACTATCCAGGCCCATTAGAAGAACTAAGTAACAGGATCAAACCCTTCCAAAACCTCTAAATCCTAGAGAAAAAAATGTGTGAGAATTAGGGAAATGAGAGAAAACTTGACTTGGGGAGAGGAAATAATAATGGAACAAGTTCTAGAGATGGAAAGTAAAACATAAATGGGGAAGTTATTTCTAAAACTAAGTTATGAGAAATTTGCGGGACAGTGGGTGGAAAGGATCCAGACCCCTAGTTTAGGTTTCACTCCTCTTTTCGATTTCTTGGTAAGGGAGTATCTAGACCTTTCCTTCAAAACACCAAAGGATTCAGATTTGATATTAAAGAATAAATGGTTTTGGGGCTTAATGGTGTTAACTCTCAAGAAACGGTCTCCATGTTTTGATCCCATGACAGAATTGGGCTCGAAGCAATGCATCTAGGTCAAAATATGGAGCATGCCTATGGAGTTATGGTCCATGGTCAGACAATGTCTTGATGGCCATTGGAAACTAGTTGGGGCCATCAAGACATTGAGGCCACATACTTGTTGAGGCCTCAACTATCCCCAAGTATTTAGTATTGGCCCACCCCCTTAATTTTTTTTAAGTAAGCCTTCTTATCCACTAAGTTGCACTAAGGCGGATTTCTAGTGAGCTTTTAAAGTTATGAACAAGTCCTTTGTTCATTGTCATTTCTCATAAGTTCAGAAGACCTTTTAGGGCCAATCTTGGCCCATTTTTTAATTTTTTTTTCATGTTCATACCCTACAGGGCCATCTCTTGCCTCTGAACAAGAAAGTTTCATGTCTCTGTAATAACACTTGAACCACAACCAAAGCTCCTCATTTCTTCATCCACAAAGAGACTGGCTTCTTCACTTAAGCAAACAACTGCAACCTGCATCACTCAAGAACCTGGAAAGGGCGAACATTTGCTCTTAATCTCACTAAGTGTGAAAAGGTTTAATTCAAATCCAATTCATCTCCTCCCAGAAATATTGAAATGCATCTTGTTTTCATTATCTAGCCAACAACACTGTATGCTTTGTGCATGCACATGTTGACAATCAAGTGTGCATATCACTCGAGCTCACAAAGGCAATTTGAAGCAGTTAGTTGTGAAGCTCGAAGCCATTTCCTTTTCTCAATTGAAACTATAGTTTTAAAAGCTAGAGTTCAAGCCATCATTCAAGTGATACATTTCAATGCTAAGGCGAGTATCACCCTTGCTTTCATAGGCTTGCAATCGTGACCAATTAGTGTTAAGGAAGGATTAATGTTTCAAGGCATACTCTATTGGATTCCATTTCACCAAGAACAAGTAAGGTCACAGTGCCAATTTGCAAGCCTTATCGTTTCATGTGCATTGGTCAAAGGTAATCTAGGATAGTGTTCAATAACCCACATTCGAAGTTCATAGATTAATATCACATTAATATTGATATAGCATGCATTCAATTGCTTCAACATTTCCTTAATTATTGTTGTTAATACTATTGGATCCTAGCTAGTGTGATCTAGAAACTCAAAGAGTGTGTTTCCTAAGCTCCATGCCAATGATATCATTAATAAGAACTAATAGATGCATAATTGTAATGCATTTAAAAATATTTCCATAGGCATGCATACTCTTGACAATCTTCTTCATGATTCTATAGGAGGATTGTGTTAACTGTGAAATGCATTATATATATTTTTTCCACGATATAGTTTAGCATTTATTTTATGCCACCTGTTACCCCTCAAATTTCCATGTAGAATTTGAGGGTTCCTTCCAGCAATTGAAGAGGACACTACCAACATGAAATCTGGCAGCAAGCTATGCTAGATCATTTTTCTCTAAGCCAAGGAGTTGTTCAATGCAAAAATTTATCCTTACTGACCTGGAAGACAATAATGATGCTCTACAGAACTATGGAATTATAAACGATGGTATCAAATCAGTTGGTTGTCATTGTTACAAGAATATGGGAACACTAAGGAGGAGTTTCTAAGTATGTTTGGTGAGGAGCTTTATATAGAGGTTGTATGTTAAGCTCACAATGCCAATTCTGATAGAAGGAGACTGGTGTTTAAAGCAATGCTTTGGCATCTGCGCATATTGTTCTTGAGAAATCAATTTCTAAAGAGCAACTGATGTCATGTATGTCTAATTCGAGAAGAACTGTAGTACATACTGTTGAAAATGTGGACGGGAATAAACATCAAGCAATGCTAATGGAAAATGTTGGAGAAGGCCGAGTTTATGTTGATCCATATGAAGGTCACAAATCATTAGAAACAAATGAATTATTAGAAGGTGAATATGTTGCTGCAACATCTTCTCAAACTGCAGGGCATTCATAACGAATTGGAACTATTAGGAAGAATGAGAATCCATGAGTATAAGATGAAGAATTGATTCCTTGTGAAGCTTTGAATTGGTGGATTTATTGATTTAGGAGCATCCACAGATGGGCTAGTACATATTCCCAGGCTCAACGAATCCTTTTTCAAACAAGTAAGCAATGTGGTTTCCATTGGACATGAGGTAATTGCCAGCAAATATAGAATAACATGATGAACTTCTTAGATCGTAAGACAAAGCATGACAAAGTGACATTAGATAGATTTTGTCTTCTTGGTGAATCCATTGTCTGTGTATCAGTACTGCTAATATATTGATTAGGCCAGAGTTGCATATCCAACCCTCAAATAAAAGTATGGACCTTGATCATATGCTAACAAATGCAATCATATGTCAAACATTATTAGCATGTTCATATCATATTAGAATGCTTTGCTTGTTGTGTGTTGCTCTTGGAATCTTTTACAAGATGAGATAAATCTGGGAGAGTATAAAGTTTTTTTGGGGTGAAATCATGATGCCTTGAGGCAGGAAGGAATTGTACACCTGTAGCATAACTTGGAATCTCTAGAACATATGTCTGTTAGGTAAAATATAGAGCGATTTAAAGATAATATGGGTGTTATTTTTAGCTTTATATGGGCGGCAATGAGGAATGTATTTAATGGAAGAAAAATACATATAAACCATGGCTGTTCTAATATGTTTCCAGAGCTCCAGTTTCAACCTCACCTACAACGACAGTGAGGCAAATTGTTGACCATTCCATGGCAACTCTGTGAGCAGAATTTGTCTTGCAAAGAATTAAAGCCCTAAGTGTGGAGCACCTTTTAGGATTTTCCCTTTTGTTGAGTTAAGTGGTATTTTTAGAAGGGAATTTATCGGTTTCATTGAAGAGTTCTCAAGTGTGAAAGGTTCCCCCTCCCCCCTTTTGTGGACATGGTCAAACAACCTTGGATTAGTGAAGATCGCTACATCATTTTTATGGCCAAATCTGGATAATAAATGGGCATTGCACACAATCCAAGTTGGTTTCATCGCTATGGTTTTAATATGTTTTTATATTGTGATTCTATAATTGTGATAGACTAGAAATTTGGATTTTTCTTTTAAGCTTGTTGCTTTGTTATTACTAGATTAAAGAAATATTTCATTTTGTGCTTTTGACTATGCTATTAATAGATTAAAGAAATCAATGTTTATAAATAATCTTTAAATTAACACATCCCTTTATTACTAATGAGTAATCTTTAATATGGATTAATCTGTGCTAGTATTATCAAGGAAGAATATGGAGTTAGTTGCCATTATTGGTGTGTATTGACTACTGAACATTGGGATGGTTGAGTAGATTTGGTGATACCAGTTTAACTAAAAGAAGGAAACCTGTACCTGCATACCAGTAAAGAAAAAGTGCAGACCTCAACTTATATTGCATGTATATATATATATTCAATCCAAGAATTGTTGAAGTCTTCTACAACACTGAAGAGGGGTCTAAACACTGAGAAATTAGAATATGGAAGAGTTGATGGGAAATCCCAAATGGTGATGATAAAAATTACTGTTGTGGTATGGACCTTCCTTATATGGTGATGATAAAACTTATCGTTGTGGTATGGAACACTTATGGACTATATACCTTGAGAGAGAATATAAAAGTTTGACACCTTGGTCTTTTGGGTAAAAGTGTTGTTTACCCACCTTGATGGTACACCTTGGTCCTATGGGTAAAAGTGTTATTATCCCACCTTGATTGACACACCTTGGTCTTGTTGGTGTAGGGGTTTTTTCCCCACTTTGTTATGACCGCTCTTGTTTACTTTTGATCTTATGTTGACCCCTTATTGGTCCTTATGCTAGTGCTCCTTCATAGTGTGGTACCTTAACCCTTTTGTTATGTTTGTTATGGGTGTGACCTTCTAGCAGCCCCAAACAACTCACAACCTTCTCAAGCAAGTTCACACAAGTCATAGTTTAGTCTAGGCATCCCCAAGGAGGTCACAATTCAGTTCAAGCAAAACTAAGAAGGTCATGGTTCAGTCCAAGCAGCACCAAGAAGGTCACATCCCAACTTAGGAGGTCATGGTTCATACTTGAGTGAACTAATTTCTCTGCTACATTGTTTGAGTGTGCTAAGCTATAAGAAAGCCATGGGCTTTGTATGGGATACAAACTAAGCTCTGGTTTGTGTGTGGAATGTCATCATTACCTGATATTTTATGGAGTGTTGTTTTTGTGTCTACTGCTCCAGTAATTGGGGTTTCCAAACTGTTCACTTCAAGTAGACCCAAACACTAAAACAATGCAACAGAGATCTTAGTCCACTCAAACAGGGTTATGGTTTCTTTTAGCAGCCCCAAACAACTCACAACCTACTCAAGAAAGCCATGGTATTTGTATGGGATACAAACTGAGCTCTGGTTTGTGTATGGAATGTCATCATTACCTGATATTTTATGCATGGTTGTTTCTTGGTCACGATTTCAAACTTGAGTGGACTAATATCTCTGCTGCACTGTTTGAGTGTGCTAAGCTGTAAGAAATCCATGGGCTTTGTATGTGATACAAAATAAGATCTGGTTTGCGTGTGGAATGCCATCATTACCTAATATTTTATGGACCGTTGTTTTTGGGTTTGCTGCTCTAGTAATTGGGGTTTCCTTACGGTTCACTTCAAGCAGACCCAAGCACTCAAACAATGTAGCAGAGATCTTAGTCCACTCAAACAGGTTCATGGTTTCTTTTAGCAACCCCAAACAAATCACAACATGCTCAAGAAAGCCATGGGCTCTGTAAGGAAAACAAATTGAGCTATGGTTTGTGTGTGGAATGTCATCATTACCTGATATTTTATGGATTGTTGTTTCTTGGTATGTTGCTCCAGTAATTGGGGTTTCCTTGCTAGTCGAATGGGTTACCTTGACTGCTACTATAGTTGACTAAACCTATAGTAGTTGAATTTATTCTCTTTCTCAGGTATGTCCCTTGTTCCTCTAGTGACTTGTCTCTTAATATACAACATCTGATCTAAAAAAATATTGTTGAGTATAAGGAAGGTTTCAACTCTCATAGTGGGTTATCTTATTTGTTTTCTTTGTACTTTGACTTAGATTTACTACTACTATTATTTATTGTCTTTGTATGCTTTTCAACTTTAACATTGGGACCTTAGGGAGTGTTAAAGTTGAAAGAGATGAAAATTATGCTTTAAACTTATCTTGTCTAGTTACAATGATACTATTTTATTTCTAGTATTGTTTGGTCATCGTTTGTGATGGTTTATGTCTATTTGAGATGGTTTGTCATGGTTTATGTCCCTTTTCTTATTAGATATCTGCTGCTAATTTTAAATATCAAAATCTGGTTGGTAGTTTCTAAAAGTTGAAGTTGCATTGATGCCTATTTGTTGAGTTTTTAGATCCATCTCTCCATGTCAAGAAATTTTATCACTTGTTGTTTGAACAGGCATGCTGGAACTTCTCTGAGATGGAAAATTGGCTATGGATAAAGGACAAGCACAAGGATGTAGCGAGCCATATGTTAAGCAACTCTCAGAGTATATTATTTTATCCCTTGTTGAAGCATTACATAAGGTAAGAAGACAAGCTCTCATTTTCAAAATTTTAAATCATTCATTATTTATGTAGTCAACAAATTAAAGAAATATGATTTATTTGCCTCTAAATAACATCTATTTTCACTTGATTGGAGCTAATATAGTTTATCTGGATTACGAGGAACCAGAAATAAAGGTCCTTACAAATATGTTAACCTCACTAAATGAATGCATTCAGGTGATTACCCAAATTGAAGAATGCCTTGGAACACTCTTAAAATTGTTCAAATCATTGTTTTTACCCTATTTTGATGAACTTGTTTCCTTGATCACTCTGATGTTGGTAAGAATACACATGTGATAATGAAATAAATGCTTTTTGATTCTTGTTATGATACATAGATGCATCATGCTATAACTAATTGTTTTATATGTAATTGGTTATAAATCAAACAACACTGTTGGTACCTTGGGATCTACTACTACTAAATTGTGGGGTGTGTTCTAAAGGCTTGTTATTTGTCCCTTCTACATCTTTTGTAGGGAAAATACTAGATTGAAGCAGAGAGACGTGTGGCAATCTGCATTTTTGATGATGTTGCAGAACAATGTGGTGTGGCTGCTATGAAGTAATTTTCCCAAACTTGGTAATGTAAGCATATGGATTAGTTATTTTGCTTCTTATGTAGAATAATCACTGATTTTATATTGTTTTTGGGACAAGTATTATGACACATATTTGTCATTTCTTCTTGAAGCTTGCACAGATGAAGATGTTGATGTCTAACATGTAATGTAATCATCCTAGTTGTGCATTTTGATTTTTAGGTGGAACCTATCAATTTTCTTATCCTTCTGCATTTTTTTTATTAATTATATTTCTCTACAGTCAATAGTTTATGGAATTGAAGTGTGTGTTGAACATGGAGGCTAAAAAATAAAACCCCTAGTTGCAGGTAGAGTTGTGTAACATGATATAATTACTGTGTTAAGTATTTTTGATTTTCCAGCTTGAGTATGTTATTGATTCATTTGGTTCAATGAAAACAAAAACTCTATCAAAGTTGAATGATATAATTAGTCATCCATCAACTCTTCTGCCTGACTATAGAATGGAAACAGACAATGCAATCTCTGCACTTGGCATGATTTGTGAACATCAAAGAGATTGCATTAATGCATCCCACGTATTCATAATTTTCTTATTTAATATTTCATTGTTGAGGAATTGGTTCCACATTAATTTAACTACTATGTGTGGGGAATGGAATTATTTGATTTGATATCTATTATGATATACAATGCAAATGTTTTGCTTTTATGAACCTTTGCTTTTATGGTCACATGATTGGCAAGATGGTCAAATGGTATTATTATAGATATTGAGAATTCTTCTATGTGCACATCCATTGAAATCTAGTCAAATGGATAAAATTTTAAACTATGAAGGTGGTATGAATAAAATAATCATTTTTAATTAGTGATCGAGTTTGTCTTTTTTCATAGAAAGATAAAGAGGTCAACTACTACTACTGGAGTCTTCAAGGGTACTAGATCAATGGAAGAGCACCCGCATTACAGGAAGGAGATTGGTGGTTCGATTCCTCCATACCCTATCTACAAAAATCAATGAATATTTGCATATAATATAACTAAATTCATGACCAAAAAATGAGAGATAAGTGACCAACAAATGGGAGATAAAACGACCAAACAAATGACCAAAATTCGCATACAAATGTCCAAATGACAGTTTTGGCGGCTAATTTTCGGTATCTTATCACCAAACATATGACCAGATTAATGTCCAAACATATGACCAAATATGCGACCAAATTAATGACCAGCCAACAAGCTATAAATGACAAAACTATATATGACCACATTTTTGGTCGCGTGATAGGAGACTGAAGATTAGCCACCATCGATCGCCAAATCAAAAGTGGTCATTTATAGGCGGATTTTGGTCATTTATCTCTCATTATGTACTAATGCTAGTTACATGTTAGCACACTAAGAAATCGATGTTGAGGGTTTAATGTAGTGCACCGTTAAACGTTTGTTTTTTTGTTGAAATTTTTAAAGTTTTCCAGCCCTTAACCAGTGTGTTGTGGACATGTCATTGTACCGTAAACAGTGCGTAAGGGTTCTCTGAGTGTAATATAGCCGCCACTGGTGTGTTCAATTTTTTTATGTGATAATGGGCACCAGTTATACATCAGTGGACCATGACATCAGTGTGGAAGATTAATGGACTGCATCACTTAACGTAATGATTTTTTTAAATTATGTTTGGTTATGCAGTGTGATTGGAAAACGACAACGCATCATCTCGACAGTGTGCTCGGGTTTAGTGTGCACCCATCGAATCCCTTTGTGGATTTTTTACATTTGTTATCATTTAACGGTGCACCAGATACATGTCAACGCACCAAAAAAATCGAAGTGGTGATTTTATAAAAGCACACCACTAAATGCTTTGTTGTTTTATTTTTATTTTTATTTTGCACCCCCAAAAGTGGTATGTTGTAGACATGTCATTGCATCGTAAACAATGCATCATTGTTCTTAGAGTGCACTGTAGTCTCCCTTGGTGAGTACAAAAATTTGTATGTGATAATGGTGCGCTTGTTACATGTCGACGCACCATGTTATCGGTGCATACAGGTTAACAATCTGCATCGCTTAACATTATGATTTTCTTTTTAAAATTAGGTTTAGTTATGAGTTGTGCTTGGCACACATCAACATATCATAATGATGGTGCGCACATGTTTAGTATACGTACCATTTTATGTTAACAGTTTTTTTAAACCTGGTTTATCGGTCCATTATGAATTATAGCACACAATATTTTAAAATTAAGTTTGCTTATGCAGTGTGTTGGGAACATGACAATGCATTGTTTGGATGGTGCGCATGGGTTTAGTATACACATTGGTTACATTAATAGTTTTTTTGGAAAACCGACTTTATCGGTGTAGTATAAAATTATAGTGCATTGTTTCCATGTTGCATGTCTGTTCGAAACACAACGTGCACGGTGCACCTTGTAGTTTACAAGGTGCACGAACTTGTGGTGCAAGCCGAATGACTTCAACACACCATGCAGGGTTTGTAATATTTTTTTTAAAAACTCAAACGGTTATATTTTTATTTTTTTTTGGAAAAAATAAGATATTTTGGAATGACGTAGCAGTATCTAGATCAACCGATTACAATAAGGTCAGAAGGTAACTTCTAAAGGACCAAGAGTTTAAAAACAAATTTAGGAAAGAAATTCAACATTACAAAATTTAGAAAGTAAAGTCTTCAGCAACAACTTCTCACACATAGAACTATTACCGTATCAGATGCATAATACAAGAATCTCCATTAGAACTAAAGCTTCCAAGAGGCAAAAGACAAGTTTTATTTGCCATTAAGTCCGCTTGCTTGTTCAATTCTCTCAGAATGTGAAAAGAAGAGACTTTCTCAAAATCCTTCATAAAATTTCGAATTCTTTGCAATATTTTATCCAATGAAGGTTTATTAAACTGTAATTTAGAATTTAACAGCTTGAACAAAACCTCTGAATCCCCCAAAATTTGAATTTATTTGATACCAATCTGCCTGGCAGTTTGGCAAGCCATGAGTAGGCTGTAGCACTCTCCCTGATTGTTAGAACAAATTCCTAAGCCCTAACAAAAGATAACAAATTTCTCGCTGTCTGGAGAATAAATTAAACCACCAGCACCCGCAACTCCAGGGTTCCCTTTAGATGCTCCGTTAAAGAAAATTGTAAAGACTCTGTCACTCTTCCACCAATGAGAAAAAATATCTGTTGAAATTCTCAAATGCCAAGGAGGAGGCGCCATTGGTTTGGGATTTTTTTTTTGAACCACAGAGATTTGAACTCAAATTGCAACCCAACCAATCTGACATCGCTGGAGGAATTGAGGAAATTCGTTGCATAACCGTTTCAAGAATTTGCAATTTGATTTTGTTGGCAACGTTCATAGGGGTCCACGTTCGGTCATTAAACAACAAGTCATTCCTTGCCAATTAGACTGCCCACCAAACGCACTTAGGGATGATGTGCCAGGCGATTCGTTGTTTGCAATTTCACCGGGGAATTGGAATTCGATCCAACCAAGAAGTAAACACTTCCGGAACCGTCAAGCCTGATGGAATGACAATGTGAGTATCAAAGAGAACCATACACCAGACTGATTGTGTAAAAATACAATCCACGAATAAATGGTCTGAATTTTCTAACGCAGCTCTGCATAAGCAACAATGAAAAGGTCCAAGGAAGCCACGCTTACTCAAGTTCTCACCTGTTAGAACCTTTTGATGCATGAGGAGCCATGAATTTTTTTTTACCTTTGGCAGTCCATAAATTGACCAAATTGATTTCCACATTGCCGGTTTTAGCAAAGAGACATGAGAAGTTTGAATTTCAGCAAATCCACGTTCCACGGAATAAACACCAGTGGCACCCCAACCCCACTTATCTTTCGAAGAACGGTGGACTGGAGCTAACCTGGACAAAGTTTTAATCAAAGTTTCTTGTTCTGAAATCAAACGGTC
The DNA here is from genome assembly GCA_001517045.1 of Pseudotsuga menziesii. Lineage (NCBI taxonomy): Eukaryota > Viridiplantae > Streptophyta > Pinopsida > Pinales > Pinaceae > Pseudotsuga > Pseudotsuga menziesii. The sequence continues at coordinate 98,209 of LPNX010626631.1, forward strand.
TGGTATTTCCGGGAAATTCCAACCAATCCAATTCCCTGCCTCATCCCATAAGCAAATATTTGCTAAGCGAAGGAGACCTTTATTGGACAACCATAATTTGATCTCAGAAATCGAGTTTATGGAGGAAAGAGGAGGAATCTCGAGAATCTTATCTTCCCACAAATTTTTGTTTTCCCATTACCTGGGATTATGTATAAATGCTGCTGAATTAGATTTAGACTCTTCCTGCACAAATTCCAAATAGCAGTACCTAAAGGAATATTTTCTGATTTTAAATTTCTCATGGATACACCTTTAAGATATTTCTGCGAGAAGAGCTCACTGACCGGATGATTCTTATCAGCAAAAATCTGCCAGACAAGCTTACCACCCAAGGCGAGATTAGCTAATTCTGGTTCTCTTATATGAAGTCCACCTTCACTTATAGGTCTTTTAATAATTTCCCATTTAACCAAGTGGATTTTCTTTTGATTTCCTTTCCCCCTGCTCCAGAGAAAATCCCGAAGAATCTGGGCTATCTGAGCCGAAATAGACTTGGGAGCTAGAAGCAATGAAGACTGGAAAATGGGGAGGGAAGAAAGAACTGATTTTATCAAAATCAGTTTCCCTGCTTTTGTCAACCAATGTCCACCCAAAGAAACAATTTTTGCTTTTAATTTGCTCAAAACATCTAGCCAAAGCGAAGGTGGACTAGCACCCAGGGTCAAAGGGAGACCCAAATATTTGATTTTTACCACCCACTGAACAAATCCAGGAAAACCCAAAATATTATAAATTTGATGCATTTTCATAGGATCCACATTCCAACCAAAAGCCCCACTTTTTTCCCTGTTGATCAAACCTCCATAAATAGAACATAATTGATGAATAATACCATTGAAGGCACGAGCAATATTTAACGAAGCCCCTCCAAGGAGAAGAGAATCATCAGCAAATAACACATGATTAATAGGCTTCACCCCTCTAGCAGCCCTGATTCAAGGTATCGTACAATCATTTCCGCAGACAAATTTCTGCTTAAAGCTTCCGCCATCAGAATGTAAAGGAAGGGTGACAAAGGACACCCTTGCCGCAATCCTCTAGAAGCTTGAAAAAATTCTGCAGGTCTGTCGTTGATAAGAGGAGCTATCCAAGGTCTATCTATACATGCTTTTATCAAGCTTACAAACTCCATGCTGAAGCCAAAAGTGAGTAAAACTTGATATAGAAAGGAGAGGTTAACTCTATCAAAAGCATTTTTCATATCTAGTTTAATGATCATACCTTTCTCTTTCCTTTGATAGCTGGAGTGAATGGCCTCTTGTACTTGGATCACATTGTCTGTTAAATGCCGCCCTTTGACAAAACCTCCTTGCTGAGGAGAGATTAAAGAACCCAGCAAAGGCTTTAGTCTGTTAGCTAAGAGTTTGGCCATGATTTTATAAGAGGCATTACAAAGAGAAATAGGTCAGAACCTTTCAAAGGATGCATGATTAATTTCCTTGGGAATTAAGGCTAAGAAAGTAGAATTGGTGCAGCCACCGACTTTGGCTTTCCCGAGGAAGGAGGATATCATACGGAGCAAATCAAATTTAATAACTGACCAACAAATTCTATAGAAGTGAATTAAAAACCCATCTGGCCCAGGTGCTTTATCTGGTTCCATACCCCAGATAACCTCTACTACTTCTTGTTCTGAAAAAGGTTTTATTAAACCTGAATTAATCTCTGCAGAAACTAGAGAAGGAATATAGGATAAAAAGTAAAGTTTGACTGCATTGTCTGAAATTCCATCCTCGGTATAAAGTGGATGAAAATGAGTATTTGTAGCCTATAAAAGATCCAATCGACCTTTTATTACTACTCCATCTCTAGAAAGAATTTTTGAAATGTGATACGTGAAATTCTTAACCGGCATTGTCTATGAAAAAGGCTGTGTTTTTATCACTAGCAATTAACCAAAGACTTCTCGATTTAAGCCTCAAGGTTTCCTCTTCATGTCGAAAGGATTGATACGACTTGATTTGAGCAAGCTTCTCCTTTGATAAAATCGAATGAGAAATATCAATATTTTCCATATTGAATTGAATCTCAGCAAGTTCCTTAGCACTTTCTTTTCTGCTACTTGCTGGAGTGAAGAGAGGAATTTTGATCCAAGCTTTCAATGCAAATTTTGTTCTTTTTAATTTTTGCTCCCAAACAAAACTTGGAGAGCCATCTACAAACTGAGACCATGCTTTTTTAACTGTATCCATAAATCCATCTCGCTCTATCCATAATGGGCTAAAACGAAATGGGATTGGACCATATTAATCTTCTTCATCTTTCAGAAGTAAGGATATGAGATGATGATCAGAGGAAGTCTTTGGAAGAATTTTAGAAGAAATAATAAAATTCTCGTCAAGCAATGTACTCTGCACCAGAAATCGATCTAGACAGGCTAAGATACTGTCAGAGCCAACCCTGTTGTTAGACCATGTAAACCAACCTCTCGTAGGCTTGTAGTCAATGAGATCCCACATGTGCATAATGGACTCAACAAAATTCAACAAGAGATCTTTACCCATCACGCCTCCCTTTTTTTCACTGGGATCGAGGGTGATATTTAAATCCCCTGCCACAATTATATTGCTAAGGGTATTTGAATTCAGGAAATTTGAAAGTGAAAACCATCATTCCTTCTTCTCAATGTGATTTATAGGTACATACAAGTTAAAAAGAGCAATTTTAGTCTTGCTGACAAAGCACCGCAACTCTGAAAAAACCCAATGTTGAGAAGAAAAAGAAGACAACAGGGTGAATTTATCTGATAACCAAATGGTAGCAAGCCCCCCACAGGTGCCCCGGGTGCTGACAACGATACCATTATTTAAATTCCACTTAGACTTGCTTAATATTAGTAACAAATCCTTATCAATTTTTGTTTCTTGTAATAAAAGAATTCCTGTAGGTTCCATTCTCAAAATATCTTTGACATCTTCTGGTTTTTTGGGGTTCCCCAATCCCCTACAATTCCATGAAGTGAGCTGCATTATTTACCCATACCGAAAGGGGTTGCTCCACCCTTAATAGGCCTATTCCTCTTGCTTCTGCCCAAAGTCATCTCAATGGTAGCTTGAGATCCTCGCATTTTCAAGCGATCAACTTCTTCTTCTCTAACCTCTTTATGAGATTTTCTCCCAGTATTTTTTGAAGACTGGATTGAGTCATCATCATAGGAGCCAGAGGAATCTACCACTTTTTTCTTAAGGATTTCAGCATAGGAGAGAGAAGAAGGTATCCTTGAAGGAGAGTTATGAATTTCCTGCATAATTGAAACACCAGAAGGTTGACTAGCAGGGGTCTCTATATTCCCAACAACTTCTTCAATTTCGCTATTAAGCACTTCAGAAGGAAGTATCTCACCTTCTTCAGGAGGATGAATATGATCTTCCAGCGGGCCCAAGACAACAAAAGGATTGATGGATGCCAAATTTCCTATATCTTTTTTTGAAAAGTTCTTCTTCACCTCAGTAATGACTCTATTCCCTATTGGTTCTCTTCCTTTAGAATTGTTACCTTGCTTAGAAGGACCTGCTTTCTGAATAAGAGTCCATTGCTCAGCTTTCTCAAGTATAGGGATATCTTCAGCTTTCTTCTTCCAATTCCTAGCAAAATGACCATAACCGTGGCAGTGGCGGCATTTAAAAGGAAGTTGCTCATAGTCAAGTTCCTGCATATGAGGCCAATCTGCCACAGTTAAATTGATTGCTTCAGGAAATCCTGTCTCTAAATCAACTTCTACACAAATTCTGGCACATGAATATTGATCTTTACTTTCTGCCTTGTCTATGTATTTTCCCAGTTTGTTTCCGATGGTTTCCAAGGATTTAGAATTCCAACAATGGAGTGGCAGGTGAGGGAGCCGAACCCAAACTAGAACAACATAAGGAACATCCTATGTGGGATCGAAATTAGGGGTCCATTTATTCAAGTAAAGTCCTAGTGGTCCCATAAAATAGGGGCCATTTCGAAAAATAAGATCTCTATCTTCAACAGACTCAAAGACAAAAAGAGAAAACCCCCTGCCCACTGGATGGCTGCGAATTCCTTCCAAAACCAAAGGTCTCCAATTACGATGTACCCAACCATCAATAACCTTTGGAGAAGGCCAGAAACCCGTGAATTGACCAATTAATCCACATTCAGAAAGATCCAAAGTCATCCGACAAGGTCTCTCAGTTGGCAATTAAACAGTTGGTATATCAACTTTCTTCACAAATTGCTGCACCAAAGAGTCATCCTTTCGCTTTCCACTAGAGGCAACCAATCTTTTGAAAGCAAGCAATTCCGGTGGAAGGGGAGGAGGAGGATCACTGCCAGATTCCTTCCCAGATATGACCACTAGAACCCCACAAAACTTCAAGAAGTCAGAAAACAAGTTTGTTGGATCGAAGAGACTTCAGGACAAAACTTCAAGACAAAGTTCAGCAAAATGAAAATAAAGACACAACAAATACAAAAGCTTAGAATCCAGAAGGAAGACTCCAACGAGCCAAGGGCAGCTGAAGTCAGAACAATCCTCCTCCACAATCAACCAGCAAGCAGGAAATCACCAGAACAACACGTTGTAGTGAACAGACCCCTGACAGCCTGTCACCAAACTAGAAAACCAATCAGCTGGAAATCGATCCCAAGAGAAAACCAGAAATCTTGGAAATAATGGAGCGTTCAATTCTTCTCATGAGGAAATCAGATCGAGCTCCCTGCAAGAACAATAGGATGCACTCCACCAACAAATCCCCAATCTACTAGCAGACCGACAACGAGGTTCAACAATGTACATGTAGGGTTTAAAATTTCTTGGACCAAATCGAGCCTCTGCTAGAATAATTGAAAACAGTAGCCATTGCTTCTTTTGTATTTTTTTTTAAATCTAGAGAAAAAAGGTTAATTTCCAATTTAATCCACTAAAATTTTTAATTATGAAGTAACAAAAAATTTACCTGGAGACTTACACAGTTAGGAGGCATGGTTGTGATGTATGTCAAATTTGAAAAATTTCCCACCATTTGAAAAAATTCAAAATCTAGTGAGAAACCAATGGAAGTGAGTAATGTCATCGTGTGTAGCACGAATGCTAGGACATCTGAAGGGGATGTACAATACCGATGTTGCAGGGCTCAAAAGCACTATAGATGTGGTAAAAATGATTTTTCATTAAACCTTGTTACAGTGCACTCAAAACTATAATGCACTAGTGCAGTCGATTATATAGAACAAAACTCTAATACAAATTTAAAATAAAAAATAATATAGTATGTGGTTTTATATTCAGAGTATTTTAACCCTAATGCAGTGTGGATTAGGATATACCGCCCCACTGTTGTTGATTAGAACAACCGCACCGTTGATAGAAATTAAAAATAAAAAAAAGATAGTAATTTGGTGCTCTCATCTATTCTTTTACCCTAATTCGGTGCTTTCAACTACGTGGCACCCTCATGCGCTTTGTGAATATAATCACATTGCTTGTAAATTTTTATTTTTTCCTACTTGATGGTGTTTCCAGTAGCGGTGCCACATGATTGATTTGTAGTACCAGTGCATTGATGTCTTGCATGCACCTGTGTGTTTATTATGTATAAACACACACACAAAATCCGCTAAAATATCCACCCGCTCGCCTATGCTAGTCACCTCTGCTATAAATAGATATTTGGGCTTGTTTTAGAGTAGCATATGCTATAACCTTCACAAAAGGACCTTTTCCTTGTAGTGTTATCCATAAAACCTAAATCCTCAGCCTTAAGCCAGGATTTTTTCGCATTGGAGTGGTGTTCAGGGAATCACCTATCCATCAAGGAGTCAGACATAGCCTCATGAAGTCTATGAGTGTCTAGGATTCCTATCCATGGTTCAAGCCCCAACCTTACACTTCTTCCATTCCCAACTCTCCATCCTTACCATTCCCCAATGACATCAAAAGCCAAAATGAGATATTTACACATAATAGAAACATTCCTTAATGACTTATCTCTAGTTTTGAACCACTCCTTAATGGTGAGAGGGGGAATATACTTCTGATAAACGAACTTGACCCAAAGACCTCCCCCCTTTAGGATTCGTCAAACTCCATTTGTTGCCAATTCTTTTGCAAAACAATTCAAGGGTGCTTAAGTCCCCAACCCTCCAGATCCTTAGGAAAAGAAAGCTTGTGCCAAGCTACCCAATGAAAATCTCTTTAGGGAACCCATTCCAAAGAAAATCAAAACATAACTTTCTAATGTGATCCAAAGTAAAAGAAGGATCATAGGCCAAAGAAACCCAGAAAACATCTATAGCCTAAAATATAAGCCTCCCTCCATGAGAAAGCCACTTGTTGCACTAGAGATGAAGTTTGTTCTCCACTTTTCCAATTAACCAAGCCTAGACCCTCCTATGGTAATCATTGGGCTTTATAATAAAATCCAATTACTTTAAACCATTATGGTTATCCACCATAGCAAAATCAAACTGTGATTGGATCCAATTAATTGCAGCTTGATCCAAATTCATATATGAAACAATGGACTTGTTGACATTTATGACAACACATGTAGCCATTGTAAATAAGCTCAAGATGGCCTTTAAATTGACTATATCCCTCTCGGAACCATCTAAAAAGAGAAAAATATCATCTACAAAAAGTAGATGTGAAATATAAACATTTCCCCTACCTTGATCCTTCTCAAGGACCCATGGGATTTTCCTTGATGAATAGATTTAGTCAAACCTTCCACAATCATAAGAAACAAAAGAGGGGCAAGGGGGCAGCCTTGTCTCAGACCTCTTCCAGGCCTAAAGAAAAATGTTACTAAACCATTTATCAAGACAACAAATGAGACAGTTTGAACACATGAAAAGATCCAATTAACAAAATCAAGTTGAAAACCAACCTGTAGCCGCAGACCAACCTTAAGAAAGTCCATTTAACTCGATCATATGCTTTGGAAAGATCAACTTTAATGATGACTGTTGGCATCTTCTTCAGTTTGATTGTACGGAGAACCTCTTGAATAGTACCGATGGCATCATGAATTTGCCTACCTTCCAAGAAAGGAAATTGTTCTAGCAATTACTTTGTTACGAGGTTAACATTCTTTTTTCCAGATAGATTCCTACTAAGTTTTAGGGTTAATTATTTTTTTTTTAATTTTTTGTTAGATAGGTACAAGCATTATTTAAGGTCATAATTCGTTTTTTGGTTATTAGGTTTCCGTGAAACATGAGTTGAATTAAAATTTTTGTTGAATTTTTTATAATTCAAATTAACTTAGAAGCGAGCAAAAAATTTATGGACATTATTCTATTATGAATATAATTTGGATTAAAGTCTAATTCTAATCATACTTGAAATGTTTATGTAATTTTTATTAAATTCTCATTATTATTGAAATTTATGTTGATAGAATTGAATACAATTCTTGTGAATATTGTTTTAATATATAGAGTTTGGATCACGGTGGAACTCTAATCATGCCTGAAACTTATATAGAATTTTTATGAAACTCTCACCATCCTTGAAATTGTTGTTGGATTCTTAAAAGATGTATGGTTAGAAAAAACGATCCATTTGTTATAAGATTAGCTCACTCCATACACTCAAAATGGAACATGAAAGAGGCATCCATGGTCTTTAGTGTATTCTGGTAGGGAATAATAAGCATTGACTCACAAAGCATTAATGACAATATATGGATGTATGTATATACATTATGGGATCTATATCTATTTATATCCAATGGTGTATATGTAGACATGCGATTTCATTAATGCTTCATTGTTGGGTGCTTATTGTTTGCCATAGTGATGGGAGGGAGTAAATTAATAAATGGACAAATCCAACCATTTTTCAATGAAAAATCCCCCAAATCCAATAGGATCTTCACTAGAAGTTATAGTTCCATCTAATTGATGAGATTTTCAACCATAAAACTTTGTGTCAATGGTTTTGACTCATTTTTAAGATGATCGATATGTCCAAAATTTTGAAAAAATAAAGAGAGCTAAGAGGAGCTTTGCCTTGCTGGAAAAAAAAATATAAACTCACTAGAAAGTTGAATTTGCTACTTATTCATATCGCTAGAGTTTTATGCATTTACATCCAACTACACATTTGTAGAAACATATAGCCATTAATTCACATTTGCGTCCAATGATATATATGGAGACATGTATTGCTATAATGCTCTCTACTTGGTTATTGACATTAATGAGCATTTACTGTCACAATTTATATGTGGACATATATTGTCATTAATACTTTTGGTTGGGTTCTTATTGCCATTGTCACATGGAATAAGTGACATGGAATAAGGGGTAACTTAATAAGTGGACAAACTTATTTCTTGTGATTTTTTTTTCAAATCTAACAAAAAGTTATTTTTTAAAGGATAACTTCTCGAAAAACCTCTTGAGTACTTATTCATGATTCATGGAAGATAAACAAACTAAAAGGTACTTATCCATGTTTCATGGATGATAAACAAACTAAACCCTCAGTGATCTTGATTACAAGGCTTAACCTAGAGGAGATAAATAGAGTTAAATCCATGACCTTCCCAACTTTACCCTTAAAGCTAAATCTACTAAAAGCTTTATATCACCACCTTAATTAAAATAACTAACCATAAATAAAAATTCATCCACTTGTATAGCTAGTAAAATAATAAACATTAGAATGATGGTGCATATGGAGAAATATATAGGCATTATTACTAGCATAGCCACTTAACTTGTGGGAGGTGAACACTAATAGGCTCCAAGTAAAGTGACACAAATAAGTTATCTATTACTTGTTTTTATTATTAAGTGTACTTTAAGCTATCTATTACTTGTTTTTATTATTAAGTGTAGTTTTTTTTGCTGCGCATCTAAGCTATCAAAATCACCTGGGGATCGCACCCGACGTGGGTCGCACCAGGGTGCATCCATGGAGACGGGTTACAATTTTTGGCAACGCAATTTCGGAAAAAACACAAAAACGTACCTCGATCGAGCTTTTTCCAAACCCTCAATCGAGGTTTTTTAAAACCCTCGATCGAGGTTTTATTAAACCCTCGATCGAGCTTTTGACAAACCCTCGATCGAGGTTTTATTAAACCCTCGATCGAGCTTTTGACAAACCCTCGATCGAGGTTTTATTAAACCATCGATCGAGCTTTTGACAAACCCTCGATCGAGGTTTTATTAAACCCTCGATCGAGCTTTTGACAAACCCTCGATCGAGGTTTTATTAAACCCTCGATCGAGCTTTTGACAAACCCTCGATTGAGGTATAATTGCTCAATCGAGGGTTAAAAAAAAGCACGATCGAGGGTTAAGATAAGCTCGATCGAACATCTTTAATCGTTTTTACTATAAATAGGCAACAAACCTTTGATATAATTAATTGCGTTTGTTGGATAGAAAATGATAATTTTATTCATTTGTAGATATGGGTCGTGGAGTAATTGGAGTTATAGATATGATTGATCATCTATTAATCCAACATCTATATCTCCAATTAATATCTATAACTCCAATTACTCCACGACTAATATCTACACATAAAACCTAGAGGAAGTGGCAGTAGTAACGCTTTTACTTGTTTCTTCTTCAAGGTATGTACTATTACCCACAAGTATTATTTTTCTAGTCGAAATTATGTTTTATTAAATTTTATTATCATATAATTCTATGCTTGATTTTAATTGAATTCGAAGACCTTGTTCCTATGAACAATACGAGATTTGAAAAACTTTGATTAAATAAATTTTTTGGGTGTCCATATTCGTGTGCACACACGAATATGGGCACTCGAATATTTTTTAGTTAAAGTTTTAAAAAGCTCGATCGCGCTTTTCATTTAATGAAGTCTTTCAAAAGATGCTTGGTCACCTTGTATTTTGAATCCCCATTTGGATTCATGTCATTGAACATTTTCAATTCTTATCGAAATGAGAATTAGTATCATGTTTAGTCACGTGTTATTGATGTAAATTCTAATGTCATTCAATAATTTACTACTAAGATTAACTGCAAATGTGTGGCACAATAACAATTTTGAAAAGTAAACAATGGCCATTGATATAACCTAAGGAAATGATGTCATATTTTTTTTCATGCTCACATTTTCATCTCTCTAAAGGTACTAAAAATACTTTGCTCTGACTCTGATTATGTGATATGACTCTGAATTTAGCACTACTTTTTATCTTAATCGTTCTGTTCTATTCCACCCTGGGCTCTGGGCTTTAAATATTTGTCCCGAAGATCTATATCGTAGGTATATCGTAGTCTTGAGAATCCAGTTTGAGTGGACACAACTCGCCTAAGTTCAGGTCATCAACTGAATTGCATGCATCATTTCTTTCCTTGGTTCAATGCTAAAATAATACTATGACAATGATGCATGCAATTCAGTTGATGAGCTGAACTTATGCGAGTTGTGTCCACTCGACCTGGATTTCCAGGACTATGATCTACCTACGATATAGATCCTCCGACCAAATATTTAAAGCCCAGAGCCCAGGGCGGAATAGAACATGATGATTAAGATAAAAATTAGTGTTTTCAAAGTCATATCACATAATTTTAATTTTTTAAAATTAAAAATTATATATGAAGGAGAGAAAGCATCTAAGCCAATTGATTGATAACGCAGAGGAAGTGAAACAATTATGTATATAGTTATAGGCAATAGAGCACTTGACCTTCGCACGGATCCAGGGATTGGGTGGGAATAAATAGCGAGCTCATTGTTCTTATTGACCCAGCGACATATCGAGTTGGAGATTTAAATAAGGTGGTTATTCGAAACGCAATTATTAATGTGTAGTGCGTTCTTAAGGTCCGGTTATTAATAGTTGGGAGGTCTTGCCTACGTTACTTATATAATATTGGTATTCTTCATTTGAAGGGCAAGGTAAATATCTTGCTAGAATGAATCAGAGTATAGTAATTCGCATGCAAACCACCTCGCTACCAAAAAAGTACAGAGAGGAGCTGAACAGGTGTTGCAAACTATTTTTATTATTTAAAACCTTTCACTACATTTATGTACTACATTGTATACACATTAGATATATTGTTGATAGGAATCAAATGATGTTGAAATTCTTTTCCAACCATCGATGACATAAACAAGCTAGATGTTGAATTCTAATGAAAACACATCATGATACTACTTGAATATAAGCATAAAAAAAATTAAATGCACGTAGTTCACGGACTCTAAAATTATTGTTAAAGCCCCAGAATGAATCCCTGCCTTCACCGGTTTCACAACTATTGGTTAAAGATTTGAGTTATCATGCTAGGATGCATTGAAGGGTTTATTGTATCTATGTCATGGTCTTCTTCCTCATTATCATGCCTTTTGGTAAGACAATAAAGATGGTAGTGGCCTACATCGACATGGAAAACGGTTTCGACATAGAGGTAAACGCATTAGATGTTTTCATTAAATAAATTAAATTACTATATGTGACTGTCGATTCATTGAATCGTGGACTGGTACAAAACACAACAAATTTTAGAGCCACGAGCCCTTAATTACTCACACTTAGAACTTTCTCAAATCTAGCCATTAATAAACTTCGTTTGGTATTTTGGTTTAGTTTTTTTTCTTCGAGTGTTTAACTGTGGTTCGATCAAGATTTTAACGGAAGCTCGATCGAGGGTTTATCAAACCCTCGATAAACCCTCGGTCGAGCTTCCGTTAAAATCTCGATTGAGGCATTTAAATACCTCGATCGAGCTCTAGTCCTCAATTGAGGGCTTGAAAAACAGAGATTTAGCCCTCTTACAGGAAAATCAATGTTTCTCTATGTCTTACCCTCAATAAACCCTCGGTCGAGCTTCCTTTAAAATCTCGATCGAGGCATTTAAATACCTCGATTGAGCTCTAGTCCTCAATCGAGGGCTTGAAAAACAGAGATTGAGCCCTCTTACAGGAAAATCAATGTTTCTCTATGTCTTTTAGGAATGTAAACCCTGCCATTCATGGCACACCACTGTGCGGAGTTCATATCGATAGATTCGTCACTGAATCCTCTATCCATTGAGATATCATGCATGTGTTTTGGCATTCATATGTTTTTTTTTTTAATTAGTTCTAAAACTCACACTTAGAAACCCACACAACAACTTCGAAGTAGCTCAAAGAAAAACCCGCAGGGTAAAATATACATAGCGAAAAATTTCTTAAAAATACACAGCCCACACATCGACATGTCCTCTTCAAAAGGGTATCTTTGGTTTTTCAATTTTTCAAAACAGTGAAAAAAAAGCTGGGATGGACACACATGTATAAAATGATGCTGAAATCAGATGTTGTCACTTTCGAAAAATAATAAATAATTGTATATTGCGAAATAAATTAACAAACAAATATGCAGACCACACTCACTCCATTTTGTGTAGATCATGCTCATATATATATATTATTAATGTAAGAATGAATTATTGGGGTTGGACACGGGCCACTTATTAACTTCTTCAAAATTTTAAGGTCACACATTCATTAAATGCAAAATTTCACACACATGGGAACATTTAAAAAAAAATATCATTGAGAAGCCAACATATTTAAAAACAAATATTGATGGAAAGCCAACATAATATTCTACAATTTATTGTGCCACCTTAAAAAAAGAAACCGTTTGCACCATAAACTATTTTTCATTTTTTAAAATTTTTATTATAAATTTTGAACCAAAACCATAAATTCGGCCAACTATTTTCTTTTTTTTCTAAATCTATTGTTGAAATGCAACCCAAGGGTCTATTTTCTCTGTCTATTGTTGAAATGCAACCCAACGGTCATACTTGTACATACAACCAGCTTGCGAAGAAGCCCATGACGCCACCGGCGCCCCTAGAGTGAAGTCCGGTGGTTTCTACCGAATTTATGGACTGAATATCCAAAATTGTGTGCGCAATGACCAGACAAATCAACAGCCATCGGTCCAAGGCTCGACAAACGAGCGAAAGAAGCCCAAGCCCCTGCCCCCAGTATGAAGAACTGTGGTTTATACCGAATCCATAGGCTGAATAATACAAAATCGTGTGCGCAATGACTAGTGAGATTGAACGGTCTTTTTGCCCACCCAGGCATTGACTTAGCCACGCGTCCAAAACTTCAACAACCTTGTCAAGTATTCCTTGATTCGTCAGTTATAAATGAAAGATTTCTACACTCAATAGCAACGCATATGTTTGTCTCATTTCTTTGATACCAGCATAGTTAGAGATAACAATTTTGGGAGATCGATCCTTGAACGAAAATGATAAGCTTTATCTCAGGCGAAGTTAAGTTAGTTAACACGAGCAAAGGTAATTCGTATAGCAAAAGTCTCCATATGATTTCTTTATTCAGCGAATGATAACTCATTTTCAGTGATTCAATCCATGTTCAGTCTTTAGCACAAGAGACAGTTTGGGGAGATCGATCCTTCTAGGAAATCGCCAATCTTTACTGCAGGGCAAGTTCTTGAATGCAAAGGTAACTAGGGCCATCAATATTCTAAATTCCTTTTGGTTTGTTAAGATAATGATATATTCAATCCATTTTAGACCATCTGGGGAGATCGATCATTCAAGGAAAACGCCAAGCTCTACTGCAGGCAAAGTTGTCGAATGCAAAGGTAATTAGGACTGCCCAAATTCTAATCTCGATATGATATAAATTCAGTTAGGCAATTGTAATCATTTTCAGTTTTCTATCCATTTTCAGTGCTCAGGCTTCCAAGAAACCATTTGAGAACCAGGCCGATCCTTCAAGTAAAATGGCATGCTCTACTGCAGGCGAAGTTATCACATGCAAAGGTAATTAGGACTTTCCACGTTCGAAAATCTTTTATATCGTTTATTAAGGGAATGGAAACCCATTTTCAGTTTTAAGCAGAGTGAATGCGTAATTTCGAGTTCATACTTATGATATGGCTCCATACTTTTCGAGTTCATGCTACTTTTCTGTGAATAGCCATTAGAAAAAGCTTAAGTGGTTCAGATTAGATATCTTGCCAATGTTTCTATAACCATAAGAACTTACTATCTAAAAACGTAAAGCTTTAGTATCTTAAAGTCATTAGTTTTGAGCATTGGTCTGCTGTAGGTTTGTGAAGTTGGATCTCACCTGGTCCTTAGGCCAATGCCTCTAGGTTTATTAAGATGGATCTAGGTTGGTCCCATAGGCCAACGTCGCTTACGTCTATTGGGTTTGTGAAGATGGATCTGGGCTGGTCCTTGGGCCGATAGGAAGTCAGAAGTCAGAATGTAGTAGTGTTATATTTTATTAACTCAGTCAGATCAACCACTCAGAGTAGAGTAGTTTGTTTTACCAATATAATTTATTAAAATGTTTGATTATGTTTAATTGGAAACAGTCAGTTCCCTTATCTGATGAGGAATTGATTATGGTTGATTGGAAACAGTTTGTTCCCTTATCCCATTGTTATAAGGGAACTCAGAATGGAGTAATATATTTTATTAACATAATGGAATATAATAATAAAACAAACCGGGATAGATTTGTGACGGTGGATCTAGTTTGGCCATGGGCAGAGAGAAGGGAGCAATGGTTCGTTGGCTGTTAGGTAACAACTTGTTCCCATGTTGAACTTTTCAAAGGAATATAATAATAAAACAAATAAGTATAAATGTGTGACGATGATGGATCTAGTTTGAGAGAATGGAGTAATGGTTGATTGGTTGTGGGGTAACAATTTGTTGCTATGTTTAACTTTTATAAAGAATATAATAGTAAAACAAATCAGCTTAAATTTATATATAAAGGGATTTAGATTATAGATCTAGTTTGAGAAAATGAAGCAATGGTTGATTAGTTGTGGGGTAACAACTTGTTGCCATGATGAACTTTTATAAAGAATGTGAAGTAAAACAAATCAACTTAGATCTGTAAATATGGATTTAGGTTATAGCCATTAGATTTTTGAAGATGGATCCAGCTTAGATCTCTAAAGATAGATTTAGGTTAGTCATTCCATCTTCATGGATGTAGGTTAGAGAATGGATGAATAGAGTAACACTTGATTGGTTGTGGGCTAACAATTTTTTTTATTGCAAATTTTGATAAAGATTAATTAATAAAATAAACCAGTTTAGGTTTATGAAGATGGATCTAGGTTTAGGGTAGAGGCAATAAAGAAGTGAGTCTTACTAGTTCATAATATATGTTGATCGGTTGTGGGATAAAATTTTGTTGCCATATTAAATTCCATTTTTTTTTAAGGTTGTGGGGTAAAGTTTTGTTGCCATGTTAAATTCCATCTTTTCAAAGATGAATCTGGGATGACCAGGGTTGGCCAATAAAGTAAAAAGATTGATGTAATGTACTTTATTAACATAATGTTATGTTGATTGGTTATGGGGTGAAATTTTGTTGCCATGTTAAATTCCATATTTCCAAAGATGCATTTGGTTTGGATGTCTTATTAAGATAATATTATGTTAATTGGTTGTGGAGTGAATTTTGTTGCTATGTTAAACTCTATTGTTTTTAATTGAGTTTTGCTATAGTTGAATCCCATCTCTCCAAAGATGCATCTGGGTTGGCCACGTATCTTATTAAGATAATCTGATAATGTTATGTTTCTTTTTTCCTGGGAAAAAAAAGCATAATTTTATTTCATCTTTCGAGTAACAAAATTACATTTTTCAGATACACATCACTGTGTATTCAAATAAGAACCCTGCATGGGTCTAGTGAAAACATTTACATAAAAAATCAGGATGTAGATCAATCCTGAGCAGTCACAGAGTCTCAAGTAACAAGTACTTCCATATCAGCAAAAAGAACTAAGCAATAAATAGGCATATAGGTTCAAAACAAGTAGATCCTAAGATACGGCACAGATACGGTCGAATTAAACTACAGAAAAACTGGAAACAACATAGTATGTCTCGTATGTAACATACACAAAAAGTCAGAAAGACATCAAAACAGGAAATCATTGTGGAGCCACCCCCTCAATGAAAGGACGGTGATAATAAGTGTGTTCAGTGCCATCAATCAGCTCACACATCTTCCACTGTCCCTCCATCAGAAGTAGACCCTCCTTTGAGGCCAAGTCCGCCTCCCTGTTATTCTCCCTATAGACATGGCTGCAAGAGAATGAATCAAAAGTGTCTATAATGTCTGGAATAGAAGAGAGAATATTTTCCAGTCTCAAATGTCTGCACACTTGAGTCTTCTTGACCCAATTGATGACATTCATAGAATCACCAAAACAAAAAAGAGTATGGCACCCTTTCTCTGCTGCAAATATGAGTAACAGTTTTAGGCTGAAAAAGATAATGTTATGTTAATTGGTTGTAGAGTGAATTTTGTTACTATGTAAACCTGAAATGTTTTTAATTGAGTTTTTCTATAGCTGCTGTTGGCTGGGGACCGGGGCAGCCTTTAAAAATTGAAGAAGTCCAAGTGGCTCCTCCACAGGCAATGGAAGTCAGAATCAAAGTGCATTACACTGCCTTGTGCCGTACAGATCTTGTATTTTGGGAAGCAAAGGTAAGCTATAAGCAGATATAATTGTTCTATCTTAACCTTGGTTTTAAGCACGAGAGGCTAAAAAAAACTGCAGCAGCAAACCCTTCTTAAGGTTAAGGGTTATGATGGATGTATGTTACTTTAGATCCATCATAACCCAAGCTCTTCTAGTCTGTAGGTTTGTGCTTGGGTTGCTTAGTAGATGTGAGTTATGCTTTATTAGTGTTGCATATAAGCATAAATTTTCTACATCTTCTAGCTGCTTTTGGGTGCAATTAAATATTCTTGGCAATGAAATGTCTATTACTGCTTTGGTTGCAGAGTCAAGCTCCTCTCTTCCCCCGCATATTTGGACATGAAGCAGCTGGGTATACACTCTGTTCTTGCTATGAAATTCTGTATTCAAAATAATTATTCAATTGTGCATGTAGTATTTCAAGGGCAAATATTTCTGGTTGTTAATTAATTGTTGGCCAATTGTGGCAATGGTTGACACAGAGTTGTTGAGAGTGTTGGAGAAGGGGTAACTGATCTCAAGCCAGGTGACAAGGTGCTTCCTGTATTTACTGGAGAATGCAGGGAATGCAGACACTGCAAGTCAGAAGAGAGCAACATGTGTGATCTGTTAAGAATTAACACGGAGAGAGGGGTTATGATAAATGATGGAAAGTCTAGGTTTTCCATCAATGGGAAGCCGATTTACCACTTCCTTGGTACATCGACTTTTAGCGAGTACACTGTTTTGCATTCTGGATGTGTCGCCAAAATTAATCCCGAGGCTCCTCTTGACAAAGTTTGTATTTTAAGCTGTGGTGTCTCCACAGGTAAATTACTGACCCCAAACATATTGACCACTGACCTCTTCTAAGTTCTTCATGAAAACAGACTTCAGGACTTCACTGATGGTTGTCTCCATACAATATTAAAGGTTACCTCGTAGTCTCCAATTCTCTCTACTTTGGGTATAACGATTGACACTGGAGGGACTTAGTTAAGATTGCCTAGTTGGCTAACCGATATCGATCTGTCATAACCTTCTAAAATGTCTGAACTACCATCCATGGAGGTCAAAACAATTCTTTTCTTCTTTTTTCCAAGAGGCCTTGTTTGCCATCTTCCATAAGTATCAAGCTACTTGTGTTTTTTTGGTCTTTTCCTCTGCTATGCCAAATGCCGAGCCCTCCATCTCTGGTTGCTGTCCATAAACTTGGCTAACATTCCTCCAATATGATCATTGTCGCCTCTAAACACCTCGCCCACCCCTCCCTCTCAGCCCTCTCGTGGAAGGCAGGGCTTGCCCTTGGATGTTCTCTATTTCTGCTTGATTGTTAAATTTGGTATACCAAAACTTGGCTAATATCCTTGCAATGTGACCATGGTCATAAAGACTCTCCTGCCCCCGCAAGGCCTGCGTTGCTTTTTGATGCTCCATTAAAATGGAATGTTACCCATGAAAAGGGATTCCATTTCTGGGTGAAAGCTGCCTTTGTAAACCCCTTGTCTGCTAACAGTAAAGCTACTTCCCCGACTTGTTGAAGCTTTTATAAGTAATTTCGTGATGATGATGAAATGTTATCAACAGGGAAATCTTGAAGGAAATGAAATACTTGACCCAGTTGACATTCAATTCTAGATTACAGGGATGTTTTCCTGTCTAGATTGTTAATAACATCATCCATAATGGATTTTCTCTGATTGGAATTATTGTTTAAAATTCATTTGTATTGTGGGAACAGGGATGGGTGCTACTTTGAATGTAGGCAAACCCAAGAAGGGTTCGACGGTAGCAATATTTGGCCTGGGGAGTGTTGGGCTTGCTGTAAGTGTTCTCTCTTTGTGTTCCCGTGTGTGAATATTAATATACACAGTAGTTCTAAAGTCTGCAGATTTTCCTTTTCAAGGACCAATATGATCATGTACCGTGGTCTTCTAATCTGGGCTTTAACTATGCAGGCTGCTGAAGGGGCAAGAATTGCAGGTGCTTCTCGAATTATAGGGATCGATTTAAGCAGTGACAGATTTGAACAAGGTTGTATATATTGCCCACTTACATTATTGGATAGTCTGCGTATATATGTTCGACTGTAGAATTGTCTTTCTAATTTGTTGTTTGAATGCTTTCTTGGAATCCTTCCTTTCTCAGCAAAACTATTTGGCGTAACGGAATTTATAAACCCTCGTGACTTCGAAAAGCCCATTCAAGAGGTATGTTGAACAGCCTACAATGATTATATATTATATATTACCATGAAAATCATACTTATGGGAACTTATCCACCTATCACCATCAATTCTTTTTACAGGTAATTGCAGAAAGAACTGAGGGAGGAGTCGATTGCAGCGTCGAATGCACAGGGAATATTAATGCGATGATTCAAGCTTTCGAAGCCTGCCATGATGTAATTCGACTTGGTTTCCTTTTTCTAACAGATATCAGTCATCCGAATTATAACTACAATGCATAAGCTGATCAGTGACAGGGAATCTGATATCATAATTTGGTATTTCAGGGTTGGGGTGTAGCTGTTTTAGTGGGAGTCCCTCACGCAGAGGCGATCTTTCAAACGAGTCCTGTGCATTTTCTGAACGAAAAGACATTGAAAGGAACCTTCTTTGGAAACTATAAGCCTCGTTCAGATTTGCCAGGCCTTGTAGAGTTGTATTTGAATAAGGTAAGATTTCAATCGTCTCTCAAGGCTTCTTAGAATGTATATGAAAGTTTATTGCTTGGTTTAGATTTTTATTATTATTAGAAATGGCTCAGTCACAGCATGACCATAGATAATGAGTACTATATATAATCATCTTTCTATCTGTCTGTTGTAGTCTATGCTTATCAGGTTAATTAGGCTTTTAATCCATCCTTTTTTATTGTTAATTTGCAGAAGCTTGAACTGGATAAATTTATTACACATGAGGTTTCTTTTTCTGAAATCAACAAGGCATTTGATTACATGATTAAGGGAGAGAGCCTGAGAACTGTGATTAAAGTGGCTGAGTAAATGGTACATAGGAATTCATCCTATGAAATTTGAATCTCTCTTACATTAAAGAGGGCATCGTATGAATCGTACAGTAAAGAGGAAGTCATATGAATCTTTGAGTTAGTTTAGTATCAGTGAAAATAGCTAAAATTTTGTTCTGATAAATAGGCACATCTTATGTGTATAAGATGTATTCTGATAAATAGAGACATCTTATGATCTTGTGCGGTTACTGCGCCTAGAGTGGAAGGTGCTTTACACTTTAGTATGAGAATATTTTGTTATCTGAAAGGGATGTTTTACAGTTATTACACTCAGAGTAGGAAGTACTTTACAGTCTGGTATGAAGTAGGAAGTATTTTACAGCTTGGAGGAGATTTTGTTATCTAAAAGGGATGTTTGAAAGTTATTTTAACTATGGCAGGGTGTTCCAATATTTTTATTGAATTATAATTTTTTTTTTGATAGTTATGGACATCTATGTCTAAGATGTTTTGGAATTAATCTGAAATATGGTATGGTGTGACAATTTAAAAAATATAAATGATGGATTTAATTAAAAATATACTTTCTATGAAATGTTTTATTTATTTATTATTATATGAATAGGTGTTTACATTTTAGAAGTTGTGGTGGACTCCAGCATATGTTTCTCCTAGATTGCAAGGATGAAATGAGTGTTTTGTCCAAATTGATTTTATGTTAATCATTCCAAATTCAAAATAAACAATTCAAAATTGGTATGTCCTTGTGATTTTATTTTTTTGTTTTGTTAATTTATTTTATTATTATATATATTTTCCTATGTAATTGTTTATTTTATTTTAGATTATAAATATTAATATTTTTTAATATTATATTATAGATTTTTTTTGGAACATAATTTTATAATTAGCGACAACTATATTATCTCTACTCTTTATGCATATTAGCTTGATTCCCACATAGTTGACTAGAGTGTCACATTGACTGCACATTATCCATTTATCAACTATGAGTTATTTTTTATATTATTTTTCTTTTTATCTCACATTCTTCTAGTTATCTGCCATAAACTATTGGTTATCTAGTATGGGGGAGATCTTGTAACGTTATGTAAAGTTGAAGGAGATCTTGTAACGTTATGTCGGCTATAAATAATAAATAATAAAAACTTAAAATTAAAACCAATATGAAGAAGATTTTGAGACTGCACAGCATCCCAGTAGCGCGGAACCAATATGAAGGAGATCTTGAGACTGCATAGCATCCCAACATCCCAGGAGCATGGTCTGTTCACTTTGTATGGTCTCTTCTACAAGAAGAAAAGAGAGATGGAGCCAGAAGAAATCCTGCATGACCACCTTTCTGTAACTCAGATTTTTGAGCATCATCCCACCAATCCTCCTCAGGATCAGCTTGCTACTCATGAAACTCAAGTAGAGGAGGAGGAAAGGCCGCACGATGAATATAAGAGCATGCCCCACACCGACTCTGAGACAAAACCTGCTCATCTTGTAAAGTTACGTAACTTTACTCATGTAAATGTTGGCAATAATTATTATGAGGGAGATGCTGTAACTTTATGTAAAGTTCCTCATGTGTAAATGTGGGCTATAGATATTTACTTTTATTTACTTATGATTTCTGATTATGAGGGAAATGTTGTCCTTTGCAGCTCTATATTGTTCAGCAAATGTTTTCCAACTCTGGATTCGGTTTTTCTACTACTTATACACTGCAGGAGAAAAAATCAATATATTTGATGAGTATTCTCAGTTCACTTCCCAGAAATGAAAGTATAAGGTGATTAGACAACATAGATAAAAGTGAATAGAGAAATGGAAGAAAGGATAAAACCCAGTAGATTTCTTGGAGCTTTGGGTTTGCCTACATTCCTTTTCCTTTGTCCTTTCCCATGTCTTACAACTATTGAGAAACGCCCCAAATATTCGATGTGTTTTTTTAGTATGAACGGTGTTCAACCTGTAGAAGATGAAACAAAAAACTGAGCATCAACAGCTATTCAGGTACACAGAAAGACATCAACAATCGTTCTGCGGTAGGAGTGCCTGGCATTTACAACTTTGGTGCAAAATATGTGTAGCTATGAAACAAAAGATTTGAATGAAAATATCAAACAGTAATAACAACTGCAAATGATATGTGAACCTCCAGACTAATGATTGATCGTCGTCCACTAAATATAAATTTCAGATTCACTACTGCTCAATCCTGGATGGAAGTTGATTTGTAGAATCGTATCGAGGCCACCTTATATTCCTAAAGAATTAAGAGGAATTAAGATTATTGTTAAGAATTAAAGAATCACAACTTACTTCCTCCCAGAATTGTGTGTTACAACATAGAACTTCTGATTTGGGATTTTGAATAGTTCTTTGTAGGATTTTATAGAGTTAATGAACAGTCGATTATTTAGTGCTGTAAATGCGTTATGCGAAATGAAAACTGCCACACATATGAATGTGAAAGACACCTTATATATATACATGTGTGTAAGACTATCATTGTAAATTTATATGAATTTTATTCATGCTATATAAAAATGAAAATAGAATAATTAAAGTTGCATATAATAAAGTGTGCAAACATGATAGAATTTTTTAAATCATAAAAGTGGCATATAATAAAAATGAAAATAGAATAATTAAAGTTGCATATAAAGAAGGGTACAAACATGATAGAATTTTTTATTATTTATATCTGTAAAATACACAAAAAAATGGCGTGTATATATACACACATAGTAAAAAAATCAGATAATTCAAAGGCATAGGACAAAGACATGAATGTTAAGCTATAAAACTTTTACAATAATAAATAGGAATATTTATGGAAAATATATTGTTTTTCTTATTAATATATAATATCATAACTAGCATCATGACATGAGCTACCATCAAGTAAATATGGTTTTACCATAACATTTTATCATGGTTATTGTTGTTATAGTTATACCAATCTCCACCTTGAAAACAATTTATTTGAGAGCTTGCACAAGCTTATTCATCCCTTTTGTGTAATCTAAGTGTCACGTCCCCGTGCCTCCGACCGATGAAGAGGACGCGAACCATGGCGTTAACCATGCAGACTAAAAGCCCCATGAACATGCTGAATTCATAAAACTGCTGAAACAGAATGCTGAAAGGAAGTGCATTGAAGTAAAAATGCACAATTGCCATTGTTTATCATACACAGCTACAATTATTTATCATGCCCAGCGAAATCAACATGCATTCACACAAGCATGCATTTAACATGTTCATCATTTACATTAACAGAAAACATGGTTGCAGAAGTAAAAATGGTCAAGAGCACTTATCTTATGATGAACTCGATCCGCAACCAGCTACGTCGCTGCAACGTTCCACCCAACCATAGGCCAGCGTGCTCCTTAATCTCTCAGCAGCGCTGCCACCCTCGAGCTGGGCCTGATTCTCCAAGGAATAAGGGAACTAGCAGGCTTACACATAGCTAAGGATATACAAAACATAGCCAAGCCAACACAGTTGGGTTTATCAGGCCATCCAGGAGTTGGGAAAGGATTAATGCTAAGCTGGTGAGCTCATTACCGAGCCAAGAACACCTACACCAGAACTAGCCTGACCTCTAAGACACCCACCCACACCCAACACAAGGAATCAGTCCTTTCTCTGCTACACAGTCCCTCAGGCCCTGCATTCCCTTCTAGTGCTATTCAGGGGTGATGGAGAAGAAGGCCAGCCCTCTAGCTCTGCCTGTGTGGTTTCCAGCCACCAGGTTTATCAAGCAAAACTAAGCCCCCATCCCTGCTCCCTACACAGTCCGAAGACCAACCATTGCACTCAGGCAATCAATCAACTAATACAGCTTAAGCCAGGGAAGACAATTCCTGAGTCATTCTTGGCCCTATCATGGCCAAAATGACTCTCAAGCGAATTTGCAACAGTTCCCCAAAATGTAAAGAAGACCACGGCAAACACAGCCAACCACGTGGGGAAAACCAGCGACCCAATCTGAACAATGAAGGCACCAAGGGAATTACACAGTCCAAGGATGGAAAGGAATAACCGAGTTCACAGCTGGGCAGAGGAAAACATATGTATAGGCCACGAACTGGTAAGGAAAAACATACACACGACTGAAAACGCGAATGGCCCTTCATAGGGAAAACCGTGGATGAAAACGCACAACTCCCAGCTCGTTGTGTGAGCCCAAAACAGAAGAATACATGTGCGTGAGGATAATGGACAGATTATGGTCCCTGCGTGAGGATGAACAACTCTTCCTGGGCGCGTGGGTGAACAACAACAGAGAGGACGTGAATTGGAAGTGCGTGAGCGTTCAACCCGTCGTGGAAGGAGTGGAATCCCTGCGTGAGTGATCGCAGTGTTTTTTTTTTCCTGGCCATAGTGAAGTCAACCGTGGTGGAGTGTGCGTGTGGGTGAGGACTGACAGTCTTGCCACCCCACTCCCAAAACAATTAACTGCCTCAACCACCACCAGCCATTCTTCAAAGTAAGTGGTTGGGTAAGGCAAGGAAAGAAGACACATGGATTTTTACCCCATTGGCCAAGGTTTGACAAATCCCCCTACATTCTTATCCTTGTGAAAATCATGCCCCTTTCTCATTTTAGTTGCCGTGATCGTAGCTGGTCGGGTTCGTTTAATTAATTTAAAGATGCATATTTACATGATGACCAACATAACATATGTACCGCATGCCCCGATATATCATCGGTGACAATTTTAAATAAAAAACATAGCATAACCAATCAATGGTGGGTCCTTGGCCTTTAGCTCCGCACCATGATTATTACAATATATACATCATATACATCTAATGCAACGGGGTCAAAACCGGGGGTGTGACACTAAGAGAAATCAAACCCACAACTTTTTTAAGGTTAGTTGTTTTACAACCATCCTAGATCCACGTGCAAACCTCCTTGAGTGCAATACTTGAGAAGAGGTTTGCACCTAGGAAGATTTGATCCCTCTCGGCGCTTGATAGAGCCTAAGATTTGGAACTATGCTGGTATATAAATATGGCCAATACACTTTTTTCATCCTCTTCCGTATATAAAAAATCATAGGCTGTAGTCCATCTCAAATCTCAAATAAAAACAACGAGCTAATTGAGAATTTTGAACAATTACTATAAAATCAATTTCCACATTACACTTGTCCCAATCTCCTACAATCTAATAAAGTATAAAGAGTATTCCACTAAAAATTCTAAGATAAAAATCTAAAATTTATTATAAATAATTGATTTTTTTGAGTTTTGAATTTGAATTTTATACGGTTTGACAATATCCTCCATAAAAACATAAATATGAAAATTGTAGTTATAAAGATATAAATATAACATTTCATTTTAATCATTAAATTAGAGTTTTATTTAATTGGTTGTTCTTTCTGTAAGTGACATGAATTTGATTTTCAATTAATGATATATGAATTTGAATTTTAAGTAGTTGGGAGATGCTTTCCTTGAAAATTTTAATTATAAAAAATGGTGAGGTTTGACTGTGAGTCACTGCCATGTGAAGTCTCTTGTATTACTTTGTTTTTCTAAAAACCAAATGTCCATGTTTAATGGTAGGTTGGAGTTTTTTTAATCTGATATTTCATCAGCTATGTACTGCCAAAGTCTACCCTTGGGTTTTGTGGCATTGTGGCAGATGGTAAATGTTGTTGGTGGATTTTGATTCACTAATTTAAGGGTTAATATGTCTTGTAGCCTTAACATTTATGGATCTGTAATAAGCATTTCTTAGCCTAGTAACTGTAAATATACAAGCATAGATTCAAATCCTAGGCTTTATCAAGCGCTTAGAGGGATCAAATCTTTGGAAGTGCAAACCTCTTCTTTAAGTATTGCATTCAACTACCAGCGTTGGTGTGATTCAGAACAAAAGACACATTTTATTTAAGATCGACATATAATATTTTTATTATTAATATTTAATACTATTTAGGGCGGACATATAATATTTTTTATTATTTTTTATTTTGTTAGGAAAGAACATTACAACATCTCCCTCATACATGATTTAAAGACATGTGCAAGGCCCTCCTAAAACCACTGGTTGTTAAGGAGACCTTACACATGGTCTTAAAACCATTTACATGTTAAGGAGACCTTACACATGGTCTTAAAACCATTTACAACGACCTCCTAAACCATATACAATAAAACCATGGGTTATTTAGGAGATATTGCACATGGTTTTAAAACCATTTCCAAGGCCCTCCTAAACCATGTACAATAAAACCATGGGTTGTTTAAAAGGCCTTGCACATATTCAATTTTTTATTATTTGTTTTGGAGAGTAATTAAAAAATTAATTTTATATTTTTATTATTTATAGCGGACATAAAGTTACGTAACTTTACAAGATCTCCCATACTAACTCAATAACCTTGAAAAATTTATTTATTGCTACATTGTTGGATGCTTATTACACACCATATGACTGGTTTATACATGACTCGGAAGTTTGCCCTGAACTCTGGAATACTATGGTCGTGTCACACCAAATTTAAGCCGTATTTCACAAGCAATTTCTGGTCGGATCTCGTTTTATCCAAAACATTCCCAAAAGTTTGTTATTTCAAACGTTCTACTAAAATGGAATTGTTGTGTTTGGCCTTGTTCAATTGTTTCTACAACTAAAGGTTCTCGGGATCAAATAGAGTTATATGTAACAAACTAAGAGCGTTTGAACCTACATATAGCAACCTTAGCCTGCAGAAAATAGTGCTTATACGCAGAAACTTTATTATCAATGACATCTTTCGTTAGATCTGCAGATATTTTGACATGAGCCGCTCCCCAGGGATTATTATTCATTCTTGGATGATAGAGCTCAGCAATGAAGAGTTGTGTGGCTACCAGTGAGCCTAAAGGAAAACGACATTTTGCAAATGAAATCTATTGAGTATCCTGTAAATTAGGTTAGTCACTTGCAAATGAGAGGTAAATCAAGGTTTTATAATACTACTACAACTGCTCTACTTTTTGCAGTGCCATTAACTTATTTTTGTTGTAATGACATTAGTATATTTTCTCCAGCAAGCCAATTTGCAAGAAGATAATGCAAGGACTATTGAACAAAATTTATAAATTCGGTTCTCTTTATAAAGAATACGGTGTTTACATGATAATTTACGGCCATCCTTAACAAACATGTAAGTTTGGTTCATTTAACTGACCAACAGCGAAGTCAATTGTTGACTTAGCTGTTGGTCCGTTGGATGGATGGAACGTACATGTTTTTTTAAGCTCAGACATACTTTACAGTCTTCTGCTTATATTGATATTAGATTGATATACTTTACAGTCGTCTGTGTATATTAGATTGAACTGAATGATAACAGAAGAAAGTATAGACAATAGTTATTCTTCTATGCAATAATATCCACGGCCTTCTATGCAATAATATCCACTGCACTTCAATAATTATCTTATTACAGTCTATGTCCATGTCGTTTAACTAGATCTATAGGTTAACCAAATAAGTTGCTAAAATTGACATTTTAATTTTTTATTCAAATCTAATAAAAATGAAAAAAAAAAAAAATTTAATAAAATTAATAAAATTTGAAAAAAACAATATAAATTCATTATAATTTTAAATTTTAAATTAAACATTTTGTTCATAGAGAAATTTTTTATTATTTTATTTTTCATTTTATTATTTATTTTTATTTTTATTTTTATTTTTTTTCCGATAGAAGAAGTAGAGAAGTTTTTTTCCCACTATATTCATAATCTGAAATATGGTCTACTGATCTAGCATCCATATGCAGAGACTACACAAACATAGACCAATAAATCATCGTTTAATGAGATTATCCCATGCCATATTTCTATTCTCTAAACACAACCAAGAGAAACATTTCAATTTTAAAGATAAAGTTCCATTTCCAAATTCTATGGTACCACCACTTTCCTTTAGAAATGATAGAATAAGTCATATAGCATCATAAAAAGTTTTACCAGTGACCTGACCCGTGGATTTGTTCCATGTCTAGTAGATCTCATCTTCATGATCTCTCAGCCTAATACTAAGATGATTTATGCGAGCAATGTATGTATTCCACTGATCTGCAAGGGATCCCCTTAGGCCAAGATCATCAACCATCATCCAATAAGAAGAAATTGAATCAACTCAAATTGTTTTTTCATCTATGCTAATAATAGTTGAAAACAATGCTCTGAAAGGAAGCAAATTAGAACTTGGGAAAGTTGATAGAAATCATCCCCCCCAAGAAAGGGTCAATACCCACCAGTACACTTTTACCATTTCCAATCCTCCATGCCATCCAAGAACCCAACAATTCATAAGATTTTATAAAACCCCTCCAGCAAATGGAACCATTTTAGCACGTTGTTTTTCTTTCTTATCCACTCCATAATTGATAGATTTCTCAAATATTTTCACTTTAAGACCTCACTCCATAAACCTATACCAAATAACCCTCTCTATAAACTTTTAAGACTCAATCCAATACTAAACCAAATAAGATAATTTATACCCCATCTCCCAAAACTCTTGGGAAGTGAAATTATTTCCCAATTTTCCAAGTGGATCTTGTCCCCTTCAAATTTCCAGACCAAAAGAATTGCATCAGTGTCCTCCTTAAACTATGTAAAATGGACCTAGGAATATAATTAACAAGTGTGAGTCCGCAGACTAGAATACTTTCAAATACTAATTTAACTAACTTATCTGCCTCCCAATGAAATCTGTCTATAACACCAAGTACCTATCTTCTTTTCCAATTTCCTCACAAGCCAAACACAATCTTCTTTTAAATATTTATTTGAATTAAGGTAATAACCCACATATCTAAAACTGTCATCAATTGGATATGCTTTAAAAGGAACATAGATAAGATTTGAGATATAACCCTTCTCAAAACACCATTATGAAGAAAACTGGATTTTTGAAAACTGACCTCCATACCAGAGGATGCACAAAAAAGGTTTATAATGCCATGAAAGACCTCCCAATATTTAATAGATCCATTGTCCAACAAAAGAACATGATCAACAAATATGAGTTGATTTAAACGATGGATGGAAGGAAAGACCTTTGATCACCAACAAAAATAGTAGGGGATGTAGCAGGGATTTCTCCTTACTACAGGGGCAGGAATGGCTCCCTTCCGTCTATAGGACGGAAGGGTAGGTTCTTGTGTGGAAATGCTGAAAATAAATGGACAGAAAGCAAAGACAGAATAGAAAGACAAGAAATGGCCGTGAGCCCCTCTGCAAACAAGGTTAGGGCTTTGCTCCGAGAACCTGCAAACAACTATTAGAGACAATAAACCTGCGAAAATATGTTAGAAATAAACCTGCAAGAAGAATATGAAAACCTGCAAACAAGCTATGGGTTAAACAAAAGCAAAGAAATGAAACAAAACACATAAGTATACCTCTTCTTTGGTGCAATGGGCCACCATGCCCTGGCTGGAGGAAGCACCTCTCTATCTCACTCAGCAATGGAGGAGCTATGGCTTAATGGGGAAGATGAGTGGATGACAGGGGGATGTGGGTGGCTTGAGAGTCAAAGGGTCTCAAGGCATCCACGGGAAGCATAACAGTATGCAAGGGAAGAGTCGTTTGAGAGTGACCCCCACCCCTCATTTTATAGCTTTTTTGGGGATTTTTAGGGTTTTAAGCCCTTGGTCAGGGCTTTAGCCCCTTTTGCCCTAACTTTAGCTCCTTTTATGGTTTTAGCCCCTTTTTGGAGGCTTTAGCCCCTAGAAGAGTTATTTAGGCTCCTTTTTGGGGGTTTTAAGCCCTTTTACTCATTTTAAGCCTTTTTGAGGGTGTGGGGGTCTAATGGGGTGATACGAAGCTTGTGCATGGGTGTCCTTGGGTGGTGTAAGCCATGTAGAGCTGAGTGAGGGATTTTTTGGGTTAACAAATTGCCCCCTGATGTGTGAGGGCAGGAGCTCATCGTATGGCCGACGAACATCATGGGATTTGCTGCAGAGAGGTGGTGCTTCCGGGGCTGGGGCATGGTGGCTTTTGGTTTTTGTATTAATATGGTTTCCATCAATGGGTGAGATACAAATAATGTGTGACATGTATATGGACGAGGCGGGCATCCCCATGCTCGTGACAATGTCAAAAGAATAATTTGATCTATGCTCTAAAATACAAGAGCCGATCATATACAACTAATGATACATAGTGGTTGCCTCAATGTGAGGCTGAATACAATACTGATCTAAAGAAATGCTACATTAGACCCGTGGCATTCTCATGGAATGCTATATCTTCATGACTAACGGCCTGTTGGATCTAAGACGGTACATAGCTGTATGGACTCGCTGATTGAGAGTCAGAGTCTTTGTGGTACAAGTATGCTGCATCAATCATAAATCTATATAGAAGCTTTGGTGGGGCTTCTGAACACTGTCTCCAACGCAACCCAGAAATCACAACGGACATAACCTGTTTAGGTCCCTTGAATAAACTCATCAATGTGCTAGAGTCAGGTGACATTCGGGGTCTTTGCCTAAATACTACACGGACCAAACCCTGTATGAATCTCAACGGTGCGATAATGTAGTTGGAGTCGAGCATGTGAGAAAAACCATCCCGAGAGGCACTAGGGACTCCTCTCAAGTGGTCCAAGGAACTCATCAATGATGTTAATGAAACCAAGGTACAAGGACCTCTGGGTCTATCCTATGGAATATGTGTGTTGTCGTCGACAGAGGGAGACCTGCCCCTAGTCAAGGCAATAATGTTTCCTTGATCAGAAGCGCGAGGGAGATAACCGAAAGGTGTGAGACAATCTGTGGACTGACCCACTGAATGGGGGGGGGGGGGGGGAGAGGGAAATAATTGAACAGGGGCAGGGGGAGTGTGGTAGACTCAAGCTTCCTTTTTTTAGAGTATGATGGCAAGGTGGACCAGGAAACAAATGAAACTGACTCATGGGAATGGGATCATAGCTGTAATACTAGGAATGTCACTGTAGATGGGAAATACTTGGGGGAGGTGGACACTTTTGATATTGATGGGGTCCAAGGAAGACACATTGTAGAGTACTTTGAACAAAGGCGACCCAAAGTGGGAATGCTGTCAAACTGTTTTCGTGGGGTGGTGTCTAGAGACACCGTTATGGTACGATCTCGTGGATTTTTGGCGAGCCCGAAAAGGTAAATGCTCGATGGTGCTTTCAATTTTAGACGGTCTGAAAGCACGAATAAGACTCCAGTGGGGGCTCTTTTTCGTTGGTAGTCTCCTGTGCCCGAAAAAGGATAAAAGTATACATAGGAGAGCTTTCCCATCTTGTAGGGGATGAGAGGCTTCTTTACTATTGGTAGTCCAATCAGGCCGGAAAAGGTTAAACCTATATTGACTGGACGGTCATTTAGATACTTTTATGAGCATGAATGAAACCAACTTTGCTCGGTAATATTTTCTTGATGAGAAGGCTGGAAAAGAGCTTAATGACAACGCGTGGTGAGCTTATTCGTAAAGTGTGGCCCCTCTGCCCGAGAAAGCATAAAAGTATGTAGAGGGGAACAGTCTTGGCTTGAATATGCCAAGGTGGTCCTTTTCATTGAATGGTCTACATAGTCCGCAAAAAGAGATAAACATGACGATGTAAATGCCCTTTCCTATACTTTATCAAGCGGGAAAGGAAGCAGCTGCGCTCGACTATCTTTTCATTGTTTTTAAGAGTCAGAAAAGAGCTTAAACGAAACTCCAGTATGGTCAACCAATTGCGGTGGCATAGGCGGTGCCCCATGTTGGGACGGTGGACAATGGTCCAAAGGTCATCCACGCAGTATGGACGGAGTAGAAGGCTCTCAAAAATACCAATACATGCACAGGATAGATTGCAGCAGAGGCTTGCGAGTCGGTGCGGCAGAGGCACGCAAACCGAGGTGGATCTCGAACAGAGGTCAGGAGAGCTGTGTGTGAGTTGCGGTGGATGGACTTGACTACATGTGATGTGAGTGCAAGTCCGAGGGCACTTATATGCCCAATACATGCAAGAAAAATAAATCGTTTTATGGACAATGGTCCAGAGGTCCGCGTAAGGTGTGGTGGATGGAGTAGACAACTATGTGTTAAAATACAAAACAAGAAATAAAAGTGGTGACCCTTAACGGGCGGTGCCTCGATAACCCGCATGAATAGCAGTAGGGGAGAGTGATACAAGTACAGGTCCGCAAACACTTGCATCGCCATGATGTGGCTCGTAAATCAAGGTAGCTTCCGAAAAATGGTCCCAAAATTTATTTGTTAAACATGAGACGATGGTCTCATAAGGAGATAGAGGACATAATTCTGAAACCAATGGCGCGAACTGTTGATGTATTTGTAACTTCAGAATGTATTCATCTGTATTTATTATCTTTTGTAACCCGATGTTCATTCCGGGATGTATTGTAATGTATTTGAGTCATGCCTTACCCCGATGTTTATTCCGGGAAGTTTCTATAATGAGAAATTCATGTTAAGTCATTGTGGGTAACCCTCCTATTGGTCAAGGGTTAAAGTCCCCACAGTTGTGGGGCCCTTGGGTTATTAGAATATCCTAGTGAAGTCGACCCTAGGTGAGTCATTGTAAGTCGGGGCAATAGTCCCCACAATTGTGTTACCCTCCTATTGGTCGGAGGAGGCAAAGTCCCCACAAGTGGTGGGGCACTAGGGTTATTAGACACTCCTAGAGATGTCGACTCTAGTAAGTAATTGTTAAGTGAGGCCGACATGATGGAGTAGGTTCCAATTGAACATAAGAATATAAATAGAGAGTGAGAGCCTCTCTATTTATCATACTCATACACACACACTCACTCATTGGGGCGCATGAGTGAGAGAGGAGAAGCTGTCTCAGTGTGAGAGAGAGAGACTGCTGCTGTCGAGAGATCACTTACTGTTTTGGGGCTTTTACTGTTTTGGTGCTGATTCAATCTCTGAGGAAGTTGCGGGGTTTTCTCCATTTATGGTTTCCCCGAGGATAAACACTGTGTTCATTGTCTCTTGTGTTTGATTGTTGTGCTTGTTATTCTCTCAGTAAAGATCCTAATATAATGCTAGCTTAATGATGAAATTCTAACATGGTATCAGAGCTAACCTGAGAAGAAGACATTATGCAGCTACAGAAGCTAGGGCTTCTTACTTTTTGGGTATCTCTCCACAATCCATCAGCAAAAGTATGCTAGGCTGACTCTCCATTGAAGGGCGCATCTTTCTATCGAAGCGAAATTCGATTCCGAGCATTTTTAGTTTTCGATGCGGAAATTAGGGCTTTCTATAGAAGAGGAATTTTTGAGTGATCCTAGCATAGGATTTTTCTCTTCATCAAAACCGAATTTTAGAGACCTGGATCAAGAAATTTGGTTGGGTGAAACTTCGGGAAAGTCAAACCCTAATTTGACCTCGAGCTAGAAAAACCCTAAATACTAAAACTGCTAAGTTTTGGTACATTCGCTATATCCTGATATTAGCGAAGGCTCAGGAGATGAAAATTGCAAGGGCCTAAGAGAAAATCTATATGTACACTGTGTCCAAAATTCAACCTCAGATTCGCTATATTCTGGGAGCTATGATCCCTCCAAGTTAGGGTTCCATCCTTTTCCAGAATTCATCCATAAACAGGACACCTGGGGAGAATTACAATGTCTTGGGATAAAGAGGTCCAAATGGAATTTTGGAAGATGTTCCAGAAAGGGAACGGACTGTACTCTTGGTGATACGAATATCAGACTCAGACGCTGAATCAGTGACACATGGCATGCCGTACTACTTCACTATTATGAACAATCCTGTAACAGGTCACCTTGGGAAAAGGATCATAAATCCCAATTGGTGAAACCAATGCTGCTGAAACCTATGGTGTTGGATGAGGGACATGTGAGGTTACCTCAATACGAAATTTTAGACATAGAGGAGTAGTAATTTCAGATATATCACGGAAACAGTGACAGGCATTTCTGTAGAAGAAATTGGAAAACTAGGGCTTCTTGTTCCGAGAGCTTCCCTCCACTGTTTTCAGAAATGGAGTACATTGGACAACTCCATTTCAGGAGATCTATCTGCCTATCCAATCAGATCTGAAAGAATCCAAGTTTTGAAAATTAGGGTTTCTGTGACAAACCCTAGATCAACCAGCTCCGGAATAAGGACGAACACCTCAAATCGGTAAGATCTATTTTTTTTCTATTTCCATTTGAGGTTCTCATTTCAAAGTGGTCTATCACATCAGCTTGATGATAAGCTTGGTGAAGTAGACAACTTCCAAGCATGGAAGTATTTGATCTCTCTGAAGAAAATGAATTGGACACCTACATGAGTAGAGAGGTTCCAGTTCCAGAGGGAGATGAGGCTAGAAGCCTTACACAAGAAGAACTTGGTTAAGGCTAAGAAGATCATTGCTGATTCAGTCACGAATCAACTTGTACTACAAGTGTCTTCCTTAAAGACACCGAAGATGTTTGATTCCTTGACCAAGCTATTTGAAGGGAAGAACATACATCAGAAGATGACCTTAAGAAACCAGTTGCAAAATGTGAAGATCCAGAATGCAGAGACCATGCAATCATAAGGGTCTCTTAAATCAAAGAACAACTTGAAGCGGTAAAAGAAGAAGTGAAGAATGCAGAAGCGGTGATGGCTACCTTGAATGGCCTCTGAGGATCATGGGATTCATTCATTCAAGGAATGTGTGCCAAAAGGAAGTGATTACTTTCAGTAGACTTTGGGAAGAAGAAGAAGCTCGACTCATAAGAAGAGAAGAGAAGATGGGAGCAATTGAAGATCAAGCTCTCACCATCCAAAGAAGATCCCTCAAGCAATGAGGAATACGAAGAACTCAACTCTTGAAGAATCTCTTATCCACTTTAGCATTTGGATAAGAAACGATGATATTATGAATGAAGAAGATGATGAAGTTGAAGGCTCAAGAAGGAGTCTACCCACAAAACAAAGAAAGATAAGTATTCAATTGTCATTTCATGATATTGTTTTGTTATACATTTGTTTATATTCAGTTGATGTATTATGCATGATAAGATGTTTGCATTAATGACAGTATACTTCTAATATGCATGTGATGGGTAAGTAGCTCACGGTGCTATACAACTCTCCATTGTTACTTATCTAGAATGAAACCTCTTTGCTGACATATTGGATTAGTGCACAATCTCAATGTTGTCCTGGTAGAGATGGAAGGCATCTAGAAAAGTTTTCGTGAGATATGGATGAATGTTGTATTGGCTAAAGTAGTTGCATGATCATATATTTATGCATAAGAATTTTCTAGTTTGAATATTCCTTATGAAACGTTTCTAACCATACAAATGCATTTGACTTGTAGAAAAGATCGCATACATAATCACCTACAAGCAAATAAGAATGATACTTGTTCCGAAGAATAAGTGACGACATTTCAAAATGAAAAATAATATTACGAATGCAGCGACATCATTGATGCAGAACCTTCCAAGAACAAAGGGAAGATCAGTTCAGGAAGAATGATGTCTAGGATGCAGTATGGATACATGAAGGGAAGTTCGTAGTTCCCTCATGCAGTAGATGGAAACATCGTGGGATACAAGGAAAGATTCGTAGCACGAGGTTTCTCACGAAAAGAAGGCATAGACTACGAAGAGACATTTGCAGCCATTGCAAGTGAAGACACATGACAGGAAGAATCATGTGTGCAAATGAAAGAAGGCCTTGTACATGCTCAGAAAACACCCATGGGATAACACATACATGAGGAGCTTGATGAAGATCTGAACCTTTGCTACAAGGTGGATAAAGGATGACAAGCTCACAGATGGGTGGAAGAGGAACTTTTGAAAAGGTTCAAGATAGAGGATCTTGGTATCCAGTGATTCTAGATGGATACATAGAAGATTAGTAGCATAGGAAGATATTTGTCACTCCAGTACAAAATGTTTTAGTGCATAGAGTATGGAAGACAGAGGGAGCATGATGCTTCAAAGGGAGTGACTACAGAAGATCCTGAGGTTCGACATGATATGACAGGATGGATAGACTACTGATGACTCTAGGCTTTATTGAGAGTAAAATGGATTCCAACCTTTGCTTCAAGGTTGAAGGCGAAATACCAGTAATGCTCTTGTTATGTGTCAATGCACTACGTTCTAGGCATGGAGGTGTGGACAAGAGAAGTATGCAGTAAAGATCCTGAAGAGGTTCAGGATGATAACTGCAAGGCCATGACCACACCTATGGCATCAAACCTGAAGCTATTGAGTGTTGCCTCATCAGAGTCGGTTGATGCCACGATGTATTGTCAGATGATTTATTTCTTGATGTACCTGACAAATACGGGACCAGATATTTGCTTTGCTATGAACACATTGAGACATGTTCACTTGATGGTTGTAAAGCATGCATTGAGGTACCTGAAGGGTACAGTTGAGTATGGGCTCAAGTATGATACGAATCATAAGATTAACCTAGAGGGCTATGTGGATTCGTATTGGGCATGCAATGCCATTGATAGGAAGAGCACTTCGAGGTGCTACTTCAATATGAGATCAGGTGTGATCTCTTGGTTTGACAGGATGGAGTCCTACATGGCCCTGAGTACAGCCGAGGCAAAATATGTTGCCACTTGTGATTTGGGAGGTAGTATGTTTCTTTTGAAAACTATTATTTGATTTGATTGATCTGACTTTCATTTTTGGTATGATGCAGAGAGGAGCAGTGAAGCTCCAGTTTGTGATACAGATCGAGATCTCTCGAAAGAGGGAGTTCTAGCATAGCTGGGAGACAGGTTGTCTGAGCATAAATCTTGGTGAAGCTCGTAGGTTTCTCAGACGTAAACGGTCCTGTAGGTTGTCCTCGGATGTAATTGGTCTTGGCGAAGCTCGCAGGTTATCCTTGGACGTAATCAGCCCTAATGTGATTCTATGCTAGAAATGATGAGAGTGAAGTTTGAGTACTTCAGGGAGAATCTTGGTGTTCTCCAGATTGAGCTTCCCTCCAAAGGGAAGTGATGATTTTGTGTGCCCTTCTGACATGGTGAGAGGATTGATTCCTTCCATGGTTAGATGTAAGTGTTGTGCCATTCCGACATGGTGAGAGGATTGGTTCCTTCCATGGTTGGATGTAAGAGCTGTGACATGGTGAGAGGATTGGTTCCTTCCATTGTCAGGAATATGTGGATGGCACATCTAGCATGAAAAAGGACTAGCTCTGGGAAGGCTCATCTAGTATGAAAAAAGGACTAGCTTTGAGTAGCTGCCACATCTGGTATGAAAAAGGACCAGCTCTGTGATGCCCTACCTAGTATGAAAAAGGACTAGCTCTGGGAAGGCTTATCTAGTATGAAAAAGGACTAGCTATGAGTAGCTGCCACATCTGGTATGAAAAAGGACCAGCTCTGTGATGCCCTACCTAGTATGAAAAAGGACTAGCTCTGGGAAGGCTTATCTAGTATGAAAAAGGACTAGCTATGAGTAGCTGCCACATCTGGTATGAAAAAGGACCAGCTCTATGATGCCTCACTTGGTATGAAAAAGGACCAGCTCTGTGATGCCCTACCTAGTATGAAAAAGGACTAGCTCTGGGAAGGCTCATCTAGTATGAAAAAGGACTAGCTCTGAGTAGCTGCCACATCTGGTATGAAAAAGGACCAGCTCTGTGATGCCTCATCTGGTATGAAAAAGGACCAGCTCTGTGATGCCCTACCTAGTATGAAAAAGGACTAGCTCTGGGAAGGCTCATATAGTATGAAAAAGGACTAGCTCTGAGTAGCTGCCTCATCTAGTATGAAAAAGGACTAGCTCTGAGATGATGCATCCAGTATGAAAAAGGATTGGCTCTGTAGAGGTTCCTATGACGAGAAGAATCAAGAGATAACACCTGTGATGATGCCCAGTGATGATCCAGATCGAGTGATGATGATCTAGATCCAGTGATGATGACCCAACAGTAATGATCCAGATCCAGTGATGATAGCCAGTGATGATCCAGATCCAGTGATGATGTCCCATGATGATCTAGATCGAGTGATGATCCAGATCCGAAGATGAAGATGACTTGAAGAAAAATATGACTTGAAAATAAACATGACTTGAAGATGAAGATGACTTGAAGACGAAGATGACTTGATGATGATCCAGATGATACAACGAAGAAGACTTGTGCTGAAATATTGTGTCGAGAGAATACCTTCCTAGTTAAGAGGGAGTGTTGATATATTTGTAACTTCGGAATGTATTCATCCGTATTTCTTATCTATTGTAACCCAATGTTCATTCCAGGATGTATTGTAATGTATTTGAGTCATGTCTTACCCCGATGTTTATTCCGGGAAGTTTCTATAATGAGAAAGTCATGTCAAGTCATTGTCGGTAACCCTCCTATTGGTCAAGGGTTAAAGTCCCCACAATTGTGGGGCCTTTGGGTTATTAGACTATACTAGTGAAGTCGACCCTAGGTGAGTCATTGTAAGTCAGGGAAATAGTCCCCACCATTGTGTTACCCTCCTATTGGTCGGAGGAGGCAAAGTCCCCACAAGTGGTGGGGCACTAGGGTTATTAGACACTCCTAGAGATGTCGGCTCTAGTAAGTAATTGTTAAGTGAGGTCGACATGATGGAGTAGGTTCCAAGTGAACAGAAGAATATAAATAGAGAGTGAGAGCCTCTCTATTTATCATACTCATACACACACACTCACTCATTGGGGCGCATGAGTGAGAGAGAAGAAGCTGTCTCAGTGTGAGAGAGAGAGACTACTGCTGTCGAAAAATCACTTACTATTTTGGGGCTTTTATTGTTTTGGTGCTGATTCAATCTCTGAGGAAGTTGCGGGGTTTTCTCCATTTATGGTTTCCCCGAGGATAAACACTGTGTTCATTGTCTCTTGTGTTTGATTGCTGTGCTTGTTATTCTCTCAGTAAAGATCCTAATATAATGCTAGCTTAATGATGAAATTTTAACACGAACGGCGTCTCAAACAGACTCCGTATGGTCCTGTTATGTCGAACGAGAGAAATTAGGTCAAATAGGGCCTATATAAGGGTGGGGACCACTTGGTGAGGTGTCATTGTCACTGTTCACTATGGAGTTGGAGAGGTGGGCCCTAAATCTTCATTTGTTGATTTCTCCTATTCCGACCGGTGGTTTCGAGTTCCGTAACTTGCAGGTAAGAGCTCTCACTGAATCTCTTCTTTTTGGCGGTTTACATTCTGCATTTGGCCACCCAGAGGGCCTCCATGAGCTTGTTGGGGTTTCATGGAGGCAGCTTGCACCTTTCGAAGGAAAAGGAGGGACCTAGTCGCATCTGTGGGGCATTTTTGAGCAACCTGCTCGTTTATTTTTCCCAAACAGGTGAGACTTGGCCTCTGGGTGATGTTTTTTTATGAGAGCAGTGGCTGACATCTATTTTTTGCTTGTGAAGGATGGCTGAGATCAAGTGGTGAGAGAGAGACTGTAATGACCTCCAGGAGGCATCATTATGAGATGGGAATGTGCGTGATACACTAGCCCATTGCGGTTTACTGAAGTTCATGAGGATACCCCTCATGAAGAGCCTGAGTTTGCTGCTGCAAATGCTGGTGAGTTTTTGGGATGTTGAGGAAGAGGTCTTCCTCTTCCAGGGCCAGCAGATTGAGATCGCGCTAGTGGATGTATACTTCTTGACTGGGCTCCCTATGTTGGGAGTTGTTGGTGACTTGGCACCGGTGTTGTCTCAGGGGGAGACATTGGAGGAGCTATGCGATAGGCACTGTTACGCTATGACGTATGTGCGTGGCTCCTATATCCTGATGTGTGACATCAAGGATCTGTCGACGCGGGCAGTGGCAACCTTATTGCTGCGGATCTTGGGTTCCACAGGGAGCCACAAGATATATGGAGGGCAGCTTCAGCTAGTAGAGAGTGTTATGGGAGGCACGTATTATGGATGGGCTTAGATGTATCTTCAGGCTGTTCGACATCAGCTGAACAAGTCGAAGTCAACTGGAGCAGGATTTTGTTTTGGCTCGTTTCTGTGTGCTTTTTTTTTAAGTACCTACACTGCGTCCGCACCGGGCTGTATAGGATAGTGGTCCACGGGAGCCGCGGATGTACCGGTGGTGTCAGATGATGATCCGAGAGGGTGGCGGCAGAGTGGGCCGCTTCTTTACTGAGGGGCTGTTAGAGCAGTGGCGACAACTTCTAGTGGTGATTGAGGAGTACTCGTATGAGGGTATGAACTATCATGGGGACCCCGAGATGCCCCGACCTCCCGGCCAGGCGTGGGGACCCGCTGGTATGTATGTGTGATGTTTTTGTGTTCATCTTTATACATAGTGTAGTTTGAGCTGGTTGATAGTTGTCTGTTGATATGTGTGGACTGATGGTGTCCTAGTTTGTATATGTAGATATTGGGCCTCGCCCGCCGCCTAGTCATTAGAGGTGGGTGGTTGGTGTGAATCCTATGGTAGTTCCTGCTGGGAAGCCTCGCAGGTGACGACGGGAGATGGATGGACTGCTGCCGCATCTGGAGCGGCTTGCTGCTGGGGTCTCTGACGATGGCTGGCAGCATCTGAGCAATGATGTGATTGCTTCTATCCATATCTTTCCTGTAGAGTGGACTTTCATGATGAGGAGGATGGATATGGCCTGTGAGCACATTCATCGGGCGGCGAGAGGTGATCTTCCTGCAGAGGATGAGTCCTCTAAGGAGGACGATGATACTGATCAGATGATGAGTCTGAGTCAGATTAGCAGCTTAGTGGGGTTGCCCCTAGTGCGTTGGTGCACTTAGGAGTTTTTGTGTCGCTATGTATATCCTGCTGAGAAAGCATATGTGGCTTCTCATTTTGTATTGGACATGTTTTGGACATGCGACTGATCTATTTATATATATATTTTTGATGCACATGGATGCGTTTTTATATGTGTGAGTCTTTTTATGATGATGTGGAATGCAATGCCTAGATGGTGTATTATTACATTTGTGTGTGTATTTTTAAATATGATTATGCATGATATTATGGTTGTATGTTTCCTATATGCGATTGTGAATGTGCCAATTTAGAATGTCATTATCCATTTGATCTGCTACACTATTGAGATTTTTGGGAACATGTGTGAATGTGATGGACTCAAATGCTCTAACTATCTGTTTAGTGCGTAGGAATTTTCTAAAGAGGCATGGATCACGTACTCGATAGTAGTTGTTCAACTGAGAAACAAGCAGCTGGGAGTCTAAGAAGACATTGAGATGGTGAATGCCTAACTGGAGAGCAGCGGCCAAGAGGCCATTGACACCATCGTACTCAGTCTGGTTGTTGGTCGCACTACCCACACATATTCCGTCGATATGGATCAACTCGTGCGACAGGGAGTAGATGACCCATGCAACCGAGGCAAGGTTTGGAGACCATATGATTGCTCCATCAACAAATCCCATATACTGGTTTGAGGTGTGCTCCATCTGGAGCAATGAGAGGAAACGATACATAAGACTCATTTTTGAAAAATGTGTAAAACAAAAAGGAGGAAGACTATAATACAAGTTGTACTGTCGTCACTCAAAGGGTTGACGTTAGAGGGAAAGTCATTTGGACTTTCCGGGGATCAGCGGTCATTCCTTTGTGTGACATGATGAACCCTAGGAGACGGCTCGCTGGGACACAGAAAGCATACTTGAAAGGCTTCAAGCGGATTTCGAACTTGCGACATCCTAGGAAGACTTGTCGCAGGTCATCTATGTGTTGTGTTTTCTTCTGCGACAACGCAATGAGGTTGTCGAGACAAACCAACATGATGTGAACGAGGTCGCGGAAGTAGTGTGTCAAGGCACGCTGGAAGGTGGCTCCAGCGTTTTTCAGGCCAAAGGGCATGACACGATACACGAATGTGCCCCACGGGGTTGTGAATGCCGTCTTATAATGATCTTCTTTCCATATTTGGATTTGGTTATAGCCGAAAAATCCGTCCATGAAGGAAAAGGCCTCACGTCCGGTGCACGCATTCATAATCTGATCGATGAAGGGTGTCGAGAAGTTTTCTTTGGGACATTCCCCATTGAGGTCACGGAATTCTGTGCAAACGTGAATGGTACCCTGTTTTTTATTCACAGGAACATGATTAGAAACCCAAGTGGTGTAGGCAATGGGGTAGATGAAGCTGACTGTGCACAACTTATTTATCTCGGCTTTCACCGTGGCCACTTTGGAAGGGTGAATCGGCCGTTGCTTTTGGCATATTGGGGCCACATTGGGCCATGTGTCGATGTGGTGTTCTATGATGGATGGATCTAGGCCAGGCATTTCAGTGTAATACCAGGCGAAGATGTCCCATAATTATTGGAAGAGAGCTTTGTAGGCAGCGACCTCTTCCGGGGAGCAAGATGCCCCCAGCATGATTTCTTCAACAATCTCAGGATTGGTTGAGATGTTTATTTTGACAGTGGGTGAGATGTTGGCCATGTTCCCTTCTTTGAAGGCGTCTAGTGCTGAGATGGGGTTCTTGAACCAGTGGAATTTCCCATGGATGAAATCTTTGGTTTCCATGGAAAACTGGTCGGATTGCGACCCAAGTTCTTCGGGGAGGAAGAACGAGCGATGGTGCATGTCGTCCCATGGGTATTCTGGGGCGCTTAAAGCTTCGAGTATCTCCTTATCATTGCCGAAGCAACAAAGAGACAGGTTTGATGGACCGTCATTGGAGGTGGAGATGAGTGGGTCAGTTGAAGTGGACATCATGTAAATGGACATGGTGTATGAAGAAGGAGGTGGGGGGTGAACTTCTTCAATCAAGGTGATCTCAGAATCCAGGGAATGTTGACGAAGGTCGGCTAAAGCCATTCGAAATTTGGGCAAGTCTTGGAAATGGTGAGAATAATGTCCATACAAACCACAGAGGGTGCAAGCATGGTTTGTTCTTAGTGACTTGTTTCTGACTATTGGCACGGTTGGAAGTTCAACCACGGGGAGGTTTTCGGTTGTGTCCATGGCATCCAAATGCACACGGATCATTGGAATTTCAGGGCAGTTCTAAGTTGGATGGCCCTGTTGTTCGTAGACGACGCAAGGCAGGATTTGCCGAGGTTCTGCGGTTGCTTTGGCATTCTTTCCCCTGGCTCTTTTCGGGTGGGGTGGTGCAGGTGCGGGTGCGATGGTTGGTTTTTGCGGACCAAGTGGAGGATGGGACTCGACTGCAATGGGTTGCACAGGTGTTAAGACTACCTGGGGTATTGATTGTTGAGTCGGTGGATCAAGATACCGCACTGGAATGCCCAATGTAATGTTGGAGAGGTTGAGGGTGGCCATTACTGGCTTGCTCATGACACTAGGTGGAGGAAAGAGGAAGGGAATTGTATGGATCAGTGAGGATCCCAAATAACTGCCTGCTGGTTGTATGTGGGGGTGTGGTTGTG
Organism: Pseudotsuga menziesii; assembly: GCA_001517045.1. Taxonomy (NCBI): domain Eukaryota; kingdom Viridiplantae; phylum Streptophyta; class Pinopsida; order Pinales; family Pinaceae; genus Pseudotsuga; species Pseudotsuga menziesii. The sequence goes on from LPNX010626631.1 coordinate 141,061, forward strand.
GTTGCGGCTATGCGTAATGCTGTGGCTAGAGGTGATGTTGCGGCTGCTGTTGGTGTTGCGGCTACAGACGGTGTTGCGGCTGCGGTTGGGGCTACGGCTGCACTTGTTATTTGGGTGCAGCAGTGCTCGATGAGACCATGCACAAGTCCACAGTCTCATTTTGTGTCGGTGGCGGGGACACTAAGGGGAAATGAGCCATCATGGTGGTATCGACAAACAACATAGGGCCCACATTCAACAATGGGGAGGCTGGTGTGTTGTCAACCATGGTGTTGATTGCAGGGACAACATTGGCGTGTGTGGTCATCCCTGGTGGCTCAATGGTGGTGATGGTAGGGATAACGTTGGTGAGTGCCGTTAACCCTTGAGGATCATGATAAGTGAGTTGATCAACCGTCACGATCTTCCCTTCGTGGGGGAACATCATGAGACGGAAGACAGTTGACGCGACCACTCTCATGGCGTACATATAACTTCTTCAGAGGAGGAGGTTATAGTCTAGTTGAGTGTTGACAACCTCTATGTCATTCAGAACTGTCTTCCCAGCTAATGTAATGGGGACATGGGGAAGGATTCCTTGGGATTTAGTGGGATGGCCATCATAAGCCCGCAGAGTTGTGGAGGATGGTTGCAGAATTGGGGATCCAAGTTTCTGCCATACTAAGGTAGACATAATGCACGTAGATGCCCCCTCATCTACTATGCACCGGTGCACAACCAAGTTCTGAATAGACACCAGGATTTGGAAGGCGATGGTGGATGGCATGCGCGGTTCTCCATTCTCTATGTCGAATGTGATTAGTTTGGATTTAGAGGGGTCTACGGCCCTAAGGGCAGCTAGTAACGCTTTCCGCTACGTTGGGCATGTTTTGAGTACCTCTAGAGCAGACATGGTCGTTGGTGTTTGGGCCAAATAATCCACGATGCTATAGCTAACGGTGGCTCTAGCCGTGGCATTATTGGCAACTCGACGTATGGGGGGGCGGGGGGCGGGGGGTAACTGAAGAGGTGCATTGACCGATTTGGACGTAGAGGCCATCGATGTGTCAGCGGGGTCGGTGGTGGTTCCGTACTGATTTCGTCTAGTTTGTAGGTTGACCTCTTCAGCCATCATGGCTAGCAGGTGGTGGACACCTGTTTCGGCCGTGGGAGATGCCCCCAGAGCGTTGGGAATGGGTTGGGGAGGGGGTGTGGTTGCCACCAATCCTTGGACTGGTAAGGGGTTTTGGAACACCATAGGAGGAGGTCCTTGTGGTGCTGGGTTGGGTTGGGCTTGATTTGTAGCGTTGGTGGCCTGTTGAACCTCGTTCTGAATGGCCTGCTTAGTGCGACCCATGAGGGGACACTCGAATGTGTAGTGCCCGTAGACCTCATAGAGTGTGCATGGTTGGTTTGTGCGCAATGGGGCGTTGCGTCTTGGCGCATTTGGTTGTGGGGGATGTTGGGCGGGTCGGTTCACTGCGACATTGTTGGGAGGGTTTGGTTGTTGACCGCCTCCCTACGGTTGGTTATTGGCTTGGTTCCGGGGCCGATTATTTCTAGCTTGCCCTTGTTGATTGTTGCGGTCATGCTGGTTGGGACGGTTTTGTTGTGCAAATACTTGTCCCAACGGAGCAGGTGGAGCGAGGGCGGGGGCTTGAACTGGTTGCACTGGTGGTGCATAATAAATTTGGGTGGGTGGCGATGCCACAAATGTGGGCATTTCCTCGTGTATTGCTATGTCTGCCATGCCAAGGCCTGAGCCTGCTTCAACGGTGCAGGTTGTGCGTAGGAAGTTGTTGCTCCAGACTGGGACATCATTCTGCAATAGTCTGGAGTTTGGTTTTGGTAGGCAACACTACCGCTGTTGCTTGGTTGTGGTGGAACTGTAGGTGGTGTCGAATGGTGTTGTGGCTGTTGGGAGACCAAGCCTATGATTCCATCTGCGGCATGGGATGCGCCCGGTGCATCCCGGTAAGAGGTACCCAGACGAGGAGCGTCTGGAATGACGGTGTAGAGGTATCCAGACTGTGCGTAGATCAGGTCAAACTGTTGGGCTTTCAGTATGGCCTCTTCTTCGGATTAAGGACGTTAAGATGCGACGTCCTTTGCTATGGGTGGGAGCAAGGTTTTGAGAAACCAATCCAAGAATATCCTGTCATCAAGTTGAATTTTACACAAAATACGACGTCACCGCCACTCATGGATGTGGTCGGTTATATGTGTCGCAATGCTCTAGCGGCAGGATAACAATATCTCCACCCCTTCGTCATATCTGACGAGTAGTTGGAAATACTACAGGAACATGAAAGCTAAGGAGTTGAAATCTGGGTACTTGGCTTGCGGTAGCTCAATGTACCATTTGGCTGCTGCACCTATGAGGGTGCGTTGGAACAATCTTAGCCTGATCGAGTCATCTACGATGCTATTTGAGGAGCACCATAGATGAAATGTCATGATGTGATTTTGGGGACACTCCCCTGCTTTCCCTTCAAACTTGGGAATGTCTGAGGGAAGTTTGGTTGGCATGGGGGGCCAAAAGGTTTGATGGCGGATGGGGTCGTTTGTCAATCGATCCAAATCAGGCAAGTTAAGATGAGCCATGAAAGGCAGATTTCACTCCAGGTTGATGTGAGATGGGACGGTATGGTGGTGGGGTTTGCAAGTGCATAATGTACCTGCATAGATGGGGGTGTTGGTGGTGCCATTGTAGATGGGCCAATGCCCCCAAGTGTGGTGTGAGGGACAGTGTGGATGGAAGGGCCACTGCCCCCATGTGTGACAGGAGGGGCAGTGTAGGTGGAAGTTCCACTGCCCCCAAGTGTTGCAGGCGGGACAACTTGAGTGGTTACTATGGGTGGTGGCAGCTGACTGATGACAGTTTGCATGACCGTGCTAGGGCCACCTGCAGGGTTGTTGGTGATAATTTGGGGTGTGGACATGGGTCCACTAGCAATTGCTATGCCAAAAAATGGATCTGGGTTTGCACCAGCCATGGGGCTTGATGGTGCAGTGTGTAGGTCTGGTTCAGACTGATATGGGTTTGAATCTGAATCAGAGGTTGTATGGCCTTATGATGGTGTGAGAGGTCATCGAGAATGGTCTCGACGATGCTGGTTCAATGTCTCGAATTGTGTTGGTTCGCCTCTTAGGCATGAGGAAGAGCACGAGGGATCAATTGTCTTAGATTTGTGTATCAAACTGGTGGGAATGATATTTTGGACCCTCGTTTCAATGGCTTCATATTGGATGTAGGTGGTCACTCGGCCACCAAGACTACCAGAAGACAACGCTTGGCTTTTTCCTCACGGGCGTTCTACTCAATCGGTGGGGGTCGTTGCCCATTTCGCTTGGCAATTCCTCTCAGCGGCCAGCTACTTTGGGGTTCCCATGGTACTCCTCACAATGAGTTTCTGGGAAAAGCCCAAGTACTTCCCATGGTTAAGGCAATCAGGGACTTATATCCTCAAAGACTACATATTTTTGAACTTAGTGTAAATTAATCAATTTTAGTGGCTCTCTCAACGTCATGAACTGAGTGGGGTTGACTTACGTGGTATGGTGTGTATGTATTTCTGTGTTTCTGTTATTTGGTGGCTGCAAGTGGTTTATGAATATGTCACAGAGTTCATATCATTGTAAATAACAACAGTAAATAATCAGAAATGTTGTAGACAGATACCGTTTTTACCATGAATTGTGATGGCCTAACTAGGTGACTACCTTACACCTATATTCTTCTTCAACCAAAAGAAGGTGTTGGGATCTCAACACAATGGGACTAAGGCCATCCGTAGATCCACAGGTCAGCTCCCGTATGCAAGGTTGGTCAATAGGGAGGACGCTTAGCGCCATGAGAAGCCCTCCTTCTCTACCCCCTCTACCTTCCAAGTCATCTGTTTTTAATGGTTTTGAACAATATTCAGTGAAGGGCCTATTACTATACGAGCTGTGCCCTTCGTCTTATCCCATAATACACCGAAGGGTGATGACTGGGTAGAGGAGGAAGGGTAAGCAAGATTTGATTTTAAGTCAGTTTTAGTTAGGTTAGATTCATTAACCAATTAAATTTTTTTGAATTTACACTTTGTTTGTACATGAAATTGCAATAGACTGAAACATAAACAAAAATGGGACTATTGTGCTGGACAAAGGTGGCTGAGCCGCACTGACAGTCCTTAGTAAACTGAAAATTAACTTCTGAGTGATAGACCGCACGTTTCAGGTCAAATGTGGCGAGGGGGTCGCCAAATTTTTTCGGAAACAGGCAAGGGGGTCGCACAGATTTCACAGACAGAAGCGGTCTGCCTTTCTGAAGGAAGTCGCAACTTTCAGGAGAAAAAGGGTGACCTGGTCGCACTTGTGAGGCCTAAATGAGTGACCTGGTCCCCTGTTTAGGCCCGATAAGTGCGAACTTCTCCGGATTTGGGGTTTTTTTGGTCCTGAATCAGATCCGACCGACAGTAACCTGTACTATGGCCAAACAGACTCGAATTTTCCTTGCAGAGGCTTCAACAACAACACAAACTAAAAACAGACAGGATTTAAACTAGATTTGACAAGAAAATTTTAAGCTAGGGCACAAACTGAAATAAACTTAAAATTTAAAAAACTGAACCAGGGATCCTGTGGGATCGACCTGGTATGGTCGCCAGTTCTATAGCAGGGATTTCTCCTTACTACAGGGGCAGGAATGGCTCCCTTCTGTCTATAGGACGGAAAGGTAGGTTCCTATGTGGAAATGCTGGAAATAAATGGATAGAAAGAAAAGACAATAGAAAGACAAGAAATGGTCGTGAGCCCTTCTGCAAACAAGGTTAGGGCTTTGCTCTAAGAACCTGCAAACAACTATTAGAGACAATAAACGTGCAGAATATGTTAGAAATAAACCTGCAAGAAGAATATGAAAACCTGCAAACAAGCTATGGGTTAAACAAAAGCAAAGAAATGAAACAAAACACACAAGTATACCTCTTCTTTGGTGCAATGGGCCACTATGCCCTTGCTGGAGGAAGCACCTCTCTATCTCACTCAGCAATGAAGGAGCTATGGCTCAATGGGGAAGATGAGTGGATGAGGGGGGGATGTGGGTGGCTTGAGAGTCAAAGGGTCTCAAGGCATCCACGGGCAGCATAACAGTATGCAAGGGAAGAGTCGTTTGAGAGTGACCCCCACCCCTCCTTTTATAGCTTTTTTGGGGATTTTTAGGGTTTTAAGCCCTTGGTCAGGGATTTAGCCCCTTTTTTGGGCTTTTATCCCCTTCTGCCCTAACTTTAGCTCCTTTAGGGTTTTAGGCTCCTTTGAGGGGTTTTAGCCCCTTTTTGGAGGCTTTAGCCCCTAGGAGAGTTATTTAGGCTCCTTTTTGGGGGTTTTAAGCCCTTTTACTCATTTTTACGCCTTTTTGAGGGTGTGGGGGTCTAATGGGGTGATACGAAGGTCGTACATGGGTGTCCTTGGGTGGTGTAGGCCATGTAGAGCTTAGTGAGGGATTTTTTGGGTTAAAAGGAGAGATAATGGTAAACCTTGACAAATTCGTCTAGAACTTTGAAGGATTATGTAGGAGCTCCATTCACTAACATAGCGAAAAAAGCAGAATCCACACATGCCATGATCTAATCTATCACCTTTAGGGGTAATTGATTTGTAACAAAAACAATCTTAGAAAACCCCAATCAACTCTATAATATTATTTATCCAAGTCCATCTTTAGTATAAGTGCTTCCAACTTCTTTTTTTAATAGAATGTGGACATTCTTGAGTTATACCAACAACATCCAGAATCTACCTATTGGCCAAAAAAACAAATTGTTCTTTAGACATGATCTATTCCAATTTTGGTTTAATTTTGCTCGAGATAAATTTAGTGATAATCTTGTATACCACATTATAGAGGGAGATAAGAATATATTCATTAAATGATTTAGGATTAGAATTTTTTGGGATAAGTGAAATAAAGGTAGAGATTAATGAACCTAACATAAACCCTTGCACTGTAGATTCCTCAACCACCTCTAATAATTCACCCCAAGAGTGTCAAAGAACTCAATAAAGAATTCAGTAGTCCAACAATTCGGCCGAAAACTCTTAGATTTGGAAAATTTCTTTAATACCTCTTCAATTTCCTTGAATGTAACCTCCATACCAATCCTTTGTCCCTCCTTGGGGGAAAAGAACCGAGGATAATTATGCACAACCTACAATTGAGAATTAATATTTGTTTTCCCAGTATCTTTACAAACAAAAGAAAAATGAGACACATCTACCCTTTCTACGTCCTTCTGAGAGTAAATAACATTACCTTGATTGTCCTTAAGATGCTAGATAACATGAGAAATTATTCTATGATTGGAAAATTTATGGAAATTTTTTGTGTTACTATCCCCATGTGATATCCAAGTAGCCATGATTTTTACTCTCCATGTCTCTTCCTCAATTTTCAGAATTTGATATTTCCTAGCTTCCAGATTAATCAAGTGCTCCTTTTTTTATCTATAAAAAAAATACTCCAAGAATTTTATGAAAATATCCTATCAATCTCCTCTTACACCACAAATAGATCTTGTTTCAATTGAAATTTCTTCTCCTTCTCCCATCTACACACCACCTTCTTAAGACCCTTCAACTTCTCAACTAACATTTGCATCGAAATTATTGAATTCACGGGACACTAACCCCAAAAGTATCTAACAAAAGCCTTTAAATATTCATCTTCAAGCCAAGAATTATTGAATTTAAATGGGTAATTCAGATGTGTGGTATTAATTTCAATTTGTACGCAAATAGCTAGTGGTTTGAAATGCATGAATTAATTGACCAAAATATAAATCTATCAATTGATTATGTGATACCTTCAACTAATTAAAATCCATGTAGTATTTTTTCCACACTTGCCTCCCCCACCCTTCCATGTTTCTAGGTAGGGGTCAAAATAGAAGGAGATATATCAATCAGATTTGCCTCTTGAAAAAATTGTCGACAATAAATCAACAAAGGCTCTAATCTAGGACAGTTCCCACAAACCTCATGGTTCGATAAAGTCAAGTTAAGATCCACATCCAAAATCAAATTTGAACTCTTCAAGAGACCACTTTCATCAACTTTTCCCCACAAAACATATCAAAAGCATAAGGTCCAACAATTTATAATCTTTACCTCCTACTCTAGGCCTATAATCCTTCCTTCAAGTAGGATTCCTACACATGTAAAAAAGTCCCTAAATTCATCTATTGAGGTATTCTAGATAGCAAGTAACCCCCTAGAGTGACCCAAAACATCCACAAAGCAACCCTCTTATCAAAGAAAATTTTACATGATTTATTCCCAATGCAAATCATCTCCTCTATCAACACTACATCTGGATTGATTATCTCAAAAATTCTTCTGAGGGAATTTGCTTTTGGAGTGCCCCCTACTCCACGGATGTTAAAAGAGGTTAAGATCATTGGGAAACATTCAGCGAGGGAATATTAGGCTAAGAACCCTATGATTAACACAAGAATCAAAATCTAAACTATCAAGGAAAACATAGATAAGTAATATTCACCAGAACCAACACTATCCCCATCAGGATCAAATAACTCCTTGTTTTAATTCCTTTTTTTTATCCCTCTTTCATCTAATAGTCACATTTTGACATCGAATGGAAGAAATTGAGGAAACACCTTATCTAATCGAAGGTTTGATTGAATACACAAAAAAATGTTTCTTGGGGAGTACACTTTATAGGAGGGCATAAGGTTTGAGATCACCAGACTTTCAAAGTACAAAGTGGAATAGGATCCAGTGACACCACCTATAAAATTAGGATAATATGGTACCTCCAAACCTATTGAGAGACCAGAAGGAATTGAGAATCCTCAAAATAATATGTTCTAAAAATTTGATCTTAGTTCAATAAATTGCAATGCATGGATTTTTCATCCTCTCACTCAAGTCCCAAAGACGACCATGCGGCTTCCCAATATCTTAGGATGGATTAATGGCATTGGTATTTTCTCTTGACCCTTACCTAATCCTATATGTATGAATGTGTTTTCCCCATTTGATGTCTAGTGCTTAGGCAAGGTCTCTTTCATTTCTTTCCTAGTCATTCTTTGACCTTATTTACTCCTTGGTGGGTTTCTTTGCTATGCACTTTCCTTTTCCCTTGAATCAACCTCAAGATTCATGTTTGATTTGATTTACCTGGGATAATCATAAATGTTTAGGTGATGCTTATGACATCCACATGGGCATACATGAGGGTTGACAAGGTCAAATTGATCTTCCCCTTCCCTTTTCTCTCTCTAGTGGGTTATACACCATACATGTAGGTTCTTCACTATCTCCCACATAGAAGTGAATTATTTGTCATATGTTCGGTTATGACTAGGATCTATCCATTCGATTGTGAGATCATGTGCAGCTCATAGATCTTTGTGAATGGGTTTGTGATCAACAATTGTAAATAAAATATTGATCAATCTATGAAAGACCTCTTAATTAATATGCGTGAAAATAGTTGTGATCCATTTATGAGATGGGTTAAATTTTATCCTCCTTGATGATCGACCTACAAAACATATTCTTGTTATTTTTGGATGCACCGCCAATTGATATGAGAGTTTGTAGAGAGATTCATTGTGAAGGTTAAAATTTATTAGGTAAATGTGTGAGTACATGTGATTTCTACAATGTGTCAAGCTATTGAGCTTTCCTTTGTTTGTTTGTGCCTTGGTTCCTAAGTGAATCAAAGTGTTAATTCCTTCAAAGAAAATGTGGAAATCAAAATTTAATCCTCTCAACAAAACTAAAATTCCTAACACCATGATTGCAAAAGGAAAATTTTGTCTCAGAATTTATGAAGATCCCGTGAATAACCATGATCCTCTGAATCCTAAGAACATTTACAAGAAAAAGAAGAGGAAGAAATATCTTGCACCCAAATGAAACTTTGATTCTTTTAATGAGAAGAGGTGGTTCCCATTTTAAGATTCCCAATAAGAAGGGAAAGGTTTCCTATCCCCATTCTTCCAACCAACCTCCTCCTAAAGGTCGAAAACGAGTCCTTTCAATGGGACAATTGGATGTTATTTACTAGGTAGTGTTATGGATTTTATGTTTGAGGGATTATTATCAAATCTAAATACTGATTCACAATGAGAGGGTTGGTGTTAGGCCCTAGCCTTGATAGGGTTTTGGCACCTTCTTCGAACCAACATCCTCTTAATGGTCTAAAACAAGTCCTTTCAATGGGAAAATTGGATGTTACTTACTAGGTAGCATTATGGACTCTATGTTTGAGATATTATTGTCAAATCTAAATATAGATCCCTAGTGAGAGGGTTGGTGCTAGGTCCTAGCCTTGAAAGGATTTGGGCACCATCTTCACACAATCACTTTGGTGGTCATTGGTCGGCATGGAAGTTAAACATGACATGAGGTTGATGGATGGATGAGTCAATTTTTTGGGTGCCATAAGCCATTTAGAAGGCACAATGTAGACATTGGTTGTTCACATTAGTTGGATAGACCATGAGAAGCTTTTAGGGTACTTAGAGAGGAAGATAAGGTTGTTGTCGGGTAATATCTTCTATAGGCATGAACTATGATTGATAGATGAAGTGGAAATAAGAATTGGTGGGATTACATATGACTTGACAGGATTGGTTGAGAACACATTATTTGGGTAAACTAAGTGGTTGCACTTGGTTAGATGTACATTGTCTAAGAGCAATTGGACAAACATAAGAAGGATGTATGTTTCCTTTGTGCACTTGTTGGGCACACTTGGGAATAAGAAAACTCGATACACTTTGAGGCACCTTGCTAAAATCACTTCCTACATGCACTTGGGCATAGCTTATTGGATGCGCTTTAGGTGTACCTTCTAGGAACCCTTGTGATGGGCACACATACTATGAATTCTTGCGATGAATCTAGATGTAATGGTTGAGCCTGTTGAGAAAAAATGCAACAAGCATGGATGCAATGTGTGCAAATTTTAGACACACTTGTGACAGATGCAAATTCCATGGACACACTTGTGGGAACTCTAGTATTGGAAGGAATTTCCATCGCGATCATGTGCCACAATGGGCATGGAACCATTAGAAATGGATGTTGATGGACAATTCATGAGGGCATAGTGGAGTTGGATGCAGACGCTTGGGTCCACTTAGTGGATGCCTCAAAGTGGCTAAGTAATTTACTTAACATTGTATTGAAAAGTGATCCTTTCACATAAGTCCAAAGTGAGCTATGAGATTGTGCTAAAGTCTGGGTTTTACATAGTATGGAAAATTTGGACTCACTGAGTGAAAAACAGAGAGTTGAGTAGGACCTACAAGAGGCAGGCCAATGATAGCTTCAAGGATCAGTTTGTACATGACTAATGGGCATTAGCAGAGGCTCTATTTCCTTACATTCTTTGTATTTTGAGAAAAGAGGGGAAATAAATTGATTTCCTTCCCTTTTTGTATACTGTAAATGTTCTTCTCATAAATAAAATCTAGGCCCCTACCTTGGGTTCCACTTGTACATGTGCATGTGTATTCTGACTTGTTTGTTTGGATGTGTTGAGGGTAAAATGATACAAGAGTGAACAATCCTCCCCTTGTCTTTGCAGATTGTAACCAAGGAAACAATGTATTAGTATACCATACACTAACAAGTTAAAGCAAAACTCAACAAACAACAATGAAATAAAATATTGACAAGTGTTGGTAACATAAAAACAAAGAGAATGAGTTAGCTTCAACCATATAGTATGGTGTCATCTAAAAGAATGAATATTCAATGGTAGCCAACAATCTCCCTTAGGGAAGGTTCCTTTTGAACTCTCTCAAACTACTTGATAACTAACTTGGAATGATGAGGAGAAACCCTTGGTTATTGAGGAAGAAGTCAACGGAGCTTTGAATGCCAAATTGTGAAAATAAGGGGGATGAAAGATGATCTCTCAAACCAATTCTTTGCAGTATAAACTTGCTCTATATTTTTCTTGTTGAATGTGGGCTCGTGAATTCCTTTTATAGGCCAAATGGAGGTCTTGAAACATCTAGTTCTCAATGTGAAGGCTCCATCTAATGAAGTGGTCCTTCAAGTACAAGAACATGGATATTGAATGCTCCCAAGCATATGAAGAGGCCAATTCAAACTCTTGGAGGCAAAAAATGTTGTTGTGAGCCTTTAATGCATCACAGAGAGTTAGTGATGCCTCCATTGGTAGAACTGTGAGGGTTTCAAGATAATAGTCATGCATATCTATGTGGCTTCGAATCAAAAGTCATGCAGTTGTCCAAAATTATTGGCTTTAATAATTCTAAGGTTCAATTATCATTCTAAATTTGATGTGGCTAATGCTAACGAGTTGCATGTTGTATGATGACGATGTCTTTTTCTAATAATGACCAAATGTCGCATGTGTGAAAATTTTGGATGATAACAGGATGGATGTTGTTCTATTTCTTGCAATGGTTTTAGCTAAGTGAATAATTGGATAAGTGTTTCTTTTTTTGAAGTATAAGTATTGTTGGGATGTTTTAAAGGTTGTGTTTGGATGCATGTCTAACTTGATCTTGGTTGAGTAATATTGAGAGCATTTGATGGTTTGTAGTCTTAGGTGAAGCTATGGGAAAACCTCAGGTGAAGACGCATAGTTTGGTTGTAGTAGGAAAAAGCTAACAAGGATCTAACAAATGAGGAAAGGTAGTGTCACACACCATTAGGTGCTAAAACAAAGTTGGGAAATTCCTATGTTTGAAGAAAAAAAATAGGGTAGACTATAGGTCCATGAAAATTGGTATCTTATTGGCAAACAAAGAATAGATATTCAAGAACTCATTCCAAGCTAATGCGTTATAATTGAAATAAAAGAGAAGGAAGAATAATACATGTATGATAGTAGTCTAATTCTTGGTCTTGGTCACCAATGCATTATTTTGAATTCCAACATAAAACTTAATCCAATATCTGACCACCGCAAAACTATAACACCTTTGCCATTCCTTTACAATAATTTGACAAATATATAATAGATCCAAAAGAATTAACCTAACTAATATCATGTGTATCAATTCTATATCAATTCCTTAAATAAAATACAACTTATACAAAGTGAAAGAGAAATTGGGGTGGGAGAGGGGAGAAGAGAGATCAATATTAATAATATTGAAAATTTTACAACAATAATAAAGCTAATTTATCTTACTACATAAACTTCTTCGTTCAATCCCATGCTCCTCTAACGTTGGTCACCATTCAAACTCTCTGATGGGAAAAAAATGAGGATTCTACCAAAGTAGGGGAGCCAAGGAGTGGATCAACTAACCCTAAGGGAGTCAATGTCAAACTTGGAGAAAATAAAGGTTTCTCTCAAGAGAAATGGGATATAGGGTTTCCTAGTTCAAACTAGTATTCTATCATATGGGCACGTGGGTGATTGTTCCATTAGCCTCCTCCAACCATGAAATCTCTATTTATATTATTGTGAATTGGTTTAGGTTGTTAAGGCTAGAGATATGGGCTACATTAAAAGTGTAAAACCTCCACTTCCTCTTCTCAAATCTCATACATTTCATATTTGAAATGTGCAAAACTTACCCATGTCCACCTCCTCCAAGTTTAAGTTCATATTAGAAGGCTATGAAGGTTTTGAGATTGTGGTGGATTTTTTATGAAGTTTTGTCTAAAAGTATTTTAATTAGATGTTCCCTAACTTGAATTCTTTTTGAGATCCATTTTAACCTCAATGGATAATATTTTTACCAATTTGAGAATGTCTTCGAGGTTGGTAGGTGTTTTTTCTATAGGTTTACTTAAAAGAAGAGCCTTCCTAGTTGTGTTTGGAGATTTGGTGTCTTAAACTCTTGGGTTCCTTGTTAAATTGGACATTTCCTTTCCTACTTTATTAGCTTCTTTTGTTTTTTCTACTATTGTGGATTTACCATCTCTTTTGACAAACATATGAATGGAAGCATAAGTAGATGCACAATCTTCTATTGTCACTTCATTAGTTGATTGTGAGTTAACATGGGATCTGTTAAGAATGGTGGTAAAAAAATTGGTTGAAAACCTTAATGCAATTGTTCTTGTTCATTTCAACAAGTAATTCTTATATTAAGGTAGTAGGGGTATTTTCTTCACTAAATTTGAATCTCTCTTAAAATTGTTATAATTAGTGATAGAACCCAAAAGTAGGATGAATTACCATGTGGATGCTTTATTTTCGAATGTGTATGGAAATACTATGTACATTCATTAATTGAATAAGAAGATAAAAAAGAAGAAACATATATTTTAAGGCACACAATATTTGTTAGGATCGAATTTCGGAATAATACATTTAGAGTGCTTAAGTGAGTCATTAATTTGACCATCTAAGTTTAGAGAACCCTGGGACATTTAGGTGAGTATTTGAGGTTGATTATGAGCCATATATGTAGCTAAGGGTTGTTTCAATATTTCATGGGCTTCTCTGCTAAGATCTACATCAAAATTCAAGTAGACTGAGGTGAAGTAAGATGCGATGATAGGATACCATCAAGAGTTTATGGATTCATTCAATGGTAAGATCTATCAAATATTCTGCAATGTCAACCCTTAGATTATCTACAATTTGAATAACGTTTCTATGTGATGTTTTCTTTTGGGGAGCAATAGGGTGACTAGGAGTTGTCTTATTTGTTGAGTGTATTCCTAGGTTATGCAATGAAGAACATTCACATATTAATGGATATTATAAATATTCTCCTGAGGGGAAAACTTAGGATTTTCAAAAGTGGAAACACTATCCTAAAAAAGAGTCTCAAAGACTAAGTTGTCACCTCTAATAGGAACATGGTTGCGTAAGGGTTCATGGTTTGAAGGTCCAGAGCGAGTACCACATAAAGAATGAGTTTATGTACCAATGATACAAATCAATCCCTCCTTATAGTGCCAATTTTGTTTAGGTGGGTAAGTGCCCACTTCAACAACAAGGGTTCTCCTCGATGCTAAGTACAAATTAGACCTCACATTATTTGATCTAGGAAACCAATTTAGATCCTGGCACAACAACCATCAATATTTTAATATGTTGAATGAAAGTAAAATGCAATATGATGTTATATTCTATATGTAGATGCAACCTACTCTATCTATCCTAGACAAGAGAAAGTGATTACTCGATAAACACAAGTTTTAGGAAACAGACACAAAATTGTAAATATCTCATGATATAAACAAATGAAATTAAAAAAGTCTATTACTACATTATTTTTAACAACATTGCATTCATCAACTCAGAAAGAAATAAAAGTAAAAAAATATGTTGCCATGTAGTAGTCTGTAGTAGAAGAAACACAATCTTACAAAGATTCTAGAAGAAGACAAGCTACATAAATAGTTTAACTACCACAACAACAAAATCAAAATTCTGTTGTAGCATTGGCCTTCAAGACCTATATTATTAAGATTTTCATAAAATAATTTACAAAAGATCTCAATGCAAAAATTCCCTCCATCTTATCCTCTCCTTTATTTTATACATTATCCTATAAATGCCTTCAAGTTGTTTGAGTTACCTCTTTGGCCATTATGACTCTTCAATTATGTTCTTTTGTCCTTTACCTAAGATTATAGTCTAAAGTGGGCTCATTTTGTCTAACCATGGGATTTTTCATCTAAGTAAGTAGACCATACTTCATGTTGAGAATAAATGTTCATGATGCACTTAAATATTATTTTTTCCAACATGACCTCGTAGTTTGTCGGTTCCTTTGACATGTGATAAATGCCGCTTGTTAGTGTGCTAAAATAGGAGTTGATTAAATTTATGTCTCTAAAGAGGGTTATGATATATTTTCGTAATGTGTCCTTGGTCACATGGTTATGATATATTTTCGTAATGTGTCCTTGGTCACATTTGATGTAATCATTACGGTGATCCTTTTTCTCTTATAGCGTCTTCAATGTCTATCCAAAAGTATTTTGAAGGTTACAATGTACTAATTTCCCATATAGGGGGAAGTGGTATCGTTTTATCACATTTTTGTCTACGAGGTGTAAATGTTTGCAATTGTTCATTGAATTAGTAATGTCTCTTTCTAAGGCATCGCTTTCCCTTCAATGTCTATTGAGAATTGCAAAATTGAATTCATTGCCTCTTTCATTCCTTCTAGTCAAATTCTTAGGAGCATCATTTTCTTCTTCTTGACATTTCTTTAGGTCATCCATAACCATTTCAAGCCCTTGTAGGATGTACCTCTTATCCTAGATCTATATGAGGAAAATCAAGAATTGAGATGAATAGCCTTGAAACCCTTGGATGTATTAGTACATTGATTTCTATGTAGAGTTAAATTCATCTTCGAGTTCAAAAGTGCAATCTTGGAACTCAATCACATTGCTAGAGTCTACTTTGAAGTAAGCCACATTCTCTTCAAATGTGGCTATTTTATGCTTGTACTTTTCCATCTCCTTCATCAGATTCCAAACATTATGTCAGGTTGCTAGCATGAAAGAAACCTTGACATAAGTTATGGATGGTGATTTTTCTTGTGCATCTATGCTCACCAGTGTCTCTGTGGTGACTGCTAGCTCTAGGACTCCTATCATCACGAGTCTATTTTGTGTTTTCCTCACAATGTGTCCCATTTTTTGATGAAATATAAATATTCTAGTGATGTAACGACTTCATATTTTAACAGAGTAAATTTCCATAGTCCCAACTACTGAAGAGGGAAGTGACCACTCATGATGGTTGGTAGAGAGAATTCTTTGGGTGTATTGGGGTTAGAGGACCCAATGCCCATTTCCTCAAATTCCTCATTTTTTGTTTCTATTCAATCTTTGGGTTCTCCTTAACTTCCTATTTGGCCTTAGTTTTATCCCTGTCTTCATGATACTATGCTTCAAATTGGGCATTATCTATGACATCAACTTTTTCCTTTAGAATTGATTATTCTCTCATTGTGGCTACTTCTCTATGAGATTTATCCTTTTCTAACTGCTCTATTTTTTGTTGGAAAATCATTTTATTTTAATGTCGATTATGAATAGTTCTTCTTCCTCTTCCTATACTTCATCTTGATAAGTTCATGTGTACTTGTAGGCATGGAATTATCGATAGACCACCTATAGTTGTCATGTCTCATGAATCTTTCTTCCCCAAAGTGGAATACCTTAAGAGATTCTACTTCTTCCCTTGCATTTTTTACATTCAATATGTCATATGGTCCTATAAAGAATGGGAACGAGAACCATTATGCCTACTCCATTCAAGAAGGTATGATAGACAAACTCTTAGAGCAATAGCTTGTTTAGTATGAATTTGGGGGCTTTTGTGGGTTCAAAGACTCTAATGTAGATTCCCTTTTCTATCACATACTAGCCTCCGATATTGTTGATTTCCTACATGGATTTCTAAGTCATACATTGCACGGGTGCATAAAATATTTTCTTGTAAATGGGTGCTATGAAGAATTTGCAAATTTTGGTATAATGAATTTTAAGCTTACTCTCCTAGGGAATCTAACAGTATACATGGACATGAGGCTCAGTAGGTTTCCAATGCCATCCTAGATTTGAGGAACTATTGGAGACACATGCTATGTCTAGCAGATATAAAGACATGCATAAATATGGGAGAATTCTCGTGGTGATGTGTTTGGACCTAGATATATCCTAATTTAGGAAAGTTGATAATATAGAATCCTAGTTGAAAATTGTCCCAACCAAAGTAACTTGTTGAATCAGAGGGACCCATGCTTATTTGAATTGTGTGGCATCTTCTTCACCATACAACCTACTTATGAATGGAGTACTAACTCTATAAGAATTCCTCAAATACTTCTTTGGGTAGATCCTTGTATTGTTGGTCCTAAAATCCTTCTTGTTTATTGACTAGTTTCTTAGGAGATAATGATAATTGATGGTAAACCGGAGGACCCATTCCTTAGTCAAATCCATCGAAGGTCCTTGGAACTTGTAACACATCTAACCTTCAAGGTTGGAATATATAAATGGATTTCCATATTGCATCTATGATCAACTTATTTTCTATGTCCACATCGCTAATCATCCATGATATAAACTTAGCACATGGTAATATTGTTGGTCTAGCTACAACCTTATGCAAACTCGATTTTTAGATCATTCAATAAACTCCTTCGTTAGGATTTATTTTTCCAAATGAACGAGGTATTTCTATGTAATTCTCTTCTCTAAAAATTTGATAACTTTCTCCCCATTGATAGTTAGGGTTGTCATTCATCATGCATTATGTATCATCATAGGATGGGATAGGGATAGGGATATCTATGTCCATATCAATATTTGGATCTATCGACTCTTCCCTTTATGGGATTACTTCAACAATTACTTCCTTCTACTTCCTTTATCTTTCAAAGGCCATTTTATAACTTGCAATCCATCCAAGTAAGAAAAAATCATTTTCAACATTACCAACAAAAAACCAATATATGTTCTCATATAGGAACATAAATGTTTGGCCCAAACCAATGTAGAAAGTAATATTTTGGAATAAAAGGATCCTAAGACAAACTAAGGAGGTTCCTTATAGAAACCGATTATATGCATCTTTGTTTGAGTGGGAAAAGAATGGCTCCATGACTTAGACCAAGAAGCACCAAAAGTTTGCATAATGTGTTCTTATATAGGGTGATAATGCACCTTGGACTTACTCATGGATTAAAGCAAGGTGGTTAATGCCTGACATTTGTAAAAAGTGTACATCGAATTGCAAGGGAGAGAGATAGGGATTTATCGAAATCTTGTAAGGTTTGAACCTATGAAGTGAAACATAGCATATAGATTACTAAGAAAAACATATATTAAAAAATGGCGCACACACAGTATGCATAGATCTACCCTAGAAACCCTTAAATAGGAAAAACTTGCAAAAAATAGAGTTGCACCTCTATATTTTTTATTGTGTTTTTATTAACCATTCACAGTACAATTTTAGGTATTACACAACATCTAAAATCTTGATCCATTAACCCATATTAGATTCAAACCCCAATCCCTTAACTAAGATTAGTCATATATTTTCCTAAAAAATAGGTCTAAAAATATTTTTTGGGCATTTGCTCCAAACCCCGCGGTTCAGAGATATCACTCCTCACTAAAATATACTTCTTAGAGAAGGGGGGATATTGGAACCCCCCACCCTCCCTTGATCCTATTCCATGTGCACCCCCAACACATATGACATAATGTTAGAGAGAGAGGGATCTTAAGGTGATGCAACCTACATGCAAACAATATAACACATATCCAAAATATTTGGGGTTGGTGATCGTAAGAGATGTAATACCTTGTTTTTGACCCTAAGATGTAAATATTAAGTAATTATGTAAAGGATAGAAGCTATATATGAATGGTCTAAATGACCGAATATATTGTAAATATGTACATTTTCTTTTTAATATAAAAATCCTTGATAATTGCAAGTGAAAAAGGGTGAAGAAGAGATGGGGGCTATGAATCCACATGTTGAGGAAGTGAGAGGGATTAAGGGGTGATGACCCTAGTGGACTTTAAGTATGCCTTAGATTTCATTAAATATTTTAACCCAGATTCCCTTAACCATAATTATGATGGTTGTTAGAATAGTAATCCATCCTTAGTACCTTAGTTTATACCTTAGTCAAATTCTTTTTCTTCTATGCATTAAATTGATATGGTTTAAACTTAGGGAGATTGGTCTAGGAGGTGAACTGGTTATTTTATCCAATTCACACAACACCAGTGCTTTAGCTTGGTCAAACTGGCACATGTGCACCCTCATTAATTCCTTGGAGCGCTACTTCCTTCTTTTGAGGAATCTGGGCTGGACTAGGGGTGCTAGTGTTGTCTTTATTCCATTTTTGGCCTCCTAGTGCATTTATTGTGCTCCTTGATCAGCCACTCAAACACCTATAATTGCTCCTCCATGCATGTCTTGGACTCATTTATGCCCCATCACACCTCACCAATGTTCACACCATGGTTCGTGACTGTTTGGGGTGATTCGAGAGCTGATTGGTCCACCTAGGGGGGATTGAGGTCAAATGTTTCCATGACACATGTACACTCCAAAATGGATTCCTAAGACTCATGATTTATTCCTACTGTAATATATTTCTAATATAAACACATTCAGATGTTAGACAGTTCAATAATATCCACTATTGTATTCACATGTGTGTGTAATTTTCTACTCTTTCAAGTTTTTTTGTGGGCTTTTGCAAACTACTTCGAATTGTGAGAGTCTCTTGTGCTCCTATATCCACCTGTGAATCAAATTATCACATGGTATCATATCTGATTGGAGTTGCAAATCAATCTATAGTGTTTGAGGTGCATATTGAGGGATTTTCCAGATAGATTTGAGTGTTTTTTGTAGGTACATTCAACAAATTCTCACCACTAGCGCAAGCAGAGATGGAGAAAATTCATGTCTTGATGACTCCATTCAATTACTTTGAGTGGAAGGCAGATATGGTCATCCAACTGAGATCCAAAGATCTCTATAGGGTTACCATGGGGACAAAGGTCGAGCCAAATTCTGCAGTAGAGAAGTCGAAATACTTCAATAGACTTGATGAAGCATTTGGAATGCTACGTCTCAACATTTCGAGAGAACTCTTGTTTCTTGTTGACAGTTTATCCACCCTAAATGAAATTTGGCTCAGTATTGAAGCTCTCTTTGGGAATACTGATTAGTTAAGGGGTCACTAGCTCGAAAATGAGCTCATCACCTTGAGCCCTACACATTATGAAACTATCCAGGATTTCTTCACCAAATTCAAGTCTTTGGTGCTTCAACTCAAGGAGTGTGGAATCAAGAAGAAGGAAGAGAAACTCATGCCGTCAATCCGTTCAAAGCTAGGGCCAGAATACTTTGTGTTTGTTATCACATTTGAT
This sequence comes from Pseudotsuga menziesii, assembly GCA_001517045.1. Classification (NCBI taxonomy): domain Eukaryota; kingdom Viridiplantae; phylum Streptophyta; class Pinopsida; order Pinales; family Pinaceae; genus Pseudotsuga; species Pseudotsuga menziesii. The sequence goes on from LPNX010626631.1 coordinate 160,930, forward strand.
AATGGCAAGCTGACCATTCGAAATTGGAAAATGCCATCACTAGCAAGCTTCATGGAGTCTTTGACCCAAGAGCAAGATAAGCTAGTGCAAATGGGAACCATCAAAACAAGAAAGGACCAAGCTCTTGCTGCAGGGGTTTTGAATGCATCCAAAGGCAAGAAGATATCCAAGGATTCAAAATAGCCAAATAAGAAGAAACCAGACATACCCAAAATTCCTGATGGGGGTTCGAATCCTTGCAAGGACAAGGACAAGAAGGGAAAGGAGAAGACCAAATGCACCTATTTCCACAAGGTATAGCATCCAAAGAGTCCTTGCATGAAGAAAAACATTGATATGATGGCGCAGTTGCTGGAGAAGAACAACATCCCAGTCCCAGAGGGCGCAAGGAAGAAGGATGGTAGTTCAGGTTCTAACAATAAGGAGAAGTGTCATGCTTTGGTTGCAGTTTCTTTAGATCCCTCCACCTTCATCATTGATTCGAGAGCATCAAGGAACATGGCCTCCGTCAGAGAGTTCTTCACATCCATGCATTCAGACCGTGGCCCAACTGTTTGAATGGGTGATGATTCTAAGATCCAGGCTAAGGAAGTTGGCAAGATCGACCTTGAAGATGGATATTTCAACAATGTCTTGTATGTACCAGACTTGGCAGTGAACCTGCTGTCAGTATACCAAATTGCACATACTGGAGAAGCCAAGAGAGAAAAATTTACTCCAAATGAGGTTGAGATAGCTGAAATATCCTCCAACAAAGTGGTGGCAATAGGGTATGTTGATCACCAAGCTAGGATGTACAAATTCTCCAAATTTATTTTAAGTTCCAGTGGGCAAGCACTTTTGTCTCATGCCAATGAAACCGACAAGATGTGACATGATATATTTGGCCATATGAACTACAAATGCCTCCAGGAATTGAACAAGGATGACATGGTGGAAGGGATTCTTCCTATCAAATCCCCCAATAGTGCATGCATTGGTTGTGTGGTGGGAAAGCATACAGAGCGCAGCTATGAGAAGGGGAAGGCAAGGAGAGCTACAAAAATACTTGGATTGGTGCATTCAGATCTCATTGGTCCTCTTCCCATTCCCTCCTATGGAGGATCAAGGTATGTTGTCACTTTCATAGATGATTTCTCAAGGTTATGTTGGGTCTATTTCCTAAAGCTCAAATCTGAAGTCTTTGAGACTCTCAATATTTTGAAGGCCCTGGTTGAGAATCAAAGTGGGAACAAGATCAAAATCCTTAGAACTGATAATGGTAAAGATTATGTGAACAAAAATTTGCGGCACTTATGTGAGGAATGTGGCATCCAAATGACACATTTGGTCCCCTACATACCATAACAAAATGGTGTGGCAGAGAGGAAAAATAAGGCTCCCAAGGAAATGGCTATTGATATGATTGAGAATAAGGTTTTGATTCCTAATATATGGGATGAAGCCATTAATTGTGCTTAATACATTCAAAACATGGATCTACACAAATCAGTGAAAGGGAAAACACCCTTTGAGGCTTGGTTTGGTCACAAGCCAAATATTTCACATTTTAGGATTTTGGCTCAAGGGAATGGGCTCGAATTCATTCAGAAAAGAGGAAGGCGCAGCCACAAATAAATGAGTGCATCATGGTGGGATATGGTGAAGACACAAAGGGATACAAGCTATTTTATCCATCCACACACAAAAAATTCATTGAAATAAGTGTGCAATTCGAAGAGGAAATTATTCCATATTTTGAACTAGCACCGAGGGAATGCTCTTCTCCTTAACACCAAGATGATGTAAGTGATGATTCCATTTCTGATATTTATGATTTTGAGATGGATGAATATGATGTTTCTGAACATGACTCACCCTCAAGGCCCAAGTGGTCAGAGAAAACCATAGAAGCTGCAGGGGTTTTAGTAGGCAGTCCTCTAGATCCTAGGAAGACAAGATCACAATTTCACAATGCTTCTTTTGCAAGTGAAGTTTTCCTTACTGATAATTGCTATATGATTCTTGGATCTGATCCACAATCATATTAGGAAGCATCTCATGACCCAATATAGAAATCAGCCATGCAAGAATAATTCAACTCTCTACAAGAGAATGAAACTTGGGAATTGGTTCCCTTGCCTCCCAAGAGGAAGCTTTTGCAATGCAAGTGGGTATATAGGACCAAAGTTGCTGCCGATGGGTCTGATATAAAATATAATTCTAGATTATTTTCCAAAGGCTTTTCTCAATTCCAAGGAGTGGACTATACAGAGACCTTTGCACCGGTTGCAAAGGTGGACTCTATCAGGCTAGTTATAGACATTGCCAACTAGTAAGTGCTGGGAGGTTCACCACATGGATGTCAAAAGTGCATTTATTCATGGTGAGATACAAGAAGAGATATATATGCAGAAATATGAAGGTTTCCAAGAGGATCCTTCCCTTGTATGCAGGTTAAAGAAGTCACTCTATGGCCTCAAGCAAGCCCCAAGAGCTTGGTATGCCAAGATGGACAATTTTCTGCTACCAATTGGCCTTGTTAGATGCAAATATGATACTAATGTTTATATGTAGAATATTGGTGATTTATTGCAGGTAATTTACTGTATCTTGATGATCATTTTATTACTTGTAGCTGCACCAAAGAAATTGGTTCAATTAAAGCATCTTACACAGTGAATTTTCAATGACTGATCTAGGATTACTAAAACAATTTCTTGGTTTGGAAATTGAGAGATATGAAATAGGCATAATGATCAGCCAACATAAGTATGATTCAGACCTATTATTAAATTTTAATATGGATGAATGCAAGGCATCCAAGTGTCCATTCCTTTCTGGCATCAAACTAGGTGAAATTGGTGACTCTGCATTGGTAGATTACTCATTGTATAGACATCTAGTCGGGACTTTGTTGTATCTTACACATACTAGACCTGATTTAGCATATGTTTTTAGTGTTGTATCTATATATATGCATCAGCCACATGAGATCCATTATAAGACATCCAATAGGATCCTTCAATATGTACAAGGCACTAGGAACTTTGGGGTACACTATCCTGCTTGTTCTCCACTAGAACTAGTAAGATTTTATGATTTGGATTGGGATGGACATCCCAATGACAACAAATACACTTCAGGTTTTGTATTCATGCTTGCAAATGTTCCCATATTCTGATAAATTAAGAAACAACACGCTATTTCCCTTTCTTCAGCTGAGGCCAAGTATAGAGGAGCAATGAATGCAGCTACACAATGTGTGTGGTTGCAAGGCATTCGTCGGGAACTTCATGTGGCACTTGATTCACCCACTGTCATTTGGTGTGACAATAAAAGTGCAATCAAGATTTCCACAGATACAATATAGAGACATAGGACCAAGCACATAGAGATTCATATGCACTACATTTGGGGCTTAGTGCATGATTGGGTGATTGTCTTGTAGTGTTGCCCTTCCACTGAGCAAGCTGTTGATATTTCTACCAAGTGTTTCACTGAGAAGACCTTCACTTACTTGAGATCACTACTTGGAGTGAGTGATGCATGGTGATGGATTCCATTCACTTTCAGATTTTTTTCCCCGTGTCCATTTTTTAGGAGAGGTTTTGTTCCCATGTGGTTTTCCTCTTTTCCTTGTTTTCATGGACAAATAAAATTTTATGTTGTATGAGGTGACTTGAGCCTTTGATTCCCTCCATCATATTTTTGGTTAAGTTGTACTAAGTCAAGGCTAAGGGGGGTGTTAGAATAGTAATCCATCTTTAGTACCTTAGTTTATACCTTAGTCAAATTCTTTTGCTTCTATGCATTAAATTGCTATGGTTTAGAGTTAGGGAAATTGGTCTAGTTGGTGAAACGGTTATTTTATCCCATTCACACACACACACACCACTGGTCTAGATTGATCAACATGTCACATGTGCACCCTCATTAATTCATTGGAGCACTAATTCCTTGTTTTGAGGAATCTGGGTTTGACTAAGGGCGCTAGTGTTGTCTTTAGTCCATTTTTTTCCTCCTAGTGCCTTTATTGTGCTCCTTGAGCCATTCCCACGCCTCTATTTGCTAACCCATGCATGTCTTGAATTCATTTATGCCCTATAATTCCTCACCAATGTTCACATCATGGTTCGTTACTGTTTGGGGTGATTCGAGAGTTGATTGGTCCACCTAGGGGGGATTTGTTGATGTAATTGTAACTTCAGAATGTATTCACTTGTATTTCTTATGTATTGTACCCCGATGTTTATTCTGGGAAGTGTTTATAATGTAATTGAGTCATGTCATGCCCCGATGTTCCGATCGAGAGTTTCTATAATGTAAACAAGTCATGTCAAGTCAATGTGGGCAACCCTCCTATTGTTCAAGGGTTAAAGTCCCCGCAGTTCTGGGGCCCTAGGGTTGTTAGAATCACCTAGTGAAGTCGGCCCTGGTGAGTCATTGTCAAGTTGGGAATTAGTATAAATAGAGAGTGAGTCTCTCTATTTATCACACACTCACTCACACTCAGTTGCAGCGCATAGCTGAGGGAGAAGAAGTTGTTGGGGCTAGAAAGAAAGAGGCTACTGCTGTCGGGAGATCATCTTACTGTTTTGGGTTTTACTTTTGGTGTTGATTCTATCTCGGAGGAAGTTGCGGGGTTTTCTCCATTTATGGTTTCCCCGAGGAAAAACACTATGTTCATTGTCTCTTGTGTTTGATTGTTGTGTTTGTTATTCTCTCAGTTAAAGATCCTAATATAATGCTAGCTTAATGTTAAAAATCTAACATGGTATCAGAGATAACCTGAAAAAAAGACACTGTGCAGCTGCGAGAACTAGGGCTTCCTACTTTTTGGATCTCTCTCCATATATTTTCAGTAAAAGAAGGTTGGGTTGACTCTCCTCCCTAGGGCGCATCTTTCTGTCGAAGCAGAATCTGATTCTGAGCTTTTTCAGTTTTGGACCCGACACTGCTGCCAAAAATTAGGGATTTCCATAGAAGTGGAATTTTTGAGTGAGACCAGGCCTGGATTGATCTCCTCCTCAAAATCAAAGTTTAGAGATCAAGATCAAAGCATTTGGTTGGACAGAACTCCAGAAAAGTCAAACCCTAATATGCTCCTGAACCAGCACTGCAAAAATTCAACTCCAAATCTAGATCCAACATCTTGACCTGGTAAGATCTAAATATTTTGTATTTCCATTTGAGGTTCTTAGTTAAGATGTATCATCATACCAAGCTTGATGAAAAGCTTGAGGGTGCTGATAACTTCCGAGCCTGGAAGTATAGGATCTCCCTGGTCCTGGAAGAAAATGAGTTGGACTCCTACATTAATGACGAGGTTCCAGTTCCAGAGGAAGATGAGGCTAAGGCCTTACATAAGAAGAAGTTGGTTATGGAAAAGAGGATTATTGCTGATTCAATCAAGGATCACCTCATACCACAGGTGTCCTCCCTCAAGACACCTAAAGCTATGTTTGATGCCCTAACCAAACTATTTGAAGGGAAGAACATAAACCAGAATATGACTCTAAGGAATCGGTTGAAGAATGTAAAGATCCAGAATGAGGAGACCATCTAGTCATACTTCACAAGGGTCTCCCAGATCAAAGAACAACTTGAAGCAGTAGATGAAGAAGTGGATAATGTAGAAATTGTGATGACAACCTTGAATGGTCTCCCTAGGTCATGGGATTCTTGCATCCAAGGAATCTGTGCTAGGAAGAAGCTAATCAAGTTCAGTAGACTGTGGGAAGAATGTTCACAAGAAGAAGCTCGAATAGCAGCTCGAGAAGAAAAGATGGGAAGTGAAGATCAAGCTCTCACAGTACACTCCAAGAAAGGCAGAAGGGAAAATCATCATCACCAAGGTAAGCATTCTCATTAGAAAAATTATTTTGTAAGAAGGGATCCATCCAAACTCAGATGTTTTACATGTGATGAAAGAGGACACTTTGCTAGAAGTTGTCCCATGAATAAGAGTGGATCCAAGAAGAAGAAGAGCTCCAAAAGAAGACATCATGCTCACACTGCTGAGGATGATGATACTCCCATGAAGAAAGTAAAACAAGAAAGTGAAGACTCTTCAAGTGATGAAGAATATGTTATGATCTCCGCTCTCATGGGAACTGTCACTCATGGAAGCAAAGATTGGCTTATTGACAGTGGGGATTCCAAACGCATGATAGGATTCAAGGAATATTTTAAGAAACTATCTGAACATAATTCACCCCATAAGGTGAAACTTGGGGATGACTACCAATGTCCCATAAAAAGTAGCGGTGAATCCTCCTACAAGCTAGACTCTGGAAAGTCTATGAAAATGAAGGATGTCTTGTTTGTACCAGGACTAAAGAAGAAACTTCTCTCCATATTGGCACTAGATGCAAAAGGCATGAGGGTTGCATTTGTAGATGGCCAAGGAGAAATACTGTTGATGATGCAATAGTAATTGGAGAACAAGAAGGAGGATTATACAAATTGAAGGGCCATCTAGAACAAGATTTGGTCCATGACACAGTAGAGCCAAATGAACTTTGGCATAGAAGGCTTGCACATGTGCACTATAGAGCACTACCACTTGCAAGCAAAGCTGTTGAAGGTCTTCTAGAAATTCAAGCAAAACATGAAGGAGTCTGCAAAGGATCTGCGAAAGGAAAGAACACAAAGAAGACATTTCCAAATAGCGAAAGCAAAGCAAAAGGAATCTTGGAAATCATTCACTCTGATGTATGCGGTCCAATGTCATCCAGTTCTTTAAGTGGGTATGTATACTATGTTTCTTTTATTGATGATTATTCTAGGAAGACATGGATATACTTTATGAAGAACAAAGATGAAGTTTTCAGCAAGTTCAAGGAATTCAAAGCCTTGATCGAGAACCACACAGAAAATAAGATCAAGACCTTTCGATTAGATAATGGCGGAGAATTCACATCAAATGAATTCAAAGAGTTATGCAAAGATTCAAGGATTAAGAGGGAGTTATCCACTCCATATAATCCACAACAGAATGGGGTTGCAGAAAGGAAGAACAGAACTATCATGGAAGCTGCAAGAGCAATGCTTCATGATCAAGATATTCCCATGCATCTATGGGCAGAAGCTGCCAGAACAACGATGTATGTACAGAACCGTACTCCACATAGAGTACTCGAGAACAAGACACCTGAAGAAGTCTTTTCCAGCAAGAAACCAGAAGTCAGCCATCTCATAATATTCGGCTGTCGAGTGTACATACACATTCCGAAAGAAAAGAGGACAAAGTTAGATCCTTCAGGAAAGAAGGGTATATTTGTGGGATACTCTGAAAGCTCGAAGGCTTACAGAACATACTTCCCAAGATTCAAGAATATCGACATCAGCAGGGATGTAACATTTGATGAAGACTCAGCTTACAACAAATCCAGAAGGAGACCTGCTGAAGATCTTGAAGAATAAGAAGCACCTAGAATTCATGACACACCCATGGACGAAGAAACTCAAGAAGAAGGTCAAGAATTTGAAGAACCTCAAGAACCTGTAGATCCACCTTAGGAGAAAAATCCTCACAAGAGGAAACCTGCTTGGGTACGAGAAGCTATCCAAGGTACGGAAATATATGGGGCTCCAGAAGAGAATCACAAAGAAAGAAAGAGGACCAGGTCCTGCTCCGGGTATGTAGCTTTATTGCGTGACTTTATCAATAAAGAACCTTCCAACTATGAAGAAGTGGCAGAACGGAAAGAATGGAAGGATGCCATGATCGAAGAGTATCAATTGATCATGAAGAATGATGTTTGGGATGTTGCCCCAAGACCAAAAGGGAAGTCTGTTGTAACTTCCAAATGGATCTACAAGATCAAGCATGCTGCAGATGGTAGCATAGGGAAATATAAAGCAAGATTTGTGGCTCGTGGCTTCTCACAGAAAGAAGGAATAGATTATGAAGAAACCTTTGCACCTATAGCCAAATACACTTCCATCAGATCAGTACTTGCTCTGGCTGTAGTGATGAAATGGAAGATACACCAAATGGATGTCAAGACTGCTTTCTTGAATGGTGTAGTGGAAGAGGAAGTGTATGTAGAGCAGCCACTTGGTTTTGAGACACATGACAGGGAGTATCATTTGTGTAGATTGAAGAAAGCCTTGTACGGTTGAAATAGGTAGCCAGGACATGGTACAGTAGAATTGATGGTTTTCCATCCAGTTTGGGCTTTACCAAAAGTAAAGCGAATTCCAACCTTTACTACAAGGTTGAAGATGGCAACCCAGTGATGCTACTACTATATGTAGATGATCTGTTTGTAACAAGTATGGATGGGTTGATTGCTGATATGAAGAGGAAGCTTGCTGCCGAGTTCGAAATGAAGGACTTGGGTATGGTGCACTATTTTCTAGGCATGGAGGTGTGGCAGAATGCAGATGGAATATCCCTCGGATAAGGGAAGTATGCAGTAGAGATCCTGAAGAGGTTCGGGATGATGGACTGCAAGGCCATGACCACACCTATGGCACCGAACCTGAAGCTATTGAGTGATGCTTCATCAGAAGCGGTTGATGCTATGATGTATCGTCATATGATTGGGTCCTTGATGTACCTGAAGATTACGAGACTATATATTTTCTTTGTTGTGAACACCTTGAGCTAGTTCCTGACAGATCCAAGACATGTTCACTTGATTGCTGCAAAGCATATTCTGAGGCACCTGAGGGGTACAGTTGATTATGGCTCAAGTATGATGTGAATCAAAAGATTAACCTGGAGGGTTATGTTGATTCAGATTGGGCAGGAAGTGCCATCGATAGGAAGAGCACTTCAGGGTACTGCTTCAGTATGGGATCATGTGTGATCTCTTGGTTTAGCAGGAAGCAATCCTGTGTGGCACTGAGTACAGTTGAAGCAGAGTATGTCACAGCTTATTCAACTAGTTGTGAGGCAGTATGGCTGAGGAAGCTATTGTCTGATTTATTTGATCTCCAGTTGGATGCTACTTGTATATATTGCGATAACCAGAGTTGTGTGAAGTTGTCGGAGAACCCGGTGTTCCATGACAAGTCGAAGCATATCGAGATCAAGTATCACTATATCAAGGATATGGTGCAGAGAGGAGCAGTGAAGCTCCAGTATGTTGCGATGGATGAACATATAGTTGATGTGTTGACAAAGCCATTAGCTAGGGTGAAGTTTGAGTACTTCAGGGAGAAGCTTGGTGTTCTCTAGATCGAGGTTCCCTCCAAAGGGAAGTGATGAGTCTGTGAGCCATTCTGACATGGTGAGAGGATTGGTTCCTTCCATGGTCAAATGTAAGGGCTGAGCCATTATGTCATTGTGAGAGGATTGGTTCCTTCCATGTCAGATGTGAGTGCTGAGCCATTCTGATGTGACTATAGGATTGGTTCCTACATGATCAGATATAAGTTTTGAGTGTCATTCTTGGAATGGAGGCACCTGGTCAGTTACCAGGAAAGCTCAGTCTGGGACTGAGGGCCATTCTGATGTGACTGTAGGATTGGTTCCTACATCATCAAATGTGAGTACATAGCCTTTCTGGCATTGCTTGTCAGATGTAAGTGCAGAGCCCTTTCGGCATTGAGGATTGGTTCCTCGTGTGGTCAAACATAAGTGCTGAGCCTTTCTGACATTGGTTGTCAGATATGAGTGCTGAGCCTTTCTAACATTGGTTGTCAGATGTAAGTGCAGAGCCTTTTGGCATAGAGGATTGGTTCCTCGCATGGTCGAATGTAAGTGCTGAGCCTTTTTGACATTGGTTGTCAGATGTGAGTGCTGGGCCTTTCTGACAGGGTTGTGGGATGTGTTCCCACATGGTCAGATGTGAGTGTTGGGTGTGCCTTTATGATATGATTATAGGATTGGTTCCTACATGATTAGATATAAGTGCTAGGTGGGCCATTCTGACTTAAGGTCAGATATAAGTGCTGGAAGAATACCTACATGGAGACTAGGCCTACAACCAACATGAAAAAGGGTTGGCTCTGTAGAATTTATTGTGACGAGAAGAATCAAGAGATACCACCCGTAATGATGATCCAACAGAGATGTTCCAGAACCAAAGATGATCCAGATCGAGTGATGATCCAGATCTAGATGAAGATGACTTGAAGATGAAGATGAATTGAAGATGACAAGGACTCGATGATGATATAGATGATACAGAGAAGAAGACTTGTGTTGATAAATTGTGTCGAGAGAATACCTTCCTAGTTAAGAGGGTGTGTTGATGTAATTGTAACCTCAGAATGTATTCACTTGTATTTCTTATGTATTGTACCCCGATGTTTATTCCGGGAAGTGTTTGTAATGTAATTGAGTCATGTCATGCCCCAATGTTCCGATCGGGAGTTTCTATAATGTAAACAAGTCATGTCAAGTCAATGTGGGTAACCCTCCTAGTGTTCAAGGGTTAAATTCCTCGCAGTTCCAGGGCCCTAGGGTTGTTAGAATCACCTAGTGAAGTCGGCCCTAGTGAGTCATTGTCAAGTCGGGAATTATTATAAATAGAGAGTGAGTCTCTCTATTTATCACACACTCACTCACACTCAGTTGTAGCGCATAGCTGAGGGAGAAGAAGTTTTTGGGGCTAGAAAGAAAGAGGCTACTGCTGTTGGGAGATCATCTTACTGTTTTGGGTTTTACTTTTGGTGTTGATTCTATCTCTGAGGAAGTTGCGGGGTTTTATCCATTTATGGTTTCCCCGAGGAAAAACACTGTGTTCATTATCTCTTGTGTTTGATTGTTGTGCTTGTTATTCTCTCAGTTAAAGATCCTAATATAATGCTAGCTTAATGTTAAAAATCTAACAGGATTGAGGTCAAATCTTTCTATGACACATGTACACTCCCAACTGGCTTCCTAGGCCTCACGATTTATTCCTAATGTAATATATTTCTGATCTAAACAAATTCAGATGTTATACAGTTCAATAATATCCACTATTGTGTTCACATGTGTGTGTAATATTTTACTCTTTCAAGCTTTTTTTGCTTGTTTTTGCAAACGACTTCGAATTGTGAGAGTCGCTTGTGGTCCTAGATCCAACTGTGAATCAAATTCTAACAATGGTAACTTTAATTAATTGTGGGTTAATTATCTTAATTGAGTATTAAGGTGGGAAGAGTGGCCTTTTCCGGGGAAGCGAGGTTTCAAGAAAAAACCATGCATATTTAATGTTAGAAACTCACTTCATTTAGCATTCATTCATTCTAGCATCTAAGGAAGAAGGGAATCAATGTAATAGTAGTTCTAGTTGGTAAACCAAATGAATATTAGTTTTCCAGAAGCTACACTCAAGCCTACCCTAAAAAAACAACCTCGTTACTATGGTAAACCAACGCTCAAGATTAGGGAACTTTTCTTGTAGTGTGACATCCATGGATCCATGTCATGAAGGCTTCTTGGCCAACCTATAATGGAGCACCAAAAGGGGAAGCGAACATCCCTAGAGACTGGGGTTCAAGGAAGGGGGTACCTTTCCTGGCGTTGTGCTGGTTGATGGGGAATGAGTGAGGGGTTGGGGTCAATTATGAATGGGGTTACCCACACCACTTAGGTAGAGGAGAGGTTCCCTTGGGTGAGGGGTGCTATGTGAGGAGTGTGGCTATAAATTGAATAAGAATAATTTGAATTTTTTCGCTTGTGGATTGATAGTTTCATATTAAGGGTGGCATCTATCAAATAAACAGAAGGATTAATAGAGTTCCTGTGGCTGGGAGGAACATTCTTAGCTTGCATATGCTTGGAGGGCATTCCTAAGATAAGTTCCAAATTTTGTATGTATAATTGTCATGGTTTATAATTTCTAATATATTTGTATGCTTAAATTATTATTATTGAATTGTCTATATGCATGAATTATTAGAGTATGGTTTGAATGCATTTATGGTTGGAATAATCCATTGAATTTGAAAGGGTATTTTGAATAATCCACAATTACAAATGTAAGTATGTTTATGTTGTAAAATTCATGAAATATATGTGAATGGAATGGAAATTCAAATTTGGTATCAAAGAGCAGAATTTATGCACATATTTGAGTGCCCTGTGGTCTCAATGATGTAAACAGGTTACTGGGTATGTGACAATGTGGTATCAAAGCCAAGGCTACAAGATTGGATCCATTTATGGGCTGGAAAATTCAAATTCGATCTAAACATTGAGTGGAATTTGTGAACTGTACATCAAATGTTTCACAAAATCTCTGTGAGGAATAATGGGAAAAAATTTATGTGAGAAAAAATAGAGAAATTGGAGCTTTTAATTGAAGGGTCCATGTCTTCAATGACTCAGTTTTCCTATTATTGGAGTTATTGGTATAGTTTTAAGTTGTATGGTATGGTAATTGGTTGCTCAGTAACAAGGCATCAAGTTTTCACACTAAGTGTTTAACATAATGCCAATAATAAAATTTGAGCCATGTTTGTAAAATTCACGACTTCTTAGAAGTCATATTGGAACATTAATAGAATTTGTGGTAAAGTATAGAAGCGTGGATAAGGAAATTCATGGGTGAAATTTGAGTTTAGTCAAAGTGACCATTTATGTTAATTGACAAAAGTTAGAAATTGATGGAATTAGGGGCAACAATGTCGTTGGATGGGAAAATTATAGGTAGGACAACTAAAACCATATGTAAATTCATGGTGGCCATCTATCCAGAAGAAAGTTCCAGGTGTAATTTCATGGCAAACAACTGTTGAAAATAAGTGCTATATGCAATTCATAGAAACCACATGTTGATATTAGAATTATATAAATAAATTCAAAATTTTGGGAGAAAACTTTAATGTGGACCCCATCAATCCACATGGACAGAAAGTATAGTGTGGAGGATCCACGTGGAACTGGGGTATAGATGGAAATTCCAAACATGAATCAAATGCATGGGTGGCATCCACATAGTAGAGATAGACAATGAATTTGGAAAGTTGCCCTATTCCAGATTGAATCGTCATTTACCATCTCGATTTAACAATTGTGATTGAATTCGACTCGAAAGGTGTAGAGGAATTGATTGGTGTTATGTACGTAGATCAAATGATGGATATGACAAAATATTAACGACACAATATTATTCTGACTCGTCAACTTGCGTGGAAGATAAAATAATTAGCTTGAGCTCGAAATTTGAAATTGCTATGTTGACGTGTCGGCCTCTTGTGCATTCTAACTTGTCAAGGTAGTTTTGAAAAACCACTTTTGTCAAGAGACAAACTCACTTATGTCTAATAAGTGGTAAATTGACGTATGGCGACGTCATAAAAGATGGGACCCCCCATTGAAGACACCATTCTCATAAAATCGTGCAAATGAAAACAAAAGGAAGTGATTTCAACACTTGGATTATGGTCTTTAGAAATTGGAAAATGATGTTGATCTTATGTGTCAGATTGTGTGAAATCAAAATATTTATTAAAAAATAGATCCCCCTTGACCCCCCTGACCCCCATCGTTCTCCTCGAGACATCAAGGACTTCAAGAATTTCCTTGTGGTGATAACATGACTAACAAGAAAGGAAATGTTGCATAGTGCGATCAGTTTAGGAATAAGTGTGTTATATCCTATCTGAAATTAGAAAAGAAAAGGGTATGTGGTTATAATTCAACAAATTAATAATTTCCATAAGTCTTATATATATGAATTTTTTTTATTGAAATTTGGAAATAAAGTTTAATTAACAATTTAATATATGAACAGATTTCAGATACCTGGTACTACAAGTTATAGGTTTAGTGTAGAACATAACTTAAGAAGTTAAGATGTGAGAAGGGGAACTTCTGTGTAGTCTAGAAGAAGAAGCCAAAGGACATAATATTAGTGTGGGAAATGAGGAAACAATGTCTAATGGGAACATAATATATTACCACCCCCAAAATGTATCCTAAATAAGAAATGAATTAAAATTTAATTAACATCACTAATCACGTAATTAGTCAAACCCCTATTTCCACCTGAATTTTTTCTGGTTGCACAAGAAACAGTGTGGAGTTTGGCACATGATTTGACATGGAGTTAATTCAAAATTTTCAAAAGAGGGTAACAATGAAAAAATCCCTCCAATTTCATTTTTTTCGATTTCCCCCAAATTATCAAAACCAAAATATGTTTGAAAACGAGATCTGTTTATTTTTTCAATCTACCGTGCTTGATAGAAATCTATGAGCCTATAACTCGGTCTATGATCAAACCAAATATTATTTTGTTGAAATCCTATGAAGAAAATTGATGTTATCGTGATCGATTGGTAATAATTTTGTTTTCTAGTTTTATGTGGCCTAGGTTATATTTTTTCAAATCTGTTTTATGTTTCCAAGTTGTTTGTAAGTACAACGAAACATTTTATTGCTTACAAAATATTCCTCACAGAGGAACCCTCTATTGCTTAAAAATTTACATATTTGGTTTTATATCTTACCCTGAACAAAATATGCAAAGTCGAGTTGTATTTTAGATCTTACCCAGTTTAAACGAAATATTTGAACTCCAGGTCTCAGATTAAACCAAACCGGATTGCGTTGAAATCCTCTAAGCAAAATTGATGGTGTAGTGATACGATTGGTAAGTATTTTTTCTAATTTTATGTGCTTAAAATTTTTATATTCTTACCCTACCCGAACAAAATATCCAAACCCATCCACAAGTATGAGATAAAACGAAAATTGGTTACGTTTAAATCTTATGAAAAAAATTCATGGTATAGTGATCATCTAACAATATTTAAATTTTTTTCATTTTTTCTTTTAATTGACTGGTGTAGTGATGGACTTCTTATCAACACACTGATTCAATGCATCAAGTCTTTGATCAAACCAAAATTGACCTCCTTGAAATCCTCTGAGAAAAATCAATGGTGTAGTGATAAGACTGGTAAGAATTTTTTTTTATAGTTTCTTGTGTTAAAAAAAATTACATTCTTACCTTGCTTGAACAAAATATATGAACCCATCAACCGGTTTTTTATCAAACCTAAATTGATTTCCTTGAAATGTGATGCAAAAAATTGATGGTGTGGTGATAGACTAACAATATTCATTTTTTCTTTTTTTGTTAATCGACTAGTGAAGTAATGGACCGCTTTCTGTCCAATTGATTGTTGTTTCGCTTTATATGATAAAAGTCTACCAATTCCAAGTCTGATATGAAGGATAAGACTCTTTTTTGTTTTCTCTCAAGATCAATATCTCTCATTTCCTGAATGTTGCACATTTTATTGATGACAATCCAAGTGTCCTCAAAGCCAATCCATTCTGCTTGATTATTCATTTTTTTGGCCAGTCCCCAAGCATTAGAATAGATCATATTTCCACCTGGTTCAATGATAACCCCTCCCCCCTTGCCACCCCTATGAAATTTTTGTATTTAAGTAGTCTATAAAATGATTTATCAGAGTAACTATATTTGTAGAGTAATTAACTTTCCCCTTTATTATTTGCTACAGAAACTACTTTGGACCATCTTTATGCGAATATAAAAGTTTGGTTGGAAGGAGAAAAGAGATCAAAGGTTTTTACCAGACGTTAGAATTTATGTAGTATTTATATTATGCCTTTAGAAAATACTCTGTTTTTCACTCTTCCTTTCCAATTAATATGTCACATGTAACTTGTGTAGGTCATTTTGGCTTCCTGTCACGATTGCAAAAAAATTCTTCTTAGAAATTTGCTCATGTTCAATACAGAGCATGTTATGTTGCCATATAAAGAATGGAAGTCATTTCCTTGAGATGTTGTAGAAGAATCTTTTTGAATACTTGTTGAAGAGGATGTTGAAAGAGAAAAGAGATAAAAAATGAAGCAACATATGTCTATACAACAACATAAGTCACGGAAATTATAAAGACTTGCAAAAACTGATTGTTGGAGTGATGATGATGTATCCAACGGTAATGATGTTGAGAACCAACCTAATGATAGGGAAATACCTTATCAACTTCGAGGCCGTTCAACTCTGCAGTATGCTAAGGGAAAGGCTCCAAAATTTGACACAATTGCTCTTCTTAAAGGAGAAAATGATTTAGAACAAATCATTATCTGCAAAGTTATAGATGAGTCACAACATTGGTTCCTTGTGGTGATGGTCCAATTATTTACATTGTTAGTACCAATGAGACATGGACACATACTATGGATTATGTCCTTCTTGTTCAAATGGTGTATGCAGATGAAAGTGGAAAGCTTATGTTGCACCATCCTTTACTTTTTGAAATAAAATCATAATTAACTTCAACTGGGCCAGATGAAAATCATAAAAAAAATTCAACTTCAGTCATCAAGCGAGGGTTTTTATGTGGGATCTTGTTCAGATGTGACTCCCCTACTGACTAAAAATGGTCATTTTGTTAATATTGGTAGAAAGAAATTCATTCAAATGGATGGTCTTTTGGTGCATAGCACAAATTCGTTTGATTTTACCATAAAGACAAGCATGTATGTTTGTATTTATTATGAAAAGCTGCATGGAATGTCTGAAGATGAGTCATTGAAAATTCCATATCCAGTAGAAGTGTAGGACTGTTTAGTAGATGTTTCAACTTGTGGAACATTTTGTTGGGTAAGAATATTTGGAAATCATTTAAATTTTTTTGGTAGAGGTCACTAAATTCCTGAAGGCGTGAATTTGCATCGACATGAGGTGTTCTACACAAAACAAGTTCTATTGATACCAACTGAAATAATTGATGGTGAGTATACATGTGTATGTTTTTATATATATTATTCAACTCATATATATAAGGCTAACCCTTCATAGTCCTCCTTGTGCATGCCGAGGACCATATTGAGTGTTGAGGACCAAAGGGCTAAAGTGCTAGGATACTACTCCGGACGTGTATGAATGAGGTAGGTTAGTTTCCAGTCTCATAGGGCTCTTTTACCCGAGGTCCCTCTCGGTAGTGGGATTCTCTTAGCCTAGTGTTCTTCCATTTCGTATTGTTAGAGTGTGGATTTCATCACCCAACAGAGGATACGATTTGTGATGGGATTACATATTGTAGCTAGGATTTTGCTTGCACTTATACCCCGTAGGTTAGGGCATCATTTTATTTATAGGTAGTGCTGCTTGTTGGATTTATGGCCGCTTTGTTGTAGACTCACCTGTTGTGCCACGTTGTTGTAGTTTGGTTTTAGAGCTTTCTTTTTAGCTTGTGAGCCACCATTTTTCTGCTCTCCTTCTGTACACTTGGTTGTAGTTGGATTTTTGAGCCTACATTTGACACTCTTGAGCCTCCATTCATTACACAACACACCATCATGTCATCATTTCTCCACCACACTACTCACAAAGAATTAGGAGGCATAACCCTCAGTTTGGTTCCTTGAACCACCACTGTCAGATCTATATTCGACGTCGGTCACCACCTTTGACATAGCCATACACTGCATCTAAGTCTGATTCAGATTCCTATCAATATGAACCTACCTCGTTCACATCCCCATCTATCCACATGGCTTATGCACCTCCTAACCCCTTTCAGAGGGGGACGATTGATAGTGGACTCATGACCACTCCACCCGTCATATTGGGTACCCCTTATGTGGGACCCATACGTCCTGGTACTAGTTGTCCCCTCGCTAACGCACACTACTGTTGTACGCTAGCCACTATTGGTGGCCCCACTCTAGCCACCATGGTTCATACTGTACCTTCATTTATACATGGTTATCCCTTTTGCCACCATTCCATCTATTCACACCATTCTAGTGACTACTCCTAATGTCGGAAGTAAGCCATACCAACCCCTGTTTGCACGTGAAAACTACATGTTTGTCGGTCCTAGCACCATTGTTGGCCCTCCTCAATCTAGTCCCAGTCCTAGTCTACCATTTAAGGCTAGTCTCAACCTACCTGATTTGGCATGGTTGACGAATAATGACCCGTTGTGACCTCCCATTCCTACCAAACTCCCTTAGGACATCCCTAAGTTTAAGGGAAAGGCGGGAGAATACCCTCAAAACCACATTATGTCATTCCACTTATGGTGTTCCTCTAACAACATAGTGGATGATTCTATCTGATTGTGGCTATTCCAGCGCACACTCACTAGTGTTGGAGCCAAATCGTATATCGAGCTTCCCCATGCTAGTTATCATGACTTTTCCTCACTGGCATCGATGTTTGTTTAGTACTTCCAGCTACCTATCCATTATGATGAGGATGCGAAAATCCTATTATCTTGTCAACAAAAAACTTCTACCCATATCACGGATCATATCCATGAGTGGCGTCGTCACTGTAGCTTGTGTAAAATATAGTTAGATGATCGAATTATCCTAGATTGGTTTCTTAAAACCTTATTCCTCCCCATCGCCAAGGACGTTGCATCTGAGTGCCCACAAACTAAGGAGGAATTTATCCTCAAAGCACAACAATTCAATCTTATCTATGCCCAATCAGGTTATTTGTATATGATTATACATGATGCTTCCTGTGTTGGCTCCTCATGTCGAGATACGTTAGGGGAATCCCATGCTGCTGATGGATTCATTATCTCTATTACTCAATATCCTCATTTATACATGGCCTCTCCTTCGATGCCACCTCATTTTGGTACTACCCCTGGTGTTTCCCAACTAGGCTATGCCCTTGATTTTTCACGTGTAGCGGCTTAGTCCGAAGCCACACCTTCATATGTGTCTCCAGCACCAATTCCCCACATTCATGGACCGAACTGCTTTGAACTTGTGTGTAATTGCAAGATGATAGACTTTCCATCCCCTCCAGCTGCCCCTGCCTACTGCCCACCTCCTATGCAACCCACACCTGCTCTAGCCCTGACTCCTCTTTTTCCCAAAGGACAGGTCTACGCTCAGTAGAACCTCCCTAATCAACCTGCCCCAAATAACTAACAAGGGTAGGGAACATGACAGAGAGGTAGGAACCGAGGAAACAACCAATCTCAAGGAGGTTGCTAATAACCCAACCCTTCAAATAACAACAGATCCAATCCACCTGAACAGAACACCCAATGTCCACCTAGACCTAGGAAGAATCCTTAGTTGTGGACTAAGAATCCATGCACCATTTGTAACATATACAACCATTATACACATCAATGTCCCCATATAAATCAATTCCACCACTTGTTACAAGCTGAAAATCAACGTGACCCTAATGCGACCGCTCTGGCACAACCAACACCAACACCACAAGGTCCTCCGCCAATGGTGTTGCAGAACCCGCTACCAAATCAAGGGATGGTTGCAACCCAACCCTTGGTACCACAAAACATTGCACCCACTCTTGCGGGTCAACCCATTGATCCTGGTATCCATCATCTTATGACTTTGTCATATGATGTCAACTTATAGACTTGACGAAACCAATATGGCTCCACCACGGGAACTGTTAATCCCTCCATGACATCTACCTCTACCTCTCTTAATATGTCCTTACATTTTCCAATACCCCCCATGGACGGGGCTGCCAAAGTCCCTTGGTTCCCTTTGCGTCTCATCGCGAAAAATCCCACTGCCAGAGCTGCTCTTAATTATAGTATCATCGACAACTTGGCCCAGTCTCCCTCTACCATGTCTGCTTTGGAAGTCCTCTAGACTTGTCCTTCACAATGTAAATCTTTTTTATCCGCTTTAGGTGTCGTCTACCCCTCTAATTCCATGTTAATCACTTTCGAATTGGATCAAGGAGAACTCTAGATGCCATCATCCATAACTTCCTAGGTTCTGGTCACAATATGGAATTTGGTCACTCATCGATGCATCATCAACGAGGGAACATCCACCTATGTTATGTCAACCTTTGTTTGGAAGAAAATTAGATCCCCAAACCTTAACCCTTCCACTACCTCCCTTCAAGCTTACAATGGTCGTGCTTCTCAACCACAAGGTGTTGTCATGAATGTTTTCGTTGAGTTAGCTGAAAAAATCTTGTTGATTGACATTGAGGTTTTCAATGCCCAACTCGATTACAACATCCTCCTTGGACGCAGTTATATGTATGCAATGTGAGTTATTGCTTCCACTGTATTTCGACTCTTGATGTTCCCCCATGTGGGAAGATCGTGACTATCGACCAACTGATGTATTATGATCCTAAAGGGTCGGCCACTCCAGAGCATGTCCTCTTTATGATCGACACCACCATCAATAGCGTATCCATCCCTTCCGTGTTTGTCATTGTCCCGAGCCTCTTTACCAATGCTCCTTTGACAAACACCTTTTTGTCCCTACCACCCCCTCCTTCACTGACTCACATATTGGATTTGTGCACTATCACATCCGGTAACATTCTGACCTCTTCGCAACCTCTCGCAAACCCAACCACATACCCCAGGGAATTATTGGGGTTCATTCCCCCTACACACGATCCCCTTCCTCTTTCCCCAGAAGAACCACATCCACCTCCTACTTGTGCTTTAAGTGATGTCCAAGGCCATGCGACACAAAATTGTCCCAATTTTCCAATCCTTCACACCCATATGTGCACAGTAGTTGATACCGATGACACTCCATTTTTCAATGTACCAACCATACCTACGGTTAAAAAAAATCACTATGAAACAACCATCCATGTGTAGTTTGCTCCCTATATGGTCAATATTCACACCATTTCCCAAACTTGCCCGAGTACTGGTCACTCCTCAGTGACCTTCACAAGCACTCTCATGAGTTCGAAATCAACTTTCTTGAGGAGATCCACCCTCTGGCCTCTTGCTCAGACACCAATAACATCATTTACACAATATCTAATTCCACTAGTCCTTCCTCCTCATCGACCGCAAAAGATTCCCCAGATCTATCTCGACACCACTTTCATGATGACAGAGAAATCCTTAAAACCAGCACCGGTTTTACCCCATTTCACTTACTCCACGGTGTGGAACCGGTTATTCCCATTAAATGCTAGATTCTGTTACTCTGCCTTATCATTGAACTTCTACCCGATAATTCACCGTTAGAAAAACACCTACTTGTGCTTGAACAAATCGATGAGGGTTTTCATGCTGCTCTCCAAATGATCAAAGCAGCTAAGACCCAGTCGAAGTCGCACTATGACTCCCACGTCCACCCACACACATTTAACGAGGGGGGCCTTGTCCTCGTCTATGACCAAGCCCATGATAAGACTGGAAAAGGGAAGTTCGAATCTATGTGGTATGGCCCTTATGTCATCCATTGATGTCTTAGCAAGGGGGCATACCTCCTTGTTGACTTCGACAGTCGCCTTTTGAAGAATCCCCACAATGGGCTCTACCTCAAGAGATTCTATGCCTGAATTCGCTCACCATGCATACCCATGTATGATATTTTTTCTTTCTTATCTTGCATAATTACCATGAGTCTCAGAGTTTGTTTCCTTGATTGTTCCATATGGATCTTACCTTGCCTTGCTATGTTGGTTTCGCTGAAGGTGCAAGTAGATAGTATCCTAATCTCACCTCGGCTGCGTGGGTCATTTATTCCCCGTCACATGAGTTGATTTATATTGACAGAATGTGTGTTGGTATTTCCACCAACAACCAGGATGAGTACAATGGTGTCGTTGATCTCCTGACTGCCTCCTTTCACTTGGGTATTCCTTGCCTTGATGTCTTCCTATACTTGTAGCTGCTTTTCTCCCAGTTGAATAACTTCTACTGGGTACACAATCCTTGCCTCTTTAGAAAGTTCATGCACACTAGACACTTGGTTAGACATTTCGAATCCATTTCATTCATGCATATTCCCATAAATCTTAATAGTGTAGCATGCCAAATGGATAATGACATTCTAGAGTGGCACACCAATCATCACATATAAGAAATAAACTACATCATGGATCATCATATATTCATGCATTCATATGTCATATACATCATATAGGCATAGTCATCATCGTAACAAGAGACTCATAAAAACCCATAAAAGTACAAAAATATGCATCCACGAGCATTCATACCATATCATCATGTTCAGTACATAAAGAGAAGCTCCATAGGATTTCTCATCATACATATCATACAAAAATACCCATTCTCAAATGCATTGGGGGAAACACCACATGCTGCTAGTGTGAGTCATCCTCATCTAACTCAGTGTCCTCCTCCTCATATGAGCTCTCCTCCTCCATCGACACATCACTTGGTATCTTTGCTTCGACATACCCAACAACAATCACAATCCTCCTCATCTGAGGGATCCACTCCAAAGGAGCTCTGTAGCACTGCCACCCGTCGTTGGTGACCCCCACCATTAGCCTCTCCACGTCCATCCGCAGTGAGTCTAATGTAGCACTATTCCACCTCCTTTTCCCATGAACGGGTGGATCTAACCCTTCCACCCTTCCCCTGCACTGCTGGTACCCCACTAGAGGGTGCAGTCCCACGTCTACACATGCATACAATATGTCATAAGTATCTATCACATGTATGATCTAGCTACAACTATGTTAGTAAACTATATATAACTAAAACCACAAAGCATAATGTATATGTACCGCCAGGTCCCTAAACCTGTCCTAGAGGTCTAGGCATATCCAGATCTCCCTAGTAGACCATCCCCGCGTACGGATAATCCTTAATGAGGATTGGAAGTTGTCGCCATTGTGCAAATATCTCTCGAGTGAAGAAACAACCTACTGCACTTCCTCCCTCCCGGATCATAATCTCACACCACCACCTCATATGAGGCTTGTATGGTCCCCCTTGTTTATAGGCCTCCATTTGGTCAACTCTATCTTTCATGTAGCACAGAGTCATCTGGCATCCTTTTTTCACGCCATTTGCACCGTCGAGTTCGATTTTCCATCCTCTGTCTACTCATGAGATCCACATATTGTGCTCTCCATATAATCATCTCGATTTGCATGCCACCACACAAATCAAACCTTATATGTATTGGCATGTTCACGAGTTATCCACTCCATCCATACTACAAACTTGGACTCATTTTACCGCCATTCACCATCTTGCAAGGAGGCCCCACCAGTGTTCCACTGTTATTTTTTAACCATATCAACCATGTTCACAACCCACCCCTTTCGACATATTGGACACTTCAACCTTGCTTGACTAACCATTATGGAGTTTTTGTTAAGCTCTGTTTATAATCCTTAAATAATGAAAATATTGCCGAGCACGCTTGCTTCGTTTCACGCTCATTAAAGTATTTTAAAGGGCGTATATGTGGATTTTTTTATCCCTTTTTTGGATTACGTCGATTATTTAAAGAAAAGGACCACCCTAGCACCTTCCAGCTAGGAATGTTTACCTTTGTATCATTTTATACTTTATCAGACATTGGGACCGTAACTTACAGAAAAGTTCACTAATGGGTTGTATTTAAGCTCTTTTCCAGCCCTCTCATAAATAAAAGATCACCAAGCAAAATTGGTTTCTTTCATGCTCATAAAAGTATTTGAATGACCGTCCTATCAGTATAGGCTTAACCTTTTTCATCCTGGTTGGAATACCTACGAAAAAGAAGTCTCCATGCCCCTTTCGTCTAGGAGAGCTCTCCTTTGTACGCTTTTATCCCTTTTCGAACTTAGGAGACTATTGTACAAAAAAGAGACCCCATTGGAGTCTTCTTTCTATTTTCAGACTCTCTAAACATGAAAACACCATCGAGCATTTACCATCTTGGGCTCGACAAAAATCCACGAGATAGTATCATATTGAGCATACTTCTATCCCTTATTCGTGCTCCTTAAACTATGAAGAAGGCCCAAACAATGCCTTTTGGTGCCCACATATATTGCATATAGTCTCCCATTATGGCAGCTCCCCCCCACTGGGTCTCCTTTATTCAGAGTACTCTGCGATGAGTCTCCCTTGAATCCTTTGGATATCACTTGTGTAGTTACTTCCCCCAGTATCTCCCATTGCGATCCTCTCCTCGGTTCCATGGTTATGATTCCCTCCCCATAATTCAGTATCATTTGGTTCTAGGTCACCCCTGCCGTCATAATATGAACAAAGGAATTTTGAGTCCCCTATACTCCCCTGCCCCTATTCCCTCTGTCGATGTCAACACATATATTCCATATGATAGACCTAGAGGTTCTTGTATCCTAGTTTCATCCACCTCATTGATGAGTTCCTTGGACCACTAAAAATGAGTCCTTAGTTCCTTTTGGTTTGGTTGTGTCTCACATGCTTGACTTCAACTCCATCATTGCATCGTTGAGATTCATACATGGTACTAGTTCCTTCATTATTTGGTTGAATACCTCGGTTTTCACTCGACTCTAGCACATTGGTGAGTCTATTTTTGGGACCCATACAATTTCATGCCCCTTTTGATTTCTGGGTTGCATTGGCATTAGTGTTCAGAATCCCGTCAATGTCATGCTTCCGTGTATCTATAGTACTTGATGTTGTTTATTGTACACCAGAGACTTTGACTCTCAGTCATTGAGTCCATACAGTTGTGTACACCTCCATATTCATCAAAGCATCATATATTGCTATATTGCATTCTGTGATAATGCCATTGTTCCTATGTACCGGTTATTCATAGAAATACTTGTATTCAGCCTCCCATTGAGGCCACCATTATGTACTTCCAGTTGTATGTATTGATCGACTCCCATTGTTTGAGCCTTGATCCCTATTTGTGTATTGAGACATTGATACAAGCATGGGTATGCAGTCCTCGTCCATATATATGTCTGAGATTATATGTACCTCATCCATTTTTTAGAAGTAATACAAACCAAAAGACACTACAGTTCGAATGGGGAAACTCCGACTCCTCCACGGTTCCCTCCAGTTTCTCCACCGTTGTCACCATTTCTCCCTTGATCCTATGATGTGTATTGGCCATATGATGAGCTCATTCCCTCACACATCAGGGGGTAATCTGTTAACACTAAAAATTGTCTGCATAGCTCTCTCTAGTCCAAACCATAATTATACATCATAATCCCACCATTATTTCCTCCATTTTGACCTTCACAACTAAAATTCCACCAAAAATGGTCCTAAACATTATTATTCCTTCCCCCATAAATAAAGGGAAGTTGAACATTTATTGTGACATAACCCCACTCTCTTAAAAAAGGACCGAACAACCCTAAAATGTGAATGGGTCAAAAACCATGGACAAATACCATGCACAATAAAATACTATGGATCATTACCATGTGTAATAAAACCTTGGATCATCCTATAAATACATTATGAAGGTCTCCCCACAAACATTACATTCCTTGATTCCTTAATTTTCCAACTTTTTCATCATATTCCTGCTTTTTGTACATCACATCCTTTAGCCACATTGTCCCATGCTGCGCATCAAGTTCTCTATGTGCAACCCTTAATCACTTTTTCGGTGACAACCCTTTGTTAGAGACACACATAGACCAGGATCGTGGGGAGCCTACAGACCATTTCTTCAAACGGCTGCAGTGGCCCATTTTAAAGGTATTTTTTGTTTTATTACATTACTTAGATTAAAAAGTATTGTCATTGTTTGTTATAAGTCAAGATTGATGAATCCCTTGCACCATGAACTCTACCCTTAAATATGACTGATCTAGGGTAGGTTCTTTTGCACGTAGTAGGGGAGAAAACCCCACTACACATGGTTTTGTATTTTCGAGGATAGGATTGTTGCAACATGTTGGTTGTGTTTTCTTATTGATTCCACCTCAAGTTATTATTTTAAATAACTAGTGGATGTTGTTCACAAGTTAGTGAGCTAGTGTGTTACATTATATATAT
>LPNX010626632.1:0-15496 GCA_001517045.1 Pseudotsuga menziesii
CTTTCATTCTCCACTATGTTACTGATTGTGCATATCCCCCATTGCATTCTAGAGAAACTGTGATTACTCCATCTTCTCTGAGATATCCATTCAGAACATTTGAAAACCATCCTTTCTCCAAACTCTTCCTATGGCCTGAAGAGGAATAAAGTTCAGTTCATCATCTTATTTACGGTCATATCTTAATTCAATAATTGCTCAATATCTTACTACAAGCTTCTCAAGAACAACAGATCACTCCACATCGGGTGACAACATCATGTAGCAAAGTATTCATAATGAATGTTTAGTGACATTAAAATGGGTCCAATCCAATCTAAGGTATAATGATTTCAACCTGGAGGCACGTTGGGATATATCTTCCATGTAGAAAATGTTTCATCTGCGTATTAATGTACAATATGAAGAAGCCAACAAGACAATTGTTAAGATGTTCTGGATCTATAACCATAGAAAACCTAACAAAATGGATAATCTTTCAAATATACAACATTATTCTTTTAGGACCACAACACTATTGCATGTACACCTTTTCACAGTTATAATTGCCAACAAGTTACAAATGTGCCTTCTTAATGAAGAGGAGCTCAAGCTGGAGTCTATGCTTACTTTCACGTGGGTTAAGTTATCCCAATTGCTTAAAGGAAGGTTATCCCTTACCTTCACTATGCTCAGGTAGTCATTTCCTTTTGCATAGTGAAAAGAAATTGAAACGCGAGTTCAAGTTCAAGCTTGTCATGTTCTTCAGCAACATGCACTTTCCTTCAAACCTCACTCAACCCTTTCCTTCAAACCTCACTCGAATGCTAGGTGATTAACAACATCTCTCGTCCACTGTAGTGAATCTGCCCATTCTCATTGACAGATCCCTATGCATACCTTCTTATATCTGTAGCAAGGATGTATACCCCAGGTCTTGAGGTGTGCTATGGCAGAAACAAAACTAGTTTTCACATATGTATCGATAGATTAGTTGAGGACACATTCCACACAGATCTTCAACAAAACCCTAGAATGGGTGCTCATGGAAAATTTTATACCGATAGATATATTTGTGGATCCCATATGCCTTTACCTTTTAGCAAAGATGCTCTGTGAGCTAGGATTTAGACTGGGTTGCGATTCTTTGACAGTCTTTTATTGGAATGGTAAAGGAAGGAAATCACCCATCCTCAACAAAAGAAAGCAAATTTCTCTAATTAGGATTTAAAACTCAAATCACAATGACTTCTCTACAGTTTTAGAGTAGAATAACACTACTTTATGCTTTAAAACTTGAACTAAACCAGAAAGAAACTCGAGAGGTAGTACCTGTTCAAAATTTTGAATCTAGATCTCAGAGTGGTTAAAGTTTGATCAAATGCTGGATGCTGGGACCTGGGGCTCTATGAAGCTGGAACCAACGAGCTAATCTGTGGGAAGAAATAAGGAGCCTAGAAATTATCCATTTTCTCATGTGGCAAATCGAAATATCTATAAGAAGCTTGGAAATTATGTCCTCTGACTGTTATTCTTCTTCGTATAATGGGTCTGATTCTTTTTTTTTCACCCTCTTGGGATGAATACAGGTAGAGCCTCTTTCTCAGCCGAAAAAAATCAGAGAACTCAATCTCATCCCTAATCAGTAAACAATAATAAAAAAATTACCATCCCAAAAACACATATTCGAATACCCAAATGATTTTATGCCTGAGGATGGCGAAATTGAGCTCGAGGACTCTGGTTTTTATTGTGCAGTGATATTTGGCTGGGCACAAATAGGGTTTTGTTATGCCCAAGTCAAGACCAATCCTCATTCATCATAGGATCTGATACCAAATGGCCAAGAGCATGTAGGGAATGTAGGGAAGAGCACAACGCACCTGGCATCTTAATCCGACTGGGGTCCATGGCCCCCAAAACAAATACCTCTATTTTTTGTGCAAGCTCATAATAGGACTGTGAAACGGGAATCCAAAACACCTGTTCTCGGACCTCTGGAGTTCCATTCGCTGGAAAAATCTCTTCGGCTTGAAACCACACATTATTCAACTGATTATCGCGCGCGCTGAACAAAATTCACAAAAAAATCAACCCGCGCGCTTAAACTGGCCGTCGCTATATCGACGCCTTGACCGTTTTATGACGGTGCCGTCGCTATAGCGACGGTCTAGCGTGGATACAGCGACGAAAGTTGGGGTTTCTTAAAAAAAATTGTAAAAATGCATAATTTACCCTTGATTTTTCCACGAAAGTAAAACTAACGTGGAAAACTAACGTGGCAAAATTGATCGCATGTACTAGTGACATGATCCGAAAACAAGATCTTTGCTACTCTATGACGTTAACATGAATTGCATAAAGAGCATGAATGAAGGTCACAAATCCATAAGAAGAGAACCAAACATCATAGACAATACGCACATAAAGACAACAAGTTGATAACGGAGTTCGTCCAGGATGAACTACGTCTCCGGGCTTGCTTCTCAATAGGAGGGCCGATCTATAATCTCAGCATAAGGAAAAATACATGGCAATGATACAATGATACCTTGGCGACAATGGTCAGGAAGAGAACTGCTGCCCAAAACACAACCAGACTGCTTCAAGCAACTCCGAAGCCTGAAAACGGTGTAAAACGAGTATAAACACTCGTACCTTCCTCCTACAGAGCTACGGAATCTCCCTTCTCTCCTTTAGCTACAAAGTCTCCACTCCAAAGCATGAGTGGCAAATGGCAACTAAGGGGGCTTATATAGCCATGACTTGCCCCTCTTCACATTTTCCTCATGTTCTCTTTGGTTACAACAAATTTTCCAAGATTGGCATCTTGTTTCAACTTCTCAAGTTTTGGTTGGGTTCACTTAAAGCTCCTTTTATCATGTAGTTGACATAATTAATAACTATGCCAACCACATACCCAAGTATGGCATTAATAAAATTTGGTTGCAAAACTACCCAACCGAACCATGTATAAAACCCAAAAATTTGTTATAACGGAGAAACAATTCTCAACCCACTTTTAACCCAAACTCCATAGTTTATAATTCGACATGTGATAAATGCGCTAGGCTCCCGTGTTGGTCGGAGCTCCTGGTCACGCTGGAGGAAGAACCAAGGTCGGGGCTAAGCCCCGGCTCCTTTGGGGCTCAAAATGCCACTTTAAATAAATTTATTTCCATACATTATACAAGGAACACCTTGTGGGCTAACGGTAAGGCAGAGCACTTATGTAGGAGAGGTCACAGGGTCGAAACCCGTGGAGGCCAGTGTTCTTACTAAACTTTTAATCAATCATCAAGTGCCACGTGGCTAAATATTATTGGGCCAACACACCTTCCGTACAGACACGTGTCCCCTCTGGATTGGACCGTACCATTGAATGGGTTGACACGTCATCCGTTCGTACATGCCACATGTCCTCCTCTCATTGGTTCGTACACATGCCATGTCATCATGTCCGTATAGTACGGATGCCACCTGTCACCCTGTCAGTGGTGCCACGTGGCACCTCTTTTGCCAATTTTGCCTGTTTCATCAATACAACAGAACGCGATAACTTTCTCGTACGGAGTCCGTTTGAGGTGAAACAAACGCCGTTGGAATCGTCTTGACGAGCCCTTTGATATGATGCCAGTTTTGCTGAGATTGGAGGACTTCAAAATTTTTTTCCTTCTTGGATCCTCCTGGATCACCATACATTCTATCACATATTAAATTTTCACTAATAAGAAAAATAAAAATAAAAGGAGGGGTGGCCATTATTAGAACTATCAAAACAAAACGAGAGTGTTTGAGTGTTATTGAATTGACTGCACCGATTATTAACCAGAGCCACGAGGTGGCAATGTCCTCGACGTTGCCACCTGTGCTAAGCTGAAGTATCTTGTTAATTGTAGATAGTCAATGCTTTAAGACAAGTAGAAATGATTTATTGACTTGGAAAACATGGAAATGGGTTGTTAACACAATAACTTCACAAAATTTGACAATAACATCATCTCAAGAGTTTATTGTTCAAACATTTCAAGAGATTTTGCAAAGACCTTGATTCCAATTGGACGTCATTTTTCCCTTTTTATGATTTGTAGTCTTTGCAAAGTTGGTGAGCACTAGTATTAACTGTTTAGTCTATAATAAGAGTTCATTTTGAACTGCAATCCATAACGGTGAACTTGATTTCAACTTAATGGTAATGATGAAGCGTGAAACATGATGAATAGATTGCTATTCATACTTGAAATGATATTTGTGACAATTGCAAAAATGACACTAATTAGTTTGAGTTTGAATTTTTAGTAATTTTGCTGATGTATATGTGAAGGTTGTACTCTAATAATGTAGAATGCATATCATAGTGTGCTAGTCATTTTACAATAGAGCGAAATTTGTTTTTTTGGATTTTTTTGTTTTGCGGATATTAAACTCAAAATTGAGATAGAAATAGAAATCAATGATCAAATCAAATATTATGACCAATATCTCAAATACCTTGTTATAAAAGTGTTCTATTTGAATACATATATCACAAAAGAACAATCTAGCAACCCTCTAGCAACCCTAAAACTATGCAAAGACAAGTTGGTCAATTAACATTTAGAATACCCTTATAATACTAGGGAAAGGAAAGGATGGAAATACAACTAAGGTATTTTTAGTACATACATTGGGCCTTATTGATCCATTTTGATTCCCCCAAAAAAAGTGTGAAATGGAATTAGATTAGGAAGAAAATTACCATTTAAATGTTAGAGTCATATCTTTACTTAAGATTTTTAATTTTTTGTTTTGTTTTGTTTGGAAAATAAATACGAAAGGGTGGAGATACAACTAAGGTACTTTTAGTCCATACATTGGGCCTTATTATCCATTTTGATTCCCTCAATAAAAGTGTGAAATGGAATCAGAGTAGGAAGAAAATTATCATTTAAATGTTAGTCATATCTTTACTTAAGATTTTTAATTTTTTTTGTTTGGAAAATAAATGATTTGGATAAATGAAGCACTCCTATTAAATTAAATAGAAAGGATAACAATAATTATTAAATTAAATAGAAAATATAATAATAATTGTTTAAAATTATGATTGTAATAATACCAAATTTATGTCTTATGCTTATTATGTTAATTATGATTTTGTAAATGATCAAATAATTAATTAGTTAAATCAATAATAATAATAATTATTTTTTAAAGAATATTTTTATAATTAAACAAATACTTTTAATATAAAAAAAATTATTAATATAAAAAATATAATCAATCACAAAGATTTCCAACAAGGATAGTTTTAGAATGGATGAATTCGAGAAGACTTTTTTTAATCACAAAGATTTCCAATGAGGATAGCTTTTGAGATGGATAAATTGGAGAAACATTGCCTCAACACTGGCTCAATGGGAAACATTGCCTAATCTTTAATTCAGAATTTTTGGGTTATTCAAACAAGACCAAAACAAAAATATTATTCAAAATACATTAAACTATTAAACACAGTTAAAGTCATACATAAATGGAGTCCGATAATTTATTTGCTTAAGAAGTGTTGGTGATGGCTAGGCTTTATATATATATATATATATATATATATATAATGTTCTCTTTGACTTCTAACCAATCATAAAGAAGTTGCCCCAGGTTTACATATTTCCTTTTGCGCCCACTAAAAAAAATCATATAATCACAATAATCAAGTGAAGTAAATCATTGTTTTCTGACTATCTCCCCTCTAAAAGGGAGCAAGCTGGTAACCCAATAGGCCGTTTAACCTGTTGTTAGTGGTTAATTCTCAATTGTTTAGTTTGTTAATATCTCATCATTGCCCTAACATTCTGGTATTAAAAAAAATCTTCAAATATGATAGGTATTGAATCAAGATATTTCATAAAACAAAAAACTATTAGAATGGTCTAAAGCCATTATGGTATATAAATTAAGTTTTATTTTAATTTAAGAATAATTTTAATTAAAATGTAATTATGTTTGTGATTATTGTTTTGACCAAATTTTTAACAAAACTTTTTTGTGGTTTTAAGTAAAGGCTTTATGTTAGGTTTTATTGCTATTATATAGCACAAGTAATCAAATTATAGCTCTTAGGAGTATATGGATTGAAATTTTAACTCTGTGAATTTATTTAGACATTGCATAAAACTGTTCATTAGCAATTTTTAGTTTATAATTAACCAGATTACATGATAGTAACCAAAATTAATAATACAAAAATTAGATTAAAAATCATAAAAATAAATATAAAAACTGTTGAATAACAATTATCACACCATCTTCAATAATATCTTCAATAATAAGATTAATGAGTAGTTTAGTAATATATATAATTCATCCATAAACTTCTTAAATTGACGACATTGTCAATATCTACTTGAATGAAACATGCCACTTTATATTGTATTTTAACATATTCATGAAGTGTCGGTGGATTGGATTGTTAAAATTTGAAACTATATGAAAATGTAGCTTTGGAGGTACCGCAACTTGTCCATAGGGTTTGATTTATACATTGTCAGAAATTAATTGTCTGCTACAGTTGCTTCGATTTTTAAGCAGACTTAATGTGTCATATAAAAGTTGGTTTGTCTCTTTCTCTGTAATGGCGATTGTAGTCAAAGTAGCAATTAGTAGAGCAATTAAGTTCGTAGCCTACAACAAATTAATTTTGATGGTGGTTCACGTAGGTGAGAAGTTCTCCGGAAATTTCTTAAATAACAAGGGAAGTGGAGCTGCTTAGAACCAAGTCCATGCCGATGCTGAAATGATTGAGCCAGATGGTAGCACTGTGTTTTGAACCATAGAGGCAATGATATAGAAGCTCGGGTGTTTGCATATGTGTTTGAGCTATTTAGACAATGAGATAGAAGCTCTGTTGTTTACATAATAGTAGGATTGTAGAGATCTTATAAATGCATTTTATGCGAGTCTGTTGATCTCGAATGCCCCAATTCAAATTGGAGCAATTGTTCAGATTGAGACTCAAGAGAGAGGTGAGTTCGGAGGGGTTACGCAGGAGATATTTTTTGAAAAACTCCTTTTTATAAGTTGACGTCACTAAGAAGAGATTTCTAAATTTTCCAACTTTTTTTTGAGAATTTGAGTTGTTAAAGCACTGAACTAACATTTCTATTGCAACCAGTGTGTTTCCATTACTTTTGCATGTTTCAGTAAATTTTTTAATTAGGATTACAGTTCATGCATTAGAATACACAAGCTCATGTAGTAGAATAGTAGTTCAGTTCATTTAGGTAGAATCCACACACTCATGTAGTAGAGTAATAGTTCTTGTAGTAGAATTGTAGTTTCCAGTGTTACGTGATGATATACATTTGACTTCTGCTTACATTCCTATGGTGATAAATTATACTCTTGAATAACTGTTAGTGGCTAAACGAGAGGAAGAATAACTATGCCTTCCATTTATCCCTAAACATTTCCCAAAGAAAAAGAACACAGACGTTGATTTATCCCTAAACATTCCCCATTAGAGGAATTTTGAGGTCTAAAATGGGCCACCTAAGGAAAACAATAAAATAATAAAATAATAGTTAAAATAATAAAATAATATTTATTAATTTTGGAGGAAAAAAGAAAAAAACTACTTTTTATGTTCGTATTTTTGACATATCTCCCTGTGCTTTTACTCAAATTTCGATTGAGAGAGCTTGTTGGATGTGGAATTTGATTCCACATCCAACGAGTACCCACACTGCATACTTTTGACGGACCGCGCTACCCCAAAAACAAGAAATACCCCGCTACATCATCATCACATTTTTTCGGGTATTTCTTGTTTTTGGGGTAGCGGGGTTCGTCAAAAGTATGCAGTGTGGGTACTCGTTGGATGCGGAATCAAATTCCACATCCAACGAGCTCTCTTGATCGAAATTTGAGTAAAAACACAGGGATATATGTCGAAAATACGAACAAAAAATGTATTTTTTTTATGACAAATATGTCAATTCAACCATTATGGTTGATTCATTTTATTGGAATTCTATTGGTTCTTGAATTCCAACTCACAAGAACTTATTGTTGGTGCGTTTTCTTATAAGGCCCATTTTAGACCCCAAATTTCCTCTAAAAAAAAAGATCATAGATGTTGAGTAAAAGGACTATCAAAACATATAACACTATTCTAATAATTTGAAAAAAAATGTTGCATAAATAGATTGCACTAATAAGATTGGAGTCAAGTCAATAACAATATCGGAGTCAAGTCAATAACAGTATCGATAAATAAAAGCGCACAATCTATTTATGCACAAAAAAGGGTAGAGAGTTACAGATAAATTGGATAGAAAAAGTCTAGCCATTACATAAATGGGTAGAGAGTTTAAGATAAATTGGAGAGTTCTCTTACTATATTGTAATGGTTTGGATAGGAAATGGGAAATATGATGGGGAACTCCTAACTTTGTTTGTGCTAACTTATTGGATTAGTCTACAATTAATGTAAAGAGAGGTACTTACCTTACGCACCAAATAAGGTCATGGTAGTATGGTGAATCAGTAGGTGTACCACACTTGACTAAATGCACGACATAGCTGATTTATTTTTGGACCTAAGAATTTGACTTATAGTTATTGCCTACGGTGGCTTGTGCTATTTTACAGCTTTACATTGACTCATTGGCATGGTTATGACGAAAATTTGTTAATTAAGGGATTGAGGTTACTTTGAATTCTTACATTTATGCAACAACACTTGGAACATACAATTTCCTCAAAGCAAAGAGGCTTCATAAATTATATTTATGAAAAATTTGTGGCTGTGATTGTCTTCTTGCCCTTTTCACATGATTTGATCTTAATCATCAAGTCATCAAATCCTCCTCTTTTTTAAGCCATGTTCTTTAGAATCCAAGAGTAACCACAACACAACTTTACTCCATATGCCTATTTAGAGGCGCCAATTTTAGAGCCAATTCTAGGCAGTAGATGCAGAGAGCATTCACAGTATTGTATTCAACAAAAATAACCCCTGTGAAGAGTCTCAACAACAATGCCTTAATTGAATTTTTTTTACCATAGGTCTTATGAATAAATGTCGTAATATAAACTTTTTCTTTCTAGGTCTTGTGAATAAAGCAAGTTCTATGGAGTCCTAAAGAAAGGGAAATAAATAACTTGTATGGACTGTGCCCTAAAAAAAACCCTATGAATAAAGCAAATTCCATGGAGTCCCAAGGAAAGGGAAATAATACCTTTCTTTCTAGACCGATACTCATACCCAGCAGGAGCAGTTCCATATGCTAAGAGCTTAAAATAATGGACTTAGCTAGTGATCCAGTAGTTGACCCGATAGTATACGAGTGAACACAAGCATCAAAGGCAAAACCAAAGGCAACTAAGGCAAAGACATAGCTTGTTAGAACAGAGGCAATGGTTTCTCCATAGATATTGATACTTGGAATCAATGAAAAAGGCAAAGGCAAAGGCAACTTCAGGACAAGAGGGGAGGGCAGTAATTACCGGTCTGGATCAAGTGCTAGATAAAGATCGAGAAGAACCAACTAGGCAGCGACAGAGGCATATCTATCTATATACAATACGATGCCCCATTAATACGATACGATGCCCTGTTGCTTAGATGCCTCCTCCATTGGTGGTTCTTTATCTCGATCTTGTAGGAATGCTCTTAGTGTCGGAACCGGATCAAGATCAACTGCTGCTACCATTACCTATGCTTCTGTTTCCTATACCTTAACCTTTGCTGGTTCAACTGCTGTATGGACTATGCCCTTAAAAAAGAAGAAGATAAACATAGCCTTCAACCACGGTTACTCTACTCACAACAAATGATCAACAAGTCAAGGAATACAAATAATCCTTCAAAGCAGTAATGTATATAATATACATTCAATAGCCAAGAGGCAGAAAATTCAACAACCAACACTAAGCACATTTATAAACTTTTAATGCGAGTGCCGAAGGCCTGAAGGCCTTAAGTTGATACCTTTCTTCAAGTTGATACCTAGCCTTCAATAAATGTGTTTAGCCTGAATTCCTTCTCCTCCTTTGTCGGGAAAGAGCTACGGCCTTAAGTTGATACGTTTCTTCAAGTTGATACCTTTCTTCCATCAGGTGAAACATGCTTCCACTCTTGCAGTAACAGGCTAACTGTAAATGACACTCTGAGAGGTTCATACGAGAGTTATGGATAATATCCATGAGTAAGAAACAATATCACATCTACCACGCTTAAAAAATATCACATCTACCAGATGGAATACATGCATTTGGGAAGAGGTTTGAAATTTGAAAAATGAATTAAATTATTGGGGAGTCACCTAGGATATTGGTGGCCCCCATTTTCTAACATATTGTTTCTTCTTCGAACATGAACCCACTAAAGGTCCTCAATTTTTATGCCCAAAGAGATGATATGGGATTGCAAACGCCTCACAATTCTATCGTCTAACGAGGCACTAGTTTTGGCTTGGGAGATGATAAGCAAGGAGTCCCCAGCAACCATAGTCTTTTTCTAGTCTTTTTGAGACCAAGAGACATAGTGAATTCTAATCCCACGTAAAGAGAACACCTTCCAGGTTGTTCGGTGGTGGATCTCCCCAAATAACAAGAATAACTTAAGTCTTGTTTCCCATCAGGATCTAGATAAATCCCCTGTGCTTTCCACCCCATAATCAATGTGTATCTTTATCATTGTTATTTATATTAATTATGCATCATATTAATTAATTCTTTTTTTTTATAATTTCAAATTTCAAATTTGATATTTGTATAACCTTAAAAAATTAAAAAAATCAAAATGTAATGCTTATTTACTTAAAACATTTGTCCCTATGTGAATTTAGAATAAAATATCTCTCCATACTTTGGTTGTTTTATTTCAGAATTTCAAAACCAAATTGCCATAGCAATTACCCTTATAAATACATCCAATATCACTATATAAAGAGCTTCTTAAAAAGAAATGAGTGTCTTCATTCTCTAAGTTGCATTATAAATAACAAAAACTTTTTTTCAACAAGCCTTAAGAAGAGTCCATATGTTAGATTTGCTAATGCAACACATGAAAGTTAGTTTTTAGCTTAACACTCATCATTATTTTCTAAAGGTTTGCATCCTTGTTAGAATAGGAAAAATGATCAAGCTTAAGAGTGATAGTGTTTTTTTATAATAATATAGTTTTATTTTAGCTATACACTTCATGTTTGTTACTTATTAATTTATCTAAACATATTTTTTTTCTTGAATTTTGCATCCTTATTAATATTTTTTAAAGTTTGTAGAATGATAATAAAGATTAATAGTATTTTTATAATAATACAGTTTTTTTATATTTTTATATTTTCATCACTCAAAAGTGCTCAAACATTTAAATACTTTATTTTCAATTTTTTTTCTCTATAAAAATGTTATGTTATATTATTATGGATTAGTGTAAAATCTTAAACCAGAGATTGTTTTTAAAAAACATTTTATATCAAGTTTTTCCAACTTATATTAAGTTGTACAAAATATATTGTTCTAGAGTTTTAAACATTTATGAAAGTCTTTTCTCCAACCTTATGTTCTTAAAAGATAACATTGCTCAGGTTTTTTCAACTTATATTTATACAAAACATATTTGATTAAGGCTTGACATTTTATAAAAAATATATATATATTATTTTTATACCTGCCTCCGGCTAGTATATTGCAATCGTTCGATTTCAAACCCCGTTGACTTTGGGCATTAGCTGGTGTTTTTTGACGCGGATTTAAAAAATCAAACCTGTTTTCCTAAGTGATACTTTGGCGTTTGCAAATTTTTTTTTTTAATTTTGTTAAAAATCTATTTTTCTAAACAGCTGATTGGTTGATAGGTGATGATGTTAACATTGGGGTTTGGTATCTGGATTTCAGTCGACATGTGGCAAGATGACATCATAATGATCAAATTAAAAAAATAAAAATTATATCCCGTCGTTCAAAAACCCACCGCCACTGCTGACTCTGTGGCGCTGCTGACTCTGTTGTTCATCGATGTACCCGTCAGGTTACAGAGCTTGTCTGCGTCCTCCGTCGCTTCAATGGCCTCGTCTGCACCCTCAAACAGTCAATATAAGAATCTGCCTTTGTGTCTAACAATGATCCTGTACCAAGGGTCCCTGCGCCACTAAAGGACCCTGGACCGAATCCAGAGCCAAAGGACACTGTATTGGAATTACCAGCTTTCGGAAATAATCCAAACGAAAAGGAGGAACTGGAAAAGACAGTACCTGATATACCTGTGAAAGCATTCTGTGTGCTGGAGAGTTGCTGGAATAAGTTAAAAGCAGCAGATGGCTCTTTCTTAGGAGTACCAACTTTAGGCACTTCCCCAGGACTTTCCTCTTTATTACGTTCCTTACTTTCAACGGCCTCAACATGCTTTGTGTCTATTGATTCTCCAGGGTCATCCTTAGTTTCTTCCCCGTTCTCCTTGGAAGCCTTTGTCGGCTCCAGCTGTACCTCTTCCTTATCATTCAAATCATCCTCATTCACATTTGCATCAACTAACTTAGTCTCAGGTATTCCCTTATTCTCATTAATAGCTGCATCCAATGCATTCAGCTCAGGCACTTCTGTAGCCTCATTTGGGTTTTCACTTATACTAGTGTCATCTTTAGCCTTAGGTACATCTTCCTCTTGCACAATAGAAGGATGGTCACCAGATGCTGCAGAAAGGATAGTTTCAAGGATCTTGGCTGCAGTTTCACCTGCAGCCAAAGATGGTGCAGGAGGGGGAACCAAACGAAGGGATGCAAAGGGATTGGCTGCTCCACTGGAAGTTGTTGGATTGCGACGGACTTTCACAATTCTTCTAGATGCAAGGACCTCTTCACTGGCCCTCTGGAAAGTTCCAACATCTTGACCAGAAACATCTTCCTCAGCATCAGGATCATCATCTCTAGACAGCTGTCTACCGGCGACCCTCTTCTTTGAGGGAGGTAGAGCATTTTCTGAGTCACCCATTTTACCTTTTGGATAGATGTGCTGTTTAGACCTTTGGTAGATGTCCTTTAAAAGTCTATTTTCAGAACCCTCTTTAACAGAGCCTTATCTGCAAAGTTTAGAAACAAAAGATCAAGAGAAAATGATGGCAGAAAAGACACATGCAAAGAAGCTAGATGCCACATAAAATCTTGAACTCTGATTGAAAATGCAAACCAGCCAAAATAGTTGGTAAGTTGTGGGCAAACATATACTGAAACTTATGAAACCAGAGTTGAGAATAACAACACAAAAAACACTCAAACCCCTTTCATAAAGTGCTTAGAAAGTCTATGAAGACGAAGAACCAAAGAAAAAGAGAAAAAAAATATTTCGGCAGCCTTAACTGCAACATTATTGCCTAAAATCAATCATGCAAAGAAACTGATAGGCATTCAAAAGAAAAGCTAAATAGAAAAAAGCAACATGAAGATCCAGAAACTGTGTAGAAAAACCCGCAAGGAGATGAGGTAAGGCAACGGTGGATTCAATCTGGGTCGGCAGTTCATTGCAAGCTTGAAGGTCGTCAGCTCGTCGGGAGCCAGGCCACGAGTCCGTGTGATGGCCTGCCATATATGAGCAGAAAGTGCCTGGAAGGATAGGATAGGATATCATATATATATATATATATATATATATATATAAAGAGAAACGTATAACAAGTGTCATTAGTCTTAAATGAATAAGCTAGTGAGCATATTAATGTGTTCACTTGCCACATCTCCACCATGTTCTTAAGAATCGAGACCCTCCTCCTTTGCTGGCATAAATAACGTCTAACCAAAAGCCTTCCTGCAAATGATAAAGGCACCTAAGAAAACACGTCGTTGCATTTGTTAACAACTGTCGTAATCATTGAATTTCTTTTGTGGGTTAAACAACTGTCATCTATGCATGTTCTTTACAATATTCGTCTCCTGGGATGAATACCACTTTACAAACAAACCACCTAGAATCCTAGCAGAGCGCACATAGAGGCTTTCAGGTAGCTCGGCGAGAGAAAGAATATAGGGATGGCTTCATAATGTTTTTTCCAATGATAATGGGTTCAGTGAGCTTCATCTTAGACCAGCCGGAGTGAGTTCACCTGTAGTTCAAAAAAAATTCTCAGGAAGGAAAGTAAAGTAGAAAAGAATGTGTTCGAATGTGAAGATGCATAATCAACAAACGACTTGACTAATGCCACATTGAAAGGTACGATGAACCAAAACTTCAATCCTAATTTAATACTATAAATTTCTTTGGGATTCCGTTGATGATATTGCAAAACAATGTCAAATCCTTTGATAGCATAAAAATTTCTTTGGAATTCTGTTGATGATATCCTTGTTTATTGCAAAACTATGTCAAGCAAATGAGCCCACAATTTATTGTTTAAATCCATTCAGGAATATGAAAAAAAAAAATCGCTTGAACAAATTTCAGGAATTTAACGCATTAAGAAGAAAACAGACATAGTGGAGTCAGAAACCTTACCAAATACACTACAACCCTGTAAGGAAATTGATCACCAATCTCAGCATTCTCTCCAACTGAAAACGCAAGAAAATATCATCTTGGCAACCAAGCCTCTCAATTGATATACCAGTGATGGGTAAAGGCAGTGACCACGGCATACTCCGCTTGCTATCACCGATCGTCCATATGTGAAGATCCTTGATCCGCGTTTTAGAAAAAATAAATTATTATGCAGATGGTTTTTGCTATCGCTGGTCATCCATGCAGTTTGCCACTTGTTTTGTGAAGATCATGCTTGTCATCAGAGTTTTTGCTATCACTGGTCTCTCCTGTTGTCCATGCAGTCTGCCACATGTTGTGAAGATCCCTGATCTTTATATTGCATTAAGAGCCAATAAGCCGCACCCCGGGAGCGCAATGGGCCCCGCCGAGGGCTGGCTGATGGCACCCGTCAAGAGCCAATAAGCCGCACCCCAGCTGCCACTGTGCGCAGCCACTCTGGACGACACGTCATCGGTGATAGAACATCGTGGCGACGTGCTGGAGTATTTGTATTCACCACGACGACTTCTTTAATGCTGACATTTATGTTAATTGAGGTCAGGGAAACGTAGTTGGCGTTTTATGTTAGTGAGATAAGAGAAACGTATGTACATTACGACGAGTGAGAAACATAAAGAAAACCGTAATTAATATAAATATGTTTATTTGTTAAAATATAAAATAATGATAAAGGATGAGATCAGCTCGACATTACCATTTATATAAAATATAATTTTATTATTTTAGTTTGATATTGGATAGTCAATCTTCTCAATACTACAAAATATGTGTTTGCATTGAAGATTTTTCAACAGATTACATCAAATTGAATATGTATATTTTTATTAATTTTTTTATTCATTATTATTATAAAAATAAATAAAATTGTTTTTTTTTTTATGGTATCATAATTTTACTTTTTATTAATATTTCAGATTTTGATTTACACCAGGTTATTTACATTTATATGGTTAACCTGAAAAGAAAAAATAATTTTTAATATTAAGTTTAAATTAATTTCAAA
>LPNX010626662.1:0-104638 GCA_001517045.1 Pseudotsuga menziesii
GTTACCTGAGGAGCCGCCAGTTGACAGACTTGTTCAAAGTCTGATTCCAGTGTATCAGTTGATCCGTCTGCTTGTCTAGCCAATATTGGCTAGTCACTTTTTATTTTGAATAATTTCGACCATGGCCCCGCGGGGTTTGTAATAAAATGTGCTAGTAGGATATTTTTGAGTGGTTCGGTCTCCTAAGACGTAGAATTGCAAATAGGGTATTCTAGGGAGTTTTTTGGCCCTGACAATTATGCTTTTCCTTCAGCCGAGTATAATTGACGAGGTTTTCTCCCGCTTCCTCCAAAGTTGGAATGCCCGATGTTGAATTCTGGGCCTTGGGGGGTTATTAGAGCTCAACAGAGTGTTATAAGCCTACTAGACATTATTTAGATAGATCATGGTCATATCCTAAGTCATCTGGACACATAAAAAAAAATTTCGAATTTTTTTTTTTCGAACAGTGAAAAATTATTTTTTAATTTTTATTACTTTTCCTAAGTTTTTTGGGTTAATTTTTTCATAAATTAAATGGAAAAAACCCGTTCGTGATCTGGACTCAGAATTCAGTGATTGAAGGCTCTAACTTTAAGCCAAAAATCATTCTTGATCAGCCATCCAGTCAGAACCAACTTTCAGATCAGCAATCGGACACATAATGCCTTTTTACTCAAAAAAGTCAGTTTTGAGTAAAAAATGACTTTTAGTAAAAAAATGATTTTTATTAAAAAATGATTTTTATTAAAAAAAATGATTATTTTGGAGAAAACTAACACTCTCCAAATTAATCCAAATTTAATAAAATAAAAGGCTAAATGACATCTCATGGAACACTTATGATGATTGGAGTTATCATAACTCAGCTTCAGTCATCATTAAGAGAGCAATTAATTTATTATCAGTTATCAGACATGTCATCTCCAGCTAAAGATGAGATGGAGAGCTCTCATTGGTCCGGTGATTTGATCGAGGTAAATACTGAAGCTTACACCATCAGTGGGCTTCCCAAACCTAGCTCAGGCTCCTACCAGACCTAAAGGATGAGCTTACCTATATCTAGACTCACACATGTGGCCTCATCCTTGGCTTGTTTTCAGTGCACAGGTTTGGAGTGGGGGCGCCTTGCCTGGGTGGAGGCCTCCCCTCACTCCCGGTTCTCCAGTTTAGGTCTGGGCTCTTTGTTAGGTGGCTAAGCTGGTTAGGGTTGGTTTTTTGGTTTTAGGGTTTTAGCACTCTCTCATTTGTTAAAAAGAGGCTCTTTCAGCTCTATTTGGATGGACTTTTGTAGTAGAGTTACTCTTAGAAATTGTATCAAGCATTTGCTTTAATTTGTTAATAAAGATCAGACTTTGGAGGTCCATGAGCTCTTGGATGTGGTAGTTTTTTGCAATTGGTTGAGGTGATATTGTTTCTAACCCCTATTTTCTTTAATGCTTATGTGAGATTAAATTGTTTATTTGTTAGCTCAAGAGGGCCATTGTTGGCATAGTAGAACAATCATTTGTAGTTCAACTTGATTGTTTATGCGAAGTAGATTAGTATTTTGATGGACATGAGTAATCAGTATATACGTAATGTTGATCATGATTCAATTTTCTTAGCGTACTAGCATGTATTTTGATCTCACGTTTTGTGTTGAGTTGTAGTGTGTTTTCAGGCTTCACAGGTTGAAGAAGGGTGTGAGCTCAGCTGCTTCTATCCCAGGCTTCAAGCAACCTTTTTAATCTAACACTTTCATTGCAGGACCTACAAAGATCTTCTTCTTCAAAATATAAAAAGAAAGCTGGGAGTCTAGCTCTCTCTCTTGTGTTCCATCCATAATTTCAAATACTTTCTTGGTTACCGAGCTTCCCTCTTCTAGTTCTCTCTTTGCTTCTTGATCCCCTTGTTTTTCTTGCTTGCTAGTCTTTTCCTCCTTGCTTGGTTTTTCCCCTTCTTATCGTTCCTTCATCGCTGCCCTCTTTTCACTCAGCTTTGCAGCCCTCTTTCTTCTCTTTGGACAGCCCTCGTTTTACCTAGTTTTTACCCATTTTTTCATGCTTTGGACAGCTCTATTTTTCCTCCTTGTGGACAGCCCTCTTTTGACTGTTCG
Source organism: Pseudotsuga menziesii (assembly GCA_001517045.1). NCBI lineage: Eukaryota > Viridiplantae > Streptophyta > Pinopsida > Pinales > Pinaceae > Pseudotsuga > Pseudotsuga menziesii. The sequence continues at coordinate 2,078 of LPNX010626662.1, forward strand.
CTGCCCTTTTTTTAACTGTTTTACAGCCCCCTTTTCTCCATTTTGGACAGCCCTAGCATGCCCTAGTTTTCCTTCTTTTTTGCCCCTTTTTTGTCCTTGTTTTTTGGCCCTCTTCAATCTTGTTTGTGGCCTTTTTGTCCACTTTTTGTTCGCTGTCCTGTTTTTTCATTTTTATGACAGCCATTTGTTTTTTCTTTCGCTGTCCCGTTTTCTTAAATTTTTGTCTTCCCTTAGCTTCATAGTTGGCTGCACCTTTTTTCCCTTTCTTTGGTTTTGATCCTCCTTTCGTTTTCTTGCCTTCTTTCCCTCATCTTCCTTTGTTTCAGCCCTCTTTTCGCTTTGCTCTTTCTCTCTCTTTCAAACTTCCTCTTCCCTTTTTTTTGAAAAGTATTGAGAAAAGTTAAAAGTAAAAATAAAAGTACTCTCCTTTTTTACACAAGTCCTAATATTAAGTAGAGTGATTTTGCTTTCATTTGAAAAGTCCTTTCAAGGATTAAAATCCTTAAGGCACTTTGTATAAAGTTTAATAAAAAATATTGTGTTTGAGTGGGGTTTTTAAGTCCCCACTCTCATCCTCCCCCATTTGGGGAGGCTTGTGTTGTGTGTATGCTTAGATTAGTGCTTGTTTTCATAATTGATTATATCTCATGCTTAGATCACTAATTGTTGATTCATCACTTCTAGATCATTAATTAAGTTGATTACTCTGTTTTAAATTGTCTACCATTCTAAGTAAATCAACTGTGCAAATCTCTTGAATCACACCATAAGGTAGATCAAGAGTGCTCTCTATCGGAGAGTTGTCTTTTCATTGTTTAATAAGTTAATCAATTAATCTTGAAAGTCTTTTGAACTTGCTATAATCCAAGTCAAGAGCACTCTCTATCGGAGAGCATTCCCACTGCATATCCTTGCATCAAGCATATAGATTAACTAAGTCTCTTGAACCACTGTCATAAGACGAGGTCAAGAGCGCTCTTTGTCGGAGAGTTTTAATTAATTAACTCAATAAAATTCGCAACTCACATCCCTTTAATTAATTAACCCCCTTCCCCCTTTTCCGGAGTATGCTCTGACCGATCTTCGATTGGAATACCCAGAAACGACATTGGATTTTTAAACCCCACGAGAGGAACTTAAGTAAAACTTTTCCCCATAACCAACGCCCCGGCGTTGTTCGATAAATACCGAGGCATGTGGGCAAATTCCAAGTGTGGGCGCCGGGCTACCTAATCTGGGCATTGGTAGTTAAGTTATTGAACACTTATCTTTGACCCCAGACAGGTCTGTCATGTCTTCTAACGGAGCCACTGAAGGTATTACCGGTTAGGACATCCAGCCACCATAAGTGAAGATCACAAACAAAAAACTCTTAAAACTTACCAAGAGCACTTGCAAAACCTAACATTTACTGGCATCTTTGGGATTCACATATTTACACTCAAAGCATCTCTGATAAGTTGACTCCATAGGCACTGGTCCCATCTTTTAGCATTGTTGATAATCTGGGCCATTTGTCCATCGAATGTTTGATTATAAATCATATTTATGAATGCTTTATCTATTTCGTGAAGCTTTCAAATATTTGTCTATCTTTCAATTCCGGTGATAGCAACGTGGATTGCTTTGTCTTGTGTTAAATTCATCACATTAATCATCTTAAATCACAATAACTCCTAAACAACACCCATCCGCATCTGCAACTAATCAAAACACTTTAACAACTTAAGAGCCTTAGAAACTCTTTTGTAGGGACTACCCCCCTTGGCTTCGTTAGGAGTTAGCTTAAACGGAGGAGCTAGGAGTAGGTGACAGTACCTAGCTCTGTGCTTGCCCCCAAGGTTACACCTCTCCCACTTTCTCAAGTGAGGAGACAGCTTTCGGAAGATTTCTGCTGCTGGTGTGCAATCGGCGGACAACAGGATTTGCTCCATTATTCATCAATTTATTAATTAAAATAATCAATAATCGATTTTTGGGGCTTTTCGACCTGAGTGATGGAAAATCACTCAAAACGAGGAAATAGTGGGTCCATGGGTTTACATGGTGCTCTTAGCTTGAAAATGAGCACCTACATGACTGAAACTGATTATTTGGCCCACTTTTATTACAAAATCAAATTTTCCAATTAAACTATTAAAAAATAGCCTAAGTTTTTGAAAAATTAAATTTTTAATAAAAAACACTGAAAAAACTAAAAAAATGAAAAATTGAATAAACCTAGGGGGAGTTAGACATGTTCATATGACTCGACCATGATGTCTAGCATGCTTATACATTGACATATAGACTCTAATAACCTCAATAGGCCTAAATGCCAAGCCGACCACCCCAATTTTGGAGGTATGGAGTGAAAAACTCAGAAATTATCAGTCGTTTATTCAACAACCAATAATAACCAAAGGAAAAAACACCCTGGGCTGATCGGATTGACAAATAAAGTCTAAGAGACCGAGTCTTTTACAGACACTATCATGCTAGAACATTTATTACAATTCCCCCATGGGGTATGAACATGTGATATAGTACAACAAAGCTTCCTAGAAGCAAGACTGAAAGTTCTCTGAAGTCCAAACAAGTTATCCTTGTCTAGTTCACCAGGCTCACTTGATTAAAAAACCCCTAAGTACAACTTAGGTGGTAACAGGTTGTTATTGTTGAGATTTATATTTTTCATATTTTAATATTTTAAAATTTTTTATGACTTCTGCGTCCCACCGCCCCCTCCTGAATTTCTCTAAAATTTGGGGGTGGTCTCCACACGTCCCAAATGTGCGTCTCCCTGCTCCTGTGTCCCGTCGTCCCGGAACCTTGGGGGAACATTGGATCAAGGCCACCTGAGTAACTCGGAAATGACTCAGCCAGCTGAAAAATAACAGTATGGTTTGGACTCTGGAAAATCTCAGCGTAAAATTTGGAAAATAAATAAACTCAAAAACTACTAAAAAATCACAAAAAAATTGAGATTTTTCATTCCATGATATATCCTTGGCTTTGTGTGAAAAAACCAGCTAAGAAAAGCTTAAAAAGTCCAATTTAAAAAAAAAACTACTTTCATTCTTTGTGAAAACTTTACATGGGGAAGGTGGGTGCACTTGATTTGGCATACCCTTCACAGCAAAGCTTTATAAATTTTGTTGCCCAATCGCTATCTAATGCCAAAATTCAGTTACCTGGTGCTTGGTCCTTTCATATTGATTGAAAACCCAGGAAAATATTCCAAATCTGGCTGCAATATGCATGTAGATGGCTCCATCTGTCAATACTTTTGGGTTTTATATGCTGTTGCTCAAGTTTGTGTTGTAGTTGGTGATTCTTGAGTCTTGACAAATTTGCCAAGTGTTGGTGGGTTTGACTAAGATTGTCAGATTTTTAACTTTCTGGGCGAACTCAGCTCATCTTTTAGCCTAGCTGAGTAGACTTGCTGAGTACTTGGAATACTCAGCAACTCTTGTAATAATGGATATTATCAAATGGGACTCTATTCTAGATATGCTCAGTTGGTTATTTTCAATTTTGTCATGGGATTTGGTTAAAGGTGCAACTCAGTGGGCTAGTAACGGAGTTGATTTACATTTTATGTTCTATTAGAGAGGGTTGTGCACTTGCCCTCCTCTTTTGTGTTATTACTACTATTTTTATTAAATGCATCTCATAGGTTTCCAGAGCCCATGGGCGATTATGGTCATCAACCTCTTTAGTGGCCAAGAAATGCCAAATGTTCATTTTGCAGATGACTCAGCCTTACCTCCTTACTTGACTCAACATCATTAAAGGTGCCATTCTGTGCATCGATATCTTTAGCTCTGCTTTTGGTGTGAAGGTCAGTGAGCACAAAACAAAATGTTAGGTTGTTGGTTTTGCAACATCCTGAGTAGATCAATCCTTATTGGTGGGTTGTTCTTGATGAATGGTACCAAAAAATAGTGCGATTGATAAGCTTAATCTTGAGATGAAAAGCTTGGGATGTAGAAACTAGAACGGCCCCATAGATCAAATTTTGCTTGATTTGATGTCATCTATCTGTAAGCATTTGCCACCTCAAAATGTTACCAACTTACTTTTGCCAATAAGGGAAGCACTCTCAGGAAATAAATCAATCTAAATCATGACCCAGAGATCAAAACTAAAGTGAGTTGATCCCTGAAGAATGCAGATACGTTTTGAATAATGATTAATGCTTTATGTTGAAGGCCAGAAGCAAGTAATAGTGTGACAAACTTCAATGGTGATGGGGTCACTGTAACAAGAAGTCATTAAAAGAGATTAGAAAAAGGACAGTACAAAAGTTTGTGTTTAAGACATAAAACACATTAGCATCCTTGGTACTAAAGTTAATGAACAACCCTTAACAAAGAGATGATTATTATGGAGAAATATCACCATTTTTTTCCATAATGATTGCTTCATCACACAAGCTTTGATATTTAGTGGTTCAAACCATCGTCTCTTTCAGGAAAGCTTACCAAATACGAAATGATTCTTCTTGAACTTTTTAAAAAGAAAATCAACCTGTATTGGCTTCAACAAACAAGACCATGAAGAGTAGAACAAAACAACGATGAATTCATGTAATCACAGAACTCCACATGGAATGGAAAGGACACCCCATCGATGGATCTTCTTGGCATACAAAATTAGAGGTACGTGCCTATCGAAAGTTGTTTGAATTGTTGCAGACACAAGCAAGCCATAAATATATTGCTTATATGCAAAGCAGGGGGGTGGTATGGAATAGAGTAGTTGCATAATACTAGCTTTAGTCATGTAACTAGAAAGATGTCACAATAGATGCCCATACCTTTCCATGTTATCTGTAAATAAATTATATTGTCAGCATTTGCTGTGCATTGCCCTAATTGGTCTTTGAGGATCTATATCCTCTTTTAGCCATGTTCTTGCTTGTGGCCAACAGCCCAGACCCATGGATGTTTACTCTGTCCTCCAAGATTACTCAATTATCACCCCTTCCAATACTATAAGGGAGCTACTCCTCGCTTCCATCACAGATTGCAAGTGACCTTAAGGAAGTTGCTTGTGACTTTTGTAATGAGATTCAATCCCAATCACAATTGCTTAAATTTACGGAACTTTGAAGTTTGACCTGAAATGATAGCAACACTATTTCTCATTTTTCAATTCTGTTTGTTAAATATATGTGATGTGAAATTTAGAATAGAAACTAGTGTTTTTTTAAAAGATAAGATAGGATAATTTTATTAATGTCCAAAAGTGACCACAAAGAGGTCAATGCGACTGCTAATTACAATAGTATCAATACCCTGTGGAAGCACAAGGGCCACTCCTATATGCCAAAACTGGATCTAATTTAAGATCTAAAACTTAATAGCTAGTTAAGAAAGTGCTGCTGGATACTCTGGACTCTGGAGTCTCGAGTGAATCAGTGATACATGGACAGCAAATGGCCAAGAGCAAAAGATTCCAAAAACTCCCTGGAGGGATGCATCAGAGGAGGGTACAAGGGAATGGGAAGAAGCCTCAGATTCCCCTGGGCCTGTCGTCTGAAGATGTGGTGAAATGCTGTGCTCCTGTGGGGCATACACCTCTGTATACGTGTCTCTCCTAGTATTCAAGGCTTAAGAGAGAAAATTTATGATAGAAGACTACTCACCATAGCTGGAAGAAGAACTGGTCTGCTGTGTATCTTGCTGTCTCAAGGGAGGGGCCTGCTGCTGTCACGAAGTGGAGTGCTGCCTACTGGAAGGGTGAGTCCTGCCCTGGGGTATGAGTTTGCAACTCTGCATGGGTCTTGCTGGTGGGTGTCAGCAACCTCCCCTTGGGATCTCCTGGTCCCTGGATCTCGACCTTGTTGGAATGGAGCTGCTTTCAGCCGACTCATTGGTGCCCCCTGTCTGAGGAATTCACAAGAAAACTGCTATTTTTACAGAATCAGAAATTCAAAGACCTATGAAATAGGTTATAACATATTAAATATCAAGCATTGTTATTTCATAGACTAAATCATATTGTGTACAACTTTAAGCTTATATTTTAATTAAATTCTCTAACATGACAATGTGATTTAAGAAAAATACGAAGAATTTCACCTTGAAAAATATTTGGAATCTATTATAAGTTAATAAAATATATTAAAAGGATAAGAGATAAACATGTTGCCCTGAAATCTTCATGTAGAAACTTTTTGTTTATAACCTTGCTTCTGTAAAATATTTTGCATCTGTGCGAAACACTTGATTCTTAATGTACAATTGTATCTGAAAAATGCAAGTACTTGTTCTTTGAACTTTCTACCAACCTTATCTTTCTATCGTTTTGTATGATGTTGTGAACTGAGACATTCTTCCAATCCATGATTTAATTTACAGGACATGTTCAATGCAGATGATCCGTTGATCGTGTCTATTTTGGATGGGAGTGTCATAAGGCTTTTCCTAGAAGATGAAGATGATTTTGCTATGTTGGCAGAAAATCTGTTCACAGATCTTGATACAGATGATAGTGGCAAGCTTAGCAGAAATGAGTTGCGGTCCGCCCTTGTTCAAATGGGAGTCGAGATGGGTGTTCCACCCTTCTCAGGTCAGTTAAATCAAATGCATGTCTATTCAAGTTGGTTGGGCAAATCTAATATCTTATTTCTGCATTGTTATCTATCATGCCTGGCTGAGTAATTTGAGTAAGTTTACTTGAGAAAAAGCTTATTGTCGATTATTTGCTTTAAGTGCCCTGATATACTCCTTTTAGTTCTTATATTTAGAACTCTGCCATGGAGCAAAGGATTTTAGATGGCTAGGTAAGCAACAGCAGAGATAGATTTGCCACTTCCTTTTAAAATCATGTTAATAAGAAAGAATTCCATCTTTTTATTTCATTTTTCATATTGAGCCTCTTTTCAAACTTAACCTGCAAAACAGGCTATACACATAGTAAAGTTTACAAATATATATGGGATCATTTTATAAGAAAATATAACTCAGCATAAAGGAGATGGTGTACTGATTTGAGAGATAGGAACTCTGAAATAAGCAAAATGCATCAAATAAATTTTGGCATAAAAATGAAGGATAATTATAATGAGGTATTAATGAGCCATCTATAACCTACTTTAGGTCAGTATTCCTAAAACTATCTGACGCATTACAAGAAAGGTGGTGTGAGCGCTGTGAGAGTAGAATAGAGTAGAGTTGACTAAGTATTAAAGTGGAACAAAATCCCACCATAGGGATATACCACTGTAATGCATCACATAGATAGCACAAGCTAGAGAGGAGCTGCAAGGTATGAATGATGACGCCAATACAGCCAGGGATCTACTACCAAAGTGAGGAAGGATGCTATCACATCAATCTGAGACATGCACCCCAAAGCTAGCTTCTGGATGGGAAAAACCTTTGGTGTGGGTAATACCTCATAAACCACCCTTATCTCATAATTGTGATCCTTGTTGGATTATTCACAACATACACACCCAATGCACACACATGGCAAGAGTAGAGTAAATTACTAAATATCATCGAGACTACAAACATTTAATAAAGGCAGTCCAAGATTGTCCCTAAATCCAAGCAGACCTGTAACACTTTAAACTTCTTGTCAGCTTATAGTTAGTTATGTAAGCCCTAAAATAAATTTTCTGTTATGGATTTGTTATGGACAAAACAATTTTTTTCTGTTATAAAAGGGAGATTTGATTTTAAAATTCTTAGGAACCCTATGCTTTTGGTGTGTTGTCTATTCTAGCTTCTAAACCATCCCCCCATGCTAGCTTGAGCTTGACTGTATTTGAAGGTTGACTTTGCCAGACATTGTATCACAAATCTTTGAACAATTTTTTTTCAAGTATCATAAAGTGTCTTGTGTTCAAGTTTCAGGGCTTTCTAATAAAACAAGAAAAATTGTAGTTTAATGCAAATTTAAATTACAAAAGTAATACTGAAGTAAAAGTACAGCAGTAGTAAACGTCTAGCCAATACAAGATATAATTTTCATCTCTTTCAACTTTAACACTCACTAAGGATCACTGTGTTAAAGTCAGGGTTTGAAACAAAATATAAACAGTAAAACAGTACTACTGAAATAAAATCATGAACAATAGGACAACAGTAAATAAATCTAACAAACAAACAAAATAGATCTGATAACTTACTTGATGAGTTGGACCTTCCTTATACTCGGGATTTACTTTCAAATCAGATCTTGTCTCTCAAAGATAAGTCAATAAATGGAACAAGTAACTAACCATTACCTGATGGTAATCACATACCTGAGAGAGAGAGAGAGAGAGAGAAAGTACTGTAGGACGTAATATCTCGATTGTGACCCCATTGCATTAAAATTGTACATGATGTAAATATCGTTATTTAATCATGGTGAGGAGCTCAAGGCCAAGGCCCCACCATCGATCTAGCGTTTTATGTATCGGCAATTAAAATTGATCCTATGGTTTTCGTGTCAGCCAGGCACATTATAAATTTGGACATCATGTAAATATGCAATTTAATAAAATACCCACAACTAGCTATGCAATGCAACAAAGAGATGGGGGCATGATTTCACAAGGAATATGGAGGGAAATTATTTGAACCCTTGAGTCAATAATGTAAAGCCAAATGTCAGTGAGAGAACCCATAAAACTCTCAACTACCCATTTTCTCTTATGCACCCAATCATTTAATTCTTCCAGAAGATGGGGTAGTTAATGCATTGGGAATGGAGAGGTATGGCAGTCAATTTCGTATTGAGGCAAGCCATGGATTTTGGAAAATCGTATTTTTCCCTGTGGGGCAAGAAAACACCCAAAAATTGGTGCCCAAGCCATTCCTCACCCATGCGTTTCTCTTCCTCACGCAACTGGAGCTAGCTGGGCATTTTCCCTCACGTTTTCCTGCGTTTTCCTTCATCTATCAATCGCTGTAAACCCGTTTTTGTATTGCTCAGTCGCTGGGATGGAGGGATTCACGATTTGGGTGTGTATGGAGATCGTTTTTGCTCTTGTAATGCCCACGAACGTTTGCTGAAATCAAATTGCTCTCCCAAGGCCTTTTTAACTTTTCCCCCATCTACCCATTCGTTTTTGGTTCCCAAGACGTTTTTCTTCATACCCAGCATTTGTATTTTGTTGTTATGTGCACCATTGTTTTGGTCTGTAAGACTTAGGAGTGGAAGAGGCCCAAATTGGCTTGATAAGCCTAGTGAAGAGAGGAACGTCACAGAAAGATCAAGAGGCGCTGGCTAATCTTCTATGTACACCTGAGAGAACACTAGAAGGGAAGGTATGGCCTGAGGGACTATGTAGCAGTGTAGGGGATATTTCCTTGTGTTGGGTGTGTAGGTATTATGGAGGCTGTTGTCCGCCGATTGCACACCAGCAGCAGAACTCTTCCGAAAGCTGTCTCCTCACTTACGAAAGTGAGAGAAGTGTGACCTTGGGGGCAAGCACAGAGCTAGGTACTGTCACCTACTCCTAGCTCCTCTGTTTAGGCTAACTTCTAACGAAGCCAAGGGGGGGGGGTAGTCCCTAACAAAGAGTTTTCTATGGCTTAATGTTTAAGTTAATTTTTAGATGTTTCGGATGCGGATGGGTGTTGTTGAGGAGTTATTGTGATTTAAGATGATTAATGTGATGAATTTAACACAAGACAAAGCAATCCACGTTGCTATCACCGGAATTGAAAGATAGACAAATATTTGAGAGCTTCACGAAATAGATAAAGCATTCACAGATATGATTTGTAATCAAACATTCGATGGACAAATGGCCTAGATTATCTGCAGTGCGTAAAAGATAGGACCAGTGCCTATGGAGTCAACTTATCAAAGATGCTTCGAGTGTAAATATGATGTGAATCCCAAAAGATGCCAGTGAATGTTAGGTTTTGCAAGTGCTCTTGGTAAGTTTTAAGAGTTTTTACTTGTGATCTTCGCTTATGGTAGCTGGATGTCCTAACCGGTAATACCTTTAGTGGCTTCGTTCGAAGACATGACGGACCTGTCTGGGGTCAAAGGTAAGTGTTCAATATCTTAACTACTAGTGCCCAGATTGGGTAGCCCGGCGCCCACACTTGGAATTTGCTCACATGCCTCGGTATTTATCGAACAACGCCGGTGCGTTGGTTATGGAGAAAAGTTTTAGTTAAGTTCCTCTTGTGGGGTTTAGAGATCCAATGCTGTTTCTGGGTATTCCGATCTAAAATCGGTTAGAGCATACTCCGGCAAGGAGGGAAGGGGGTTAATTAATTAAAGAGGTGTGAGTTGCGAATTTTATTAAGTTAATTAATTAGACTCTTCGATAGAGAGTGCTCTTGACCTTGTCTTATGACGAAGGTTCAAGAGATTTAGCTAAACTATATGCTTGATGCAAGGATATGCAGTGGGAATGCTCTCCGATAGAGAGTGCTCTTGACTTGGATTACGGCAAGTTCAAGAGACTTTCAAGATTAATTGATTAACTTTTTAAACAATGAAAAGACAACTCTTCGATAGAGAGCACTCTTGATCTACAAAGTGAGATTCAAGAGATTTCTACTTTAAACAGTTGAATTACTTATGAAAGATACAAAAAATTAAAAGATGAAGTAATCAACCTAGTTAATGAAACAAAATCGGCTAATCTAACAATTAGTATCTACTTTGCAAAAAAAATGAAACTATTATAAGTACTCGAAATAAATCTAAGCTAAGAACAAAAAACACTCTTCCCCAAATGGAAAAGAAAAACCAAGTATGGGAGGCCCTATCCCACTTAGCCTTGTTTTATTAATGAAGTACAAATGCCTTTGGAACTTAATCCTTGTCAGGACTTTGAGAAGTAACTTAAGTAAAAATGAAAAACTCTTATGAGTTTCTACAAAGAAGAATGACTTCTATTTGGCTTTGGATCCTTGTCTTTGGACCTAGTTCTGCTTGCTCTTTCTTGTTTGGTTTTGCTTTTGGTTCACCTGTGGATAAGAGCTCTAAACAAGGACTAGTAAGAGTGTTAGGAAACTAATTTTAACCTGTGATTCGAAAAGATTAAGTGGATGAGAAGACAAGTGCCTTATGAGATGAAATAAAAGATCAAAACAATGGAATGAGACCCAAAATCAAAACTTGGAAAGGATAAGGCAAGCTCACCGTTTTTTATGTAAAATGCACGATTTTTGACGAACAACTTGAGACTTTTTGTGTATTTCAAATTAAATATTTTTTAACATTTAAGGCTAATTTCCAGAATCTGGAAAATTGCAGAAAATTGCAGAAAATCAGTAAAAAAACAGTGAGTACAAAATTGCACGTTTTTCGAGAAAAAGTCAAAAAATTAAAAAAAATAAATTTTTTGAAAACTTTTGAAAATTTTCTATTTTTTAATGAATTTCCAGAATTTAGAATTAACAGAAAAAGTAAAAAATCAGCCCAAAAAACAACGAGCTTGAAATGGCACGTTTTTCGAGAAAAAGTAAAAATTAAAAAAATTAAAATTTTTGAAAATTTTCTGATTTTTAATGAATTTCCAGAATTTAAAATTAATGGAAAATAGAGAAAACCAGCAAGCCTAAAAAATCCGGAAAATTTGCACATTTTTTGAGAAAACTCGTGCACGTTTTCCAAGGCAAAAAAGAAACATGGATTTACAAACTTGAAATGAGACTAGGATCTTAGATCAAGTAAAAGTTAAAGATTTGAAAACAGTAGATCTAAACCCAACAAGTAGATCAAAGTATGAATCTTTGATCTACTTTAGCCAATCATAATGCAAGATCTAGAAGTGTAAATAAATTGAAAATACTTGCACTACTTGAAAAGCAAATTGATAGGATAAAACCTGTAAAAATGTAGATCCGCTTTGTAGTAACCAATGTAACCAATAGATTTTTTGAAGTTTGTGGTTTGATGGATGAGGCAAGCAAGCCCTTCGTTTCTTGATTTTTTAAAGTAGAAGACTCCCTTAAGCACCTGTAGAATGAATGCATAAACCAAACAAGAACTCTTGTGTTTGGGAGAATACCTGAAAGCCACGAAACTTAAGAGAAAAGCATAGATCAAATAATATTGTGCTAGATTGTTAGCCTTCTAATCACAAGATCATATACTTAAGAATCAAAAGAAATGAACCAAGAATGGTATCACCTTGAACAAGATGAAGCATGGCACACAAATAACTCCCACATGGACCTCCAAAGTCTTCTTGCTTTATTCAAATTCAAAAGATATTACAAATTTTTCCAGAGTTTATTTGCACAAATTCTCCATCCCAATAGAGCTGAAAGAGCCTCTGTTTAACAAATGAGAGAGTGCTAAAACCCTAAAACCAATCCTCAAACTCTAACCAGCCTGGCTACCAAACAGAGATGCCAGACCTAAATCGGAGAACCGGGAGTGAGGGGAGGCCTCCACCCAAGCAAGGCGCCCCCACTCCAACCCTAAACACTGAAATCCATCCACAGATGAGCCCACACGTGTGGAAGACGCCCTGCTGCATAGGAAAGCTGCCTGCTAGGTCTAGAAACCTACTTTGTTAGGTATGGAGGAGCCACTGCTAGGTTTGGGAAGCCTACTGATGGTGTAAGCTTCAGTTTTCACCTCGATCAAATCACCAGACCAATGAGTGCTCTCCATCTCATCTTTAGCTAGGAGATGACATGTCTGCTAATTGATAATAAATTAATTACTTTCTTAATGATGACTGAAGCTGAGTTATGATAACTCCAATCATCATAAGTGCTCCATGAGATGTCATTTAGCTTTTTATTTCACTGAATTTGGATTAATTTGGAGAGTTTTAATTTTCTCCAAAATAATCATTTTTTTAATAAAAATTCATTTTTTACTCAAAACTGATTTTTTTGAGTAAAAATGCATTATGTGTCCGATTGTTGATCTGAAAGTTGGTTCTGACTGGCTGGCTGATCGAGAATGATTTTTGGCTTAAGGTTAGAGCCTTCAATCACTGAATTCGGAGCCCGGATGACTTATTTACCACGAACGAGTTTTTTCCATTTAATTTATGGAAAAATTAACCCAAAAAACTTAGGAAAAGTAATTAAAAATTAAAAAATTAAAAAAAATAAAATTTTCACTGATCGAAAAAGATTTTTTCGAAATTTTTTTATGTGTCCAAATGACTTAGGACATGACCATCATCTGTCTAAATAATGTCTAGTAGGCTTATAACACTCAGTTGGGCTCTAATAACCCCCTAAGGCCCAGAATTCAACATCGGGCATTCCAGCTTTGGAGGAAGCGAGATAAAACTTCGTTAATTATATTCGGCTAAAGGCAAAGCATAATTGTTAGGGGCAAAAAACTCCCTGGAATACCCTATTTGAGATTGTACGTCCCAAGAGACCGAACCACTCAAAAATATCCTACTAGCACATTTTATTACAAACCCCGCGGGGCCATGGTCAAAATTATTCAAATAAAAAAGTGACTAGCCAATATTGGCTAGACAAGCAGATGGATCAACTGATACATTGGAATCAGCCTTTGAACAAGTCTGTCAATCGACGGCTCCTCAAGTAACCCAACTATGGTACACAAAAGTTGGTAACAGAGACCAAGCTAGATAGATCTTGTGTAGGTGTCCATAGCTCTGTGGTTGAGCTCACTAGCGTAGCAATTCTTCCTCTCCACTGCCTTAGCAGCTTGATAAACCCAACTGTAGATTGGCTTGGTTGAACCTTGGTGTGTTTTTGGCTATGTGTGAGCCTGTTGTTCCCTAGTTCCTTGTGGAAATCATGCCCAGCTTGGGGGTGGCAGTTGTGTTGAGAGATTGATGAACACAATTGGCCTATGGTTGGGTGGAACGTTGCAGCGACATAGCTAGTTGCTTGGGGTATCTCAATTTCAAGATAAGTGCTCTCTTGTATTTAATTTCTGCAATATATTTGTTGTATGAATTATTATGAACATATTGAATGCTTGAATGAGATTTGCTTCCGCTGTATATTTTTGTAGTATGCATCCACATATGTTTTTACTTTCAATGCATTTTTTATTATGTTCATGGGGCTAGATTCCTTGGTTACGATAATCAGTCTCACCACGTCCTCTCTCTCGGCGAATAGAGGGGAGGGGACGTGACATAGGATAGGGTTAGAGAAGTATAGTAGAAGGTACAACAGTCAAAACATTGAAGATCAACCTCAGACAGCCAACGAGTGTCCAACAACGGAGGGCAGCCTTTAAGGAAACATTAGCAAGATAGGAGCAACACAAACATACCAAAAACTGTCTAGTGGCACACATAACAACCCACACACAGACAACGGCTCACTCAAACAATCCACACCAGGAAGCGGCCCACTCAGACAGGACAACACATGCAGCGGCCTACACAAACAACCCAACACAGCAACGTCCTACACAAACAACCCTCGACACCCCTTCCAACAACCAGTAGCAGCAACAACACCTTCACAAGGAGCAACAATACCCTCACAAGGAGCAGCGACACCCTCAACAGGGTATGGTTGCCTCAAACAAACAGTAGCACCCTTAAACAAGGTACGATAGCATGGAAAACAAAGTACAACAACTTCAAAAATAGAGTACGACTCACACGTGTGGAGGAGGGAGAAGCATACAACTGTTGGAAGCCCAAAACAAGAGAGCGCTCAAGCAAGAGAAGTCTGGAAACCCTAGACGTCACCCAAATAAGCATGCATCAAACCCTAGATCAGACATAAGCAATTAGATCTCAGATCTCACCTTCAAGACACATTCATAATGAATGCTTAGGCTTGAATTTATAACCTTTAAGGACTCCTAGAAGGTTCTACCTTCTAACCCTTCATTGACTTTAGGGTTACTCTACAAAGGTCGAGATGTCATACTATTAAGGAGGGTTACCAAATATAAAATATAAACTAATGTTAAGACTTCATAACAAAGGGTTAAGGTACCACACTCAAAGGGGGCGCTAGCATAACAAGGGAGAGGTTAACACAAGACCAAACCAAACACAAGGCTAACCGCAAGTCAACAAGAGGTGTCACAACAAAGTGGAAAGAAAACCATTTTACCCACAACACCAAAGGTGTAACAACAAGGTGGGAAGACAACCCTTTTATCTCTCTCTCTCAATGTATGTGGTCCATAAGTGTCCCATAATAACTGGAAGTTTTATCATCACCAAGCCAAGATAAATATTGGCTGCCCAAAAAGCAAGCCTCTTATCCCAAGGAAAGCTTGCTTTCCTTAGTTCATTTTTTGCCCGTTTTTCATTATTTTAACTTTTTTTTTTGGTGTAATTTTTGTGTGTTGTCCAAAGACACTTCCAAAATGTTTTTGAGCATCTTTCACTGACATTAGCTTGCTAGTTTTTAGTAGGTCCATTAAAAAAAGAGAAGGAAACTCTGCCCGAAAACACATTTTTTGGACATCCGGAGCTTCCAGGAGGTTCCCCTCTCAGTCGGGCTCCTTTTCTTTGTATTTTGTAAGCCTTTGGATCCTAGATAACAAGGACCAAAGAGTTTCCACTAAAGAATTGTAATCAAGTAATAAAAAGAAATTTCGAGTAGGCTCTTTCGAGGCCACTCCCCATCCCCCTAGGGGGGATCCTGCGTTTTGTGATTTTTGCACTTTTTCACCTTTTTCTAGTTTTGTCTTGTATTGCAACATTGTATACTTTGAATTCACATTATATACTTTCAATATTCACAAATTCAAAGTAATCATACTACTTACCCCACGACTTCCCGATTGACCCGAAAGGGGAAATAGATATGTGGTAGGACTAATTAGATAATCTGTGATTGTTTCTGGCATTTTTTCAGTTATCTGAAATCAACCTCTCTTTGCTCTCCCGATTGAGGTCCATCTGGACCGAAAGAGATTCCTGGAGGTTTTTCTTTTTAACAAAGAACACAAGTTAAAATCCTTAAAATTATCAAGACTCCGTTGTGTATGCTCTGTATTGGTTGCGGTTTGTCTGATCAGTCGGTTGCATCAAAAGCAACGTGGGTGACTAGAATAACTAGATCTCACATCTTTCAATAAACCTCCCTAGGCGAAAATCCAACGCCTCGATTTAAGCCGTTGCGGTGGCAAATTACCCAAAGGAAGTAGGAACAACTGGGCAGTGACCTCGAGGCATAGTTAGGCTACACCCTTGCAGTGTAGTGTTGAACCCCGTCTCAGAGACTCCAACCAATCTACATATTCCTTGCGGGTAGCCGTATCGGTTAAGGGTTTTGGACATACTCCCCGTACCCTCAGGTATATTGGGAGTTCCCTTCCCCCCTAAGTAATCAACTCATCTTACATTAACTTAAAATTTGACCAACAACACTTGCAACATCCTTTTCGCATTTTCAACAACAATTTCATTTGTGGACTCCATTATTGGCACTGGTCAATTTTTTGATATTATCATATGTTTCCGCATTATTGCTTATCAAGTTTTAATTTCTATGCTGTTGTGGTGTAACAAATCTTGCAAATATCTTGTGTCGAATTCATTTATAAAAAGCTCCTAAGTAACTTATCTCATCACCATAAACACTAAAGCTTAAAAGCCTTAGTAATTAATAGGGTCTACCCCCCTTGGCTTCGTTAGGAGTGGGCCTAAACAGAGGAGTCAAGAACAAGTTGACAACCTTGACTCGAGACTTTCCCCCAAGGACACACCGAGTGGCTTGAAGATTTTTGCCTTGTCCCCCCAGGTGTGTGAAAGGCGGCAACAAGGCTTATCATATTTTAGCGCCAAGCATAAGGTAGACCTCCACATGCCCCCTTTAGATTATAGAAGATGTGGTTCATGCATCTAGAGTTTAAAGCAATATTAATCGTCGTGGCGATTGGTGAACATAAAAAGAGGCTCAAAGGCTAATACAAAGGGAATAAACATCAATGGTAATAGAAATATTATCACAAAAAAGGTTACGGAGGATGAGATTGTTAAGATTTTGGAGGAGATTAGATATGTGTCTTAATAAACATATGGCTAGAAAGGAATAAAACTAACTGAAGGGAAGATTGAGGAATAGGAAAGGAGAGAAGACACTTTCTAGAAATAGAAAGTTCGAGTACGATGGAAAAAGGAGGGGATTAAAATAACAAAATTTTCCATCATACTATGTGAGAAACAAAAGCATAAACATAACATGTGTGCTTAGGAACCAATCTGAAATTTATATGGACATAGAAAGGAAATTGAAGAAGGTTTGAGACCTTATGTGTGCTTAGGAACCCATTTGAAATTTACATGGACACTAGAAAGGAAATTGAAGAAGACTTGAAACCTTACTTTCAAAGCCTCCTCACGACTAGCTATCGATATGAGACAAGCAATAACAAGGATATGTAACACCATTTCTTCTATATTTATGGAAGAACAAAATAAAAGCTTGTCTAAAGATATTTCTATGGAGGAAGTATGAATTGTAGCCCTTGGTTGGCAAGGGGCATGGCTCCAAGATCACATAGTTGCACTTGAGGCTTCCTTCATGAGTGTTTGGATGTGGTTGGAAATAAATTTTTGGAAGCTATTAAGGACTCAAAGGAGGCCAAACATATGTGGAAAGCTCTTAATTTATCTTTCATAACCTCAATTCCCATTGAGGTAGAGTCGACGTTGGCAAATGAATTTCGACCCATTTCCCTATGCTACAATGTATACAAAGTCATAACAAAAGTCATCACCAATCGATTTAAAAAGATAATGGATTTATCAATACATCTCTAAAGAACATTGGGAATTGTTTTTAGAACACATATCCTTGATGGGATTATTACGATGCATGAATTAATTCATACCATTAGGGCAAGGAAAAAGTGGAATATTGTTAAAACATGATATGTCCAAGGCATATGATAGGCTCAATTCGGTCTTCATCTCTCAAATCCTTAAAGCTATTGCTTTTGTGAGCGATGGATTACTTGGGTTCGACGTTGGATTTCGTTGGCCTTCTTTGTAGGTTTAATCAATGGTACACCAACCATCTCTTTCAACTCTATTCGTCGAATTAGGCAAGGTGTCTCACTATCTCCTTACTTCTTTATCTTGATAGTTAATGGATTGGGAAGGACCTTTATTGAGATGAAAACCTAAAGAGAAATAAAGGGAATTAAGCCAACTCTGACCTCTAAAGCCTCTTCTTCCCTGCAATGTGTGGAGGATACTTAGTAACTATTTGAGAGTTCCTTTGATTGAAAACTTAGGCAAGTGCCATGAACCTATTATGGGAACCTACGAAAAAATAAAAATAAAGTAATTGGACGTTTAGATTCCTTTCCATGTTGCGTTGAATTCTATTCATTGAAACAAATATACTAGTAGTACCAGTATATGCCTTTTCGACTCTAGTTGCTCCATAAAGGGTTATAAAGGAAATTGAACAACCCCAAAAGTTCTTTCGAGCTAATTTGGAAAGAAAATGGCCTTTGGTTGCATGGAAGGATATTTGCTTGGTGAAGTCACATGGTGGTTTAGGGATTTGGAAAATGAAGTTCAGAGATCAAGCTTTAAGTGGTATAATAATTTGTAGATACAAGTGAATCAAGAGCACGAAATATGGGCTCAAATATGATAAGATAAATAAGTTGATGTACTAGGGTAGAAGGAGATGTTGAGAATGAGGGACACATCGAAGGGATTCTATGTTTGGAATAAACCTTGACAAGAGTTTGATCTAGGTCAAGCACAAGGTTCAAACCCTTTTAAAATATTGAGAATTTTGGGAGGCTGGAAGGATTTTGAATGATGCAAGGTGGATGCATGTTTGCCATTATTGGGATTCCAGTCAAAAGGAAAGGTTGCCTCATAGGATCACCAAAATATGGGAGACATTTAACTAATGGCCAAGTGGAATAAGAGAACAAGAAAAGAAGAATTAGGGAGAAGGTCAATATAACAATTTTGATTAGGAATGAAGTTGATTTTCTTAGATAGTAGTTGGTTGGTTTGGGAGATTATACAATTAGAGCACTCTATCAACAATTATTGTAGTATGGTGAGGAAGGGAGGAAAAATAGGTCGTAGGGGGAGATTTGAAACCCGTCTTTGCCCTATGGTTGTAGCTTTCCTTTGGCTGGTGGCCAAGATGAAGCGTCTTCCTTGGAAATACATGATTAATCAAAGCTTTAGAGGGTTCTTAAGGTGTGTTATGTGTTAGAGGGTTGAAAAAAATTTAGACCATCTATTTATCCCATGTGAAACAAGATTTTTTAGGAGATGGTGGCTGTCAAAATGTGGAGGATTGAAGAAATTCAGACATAAATATGAAATCTCTCATTTACATATTATGTCACTCACTTGATCAAACTAGGGTTTATAATTAAGAATTAAAAATATGAACCACCAAGATCAAGAAGTGTTCTAATACTCAAGTAAGTCATTCACACCATAAATACACAGGAAATTTGGTCTAAGACCGGGAAAAGCCCTAGAAAGAAGATATTATCATTAAAAGAGAGATTCAGAAATATTTTTCTTCAACACAGAAAATATTTTTCTTCAGACCCTAATTGACAAAATCATTCACCAAAACTGCAAATACCTCGAAAAACGTGCCAATCTGCCGCTGCACAAAACTGCTGTACTTTCCACATGTCTGGTACGGACTGTACGAATCTGCACATGTGCTGTACTTTTGTACTTTTTGTCTGCCTCAGGATTCGTGCCCAGCAACAATAAATGCTGTACGACCCAGTAAAAAATAACAGTACGAAATCTGCCTCAAAATCTGTGCCTTCACATGTGCTGTATGGATTTGATAGGCTGCATTAAATGCTGTTGTACTTGCCTCGGCATTTGTGCTGCAATTTGTCTTGGGAGACGTGCTAGTCTTCTAGGGTTCTTCTTTCTCTTTCAATCTCAATCTCCTCTTCATTCCCTTATGGTGATTATTAATTTGTCCTCAACTCCTCAATCATTAAATTTCATAACTATCTCATCTAACCAATATGATCTAATGGTTAAGATGCTTTTACAATATTTAGGGTCCTCACATTGTGCACCCTTATTTAAAAATAATTCACTTTAATTATTAAATACTTTTTAAGTGAGACCCAATACAATAAAATATAAAACATCATTAATTTATACATAAGTCACTTTTATATATAAATATACATAAGGAACAAATTACATGTCCTCTTTATCACACCACACTCAAAAACATAAAGAGGACCTTGAGAGTAAACTTTTCAACACTCTTTCTTAACGAGGAAGGTCCACAACACTATCTCCATATCTGACCCTTGCAACAGCTTCCTCCTACTTTGGAGTGTTGTTTTCACCTGGATGAACTTGGACATGGTGACTGACTCAAATTTTGACGTCGGGCCCTAAGGAGTTAGACACAAGCTTGAGGCACCTGTATTATAACATACTTTGGCTTTTGAGGTGTGAGTGAAAAAACTAGGATAAACTCTGATCACTAGGATCTAAGTTCATCAAGGTGAAAACAACACTCCAAAGTAGCCATAATACAAGTGACTCACTCAGGCTAGCCCTTTTACACTTGTAATGGATGCCAAAATTTTACAAACAACTTACTTTGACCATGACAAAGGAAGAGCAAAAGAACATGCAACTGGGCAGACGACTACCTGATCTGGATGGGGTATTGAAAGGTCCCTGGTTGGCTGATGTCTTCTGTTTGTTCAACATCCTGTGTAAACTAACAAGGGCTTATAAAATAGTGGATGTGGGCTAACAACAAGGGCTTATAAAATAACTGTTTGATGTTGAAGCAAGATGACCCTACAAAAAGTGATGTTTCTTCTGTAGGTATGTGCAACATTTGGTGCAACGGCAATTTAATTTTTGATTGCAGGGTGGGATTGGAGGTATTGAATTAGTAAATATTGAAACATGGATATATTCTAGAAGACCATCTATGTTGAATAAAACCATTGTTATGCACACTTTAGGTGACCACCACCTTCATTATTTGTAACATTACTATTCAATAAGAAGATGCCAAAACATTAGGATATACATATACACTCATCCTTGTGGATCTAGGGTTTAGATTGCAATTGTTTTGTGTTTGTATTCATGTCATGGCTGAGATATTTAAATGTAAGCCTCGAGAACCACAGAGGGCTTATGAACATAGCTAAGAGGACAAACTTTTGCAATTAATGGATTGCCGACTATACACCTGCGTGGACTTCTCTCCTCTCAACCAATCTATGCAATGCTAAGTGGTACACCATGGTTTTTGACTCATGATAATGAGATACATTTATATATTTGATGTCATTCTGTATTGGTTGTGTTACCAGTTAAACTCTTGCTCAAGGTGAAAAAGCCTAATCACCTAGGTGAGACTTCAAGGGAACCTGGATTTGTTGCCACTGTCACCCCAACAACAAACTCCCTCACATAAGGCTAGATAAATAATAACACTAAGTGGGCTTCCCTAAGGCAAACTAAGTCACTACTTGATAAATCAAGAGGATAAAATTACTTAGTTCAATAATTCCAATTTCAAATCTGTTTTAAATTGAACATTACATCAGTAAAGACTTATTTGTAAAGTAGGAGGTTTGGTCAAATTAAACTTTAAAGATGAAAAAATGTAAGCATTATTAGCTAAAAGAGCCTCATTTTTATATAATCAGGACTGCAAGAGTCTCTCTAATGTAAATCTGATTCCTTATGGTTTTACTTGATGCACAATTCAGATTTACAAATAGGAAATAAAAGAGAAGAAAATTAAATATATTTGTTGGGCTAATGTGGTGAGACTAGCGCCAAAATTTCATAAGGGCTAATGGGGTCATAGAGCAAACAAACAGGGTGCATAGTGGACGAACTTGATCTAGTTACTGCTGTTACAAACATGCAAATAATTAGAGATGTGGGCAGACTTTTAAAGCTGGAAATTATGAGAGAAAGGCCCCTTCTTGAGGTGACCTTGTATGCACATGCAAATCAAGAAGGGTGATCATTACTACTAGCTAAAACATAGATGTAACCTATTACTAAAGATGGCACAACATGAATAGTTTCAACTAAATAATAAAAAACAGCAAAGAGTTGGAAAAATAGAACCTTATCCAATGCTTTATCCAATGGATATGACTGCCCTAAGCTCGAATCCCTTCTTGCAACAGAATTAAGGTGGCTTCCTGCAAAGTAAATCAGTAACAAATGGTAAGATGAACAGCCAAGCTTACAAAAAAGTTAAAACTCTACAATCACATAGCCTTCAGATGATACATTGGCAAAAGAAAACCAAAGAGACAATACTTCTTTATTCTATTAAAAATATTACTATGAGAGGCTCTCTCTTCTTATAACAATACAAAATAATGGCTATATTCTCATGAAGAATGCGCCCTAGCCAAGCCAAGTGTAGAAGAGAGAGAGAGAGACCACATGTGTGAAAGGAGAACAAGAGTGTCGCATGTGGGAGGGAGATGCATGTGCCAAACCTCACATGCACCCAACTAGAGAGGCTACAATTAAAAGAGGTGCACAATTTAAGGGATCATGTCACCTAGGGAAACACACCCACCTTTAATTGAGGGTTTCATATCCTAGGAAGTGCACCCCCTTTATTCAAGCGATTATCACCTTGGGAAGTGCACCACCTATTCAAAGAGTCATATCTTGGGAGTTGGAGCACCCACCTTTATTCAAGGTATTGTCTTAGGAAGTGTGCCCACCTTTATTCAAGCGATATGTTTGCCAAATAAATCCTAGTGAAGTGTGCCTGCCATTTTTTAGGGAGGGGTGTTCCACTTTATACATCATTAGTTTATTCAAATAAAACCTTATTCCATGCCCACACCAAAGGATTACATGATTTCCATGGCATTATTTATGAACATACTTTGAACATAATGTCAAAATGTGAAAAATATGTCCATGATAAATTAGCTTCAAATAAATTCTAAGCCATGTGCAAGTTGCAACTGAATATGATGTGTTTGGATCCATAATCTAAATGAAGTCTTTGCAGTCATTTGCTTTGAAAAGTTTTGCAATTGGATTACCCTTATGCAACATTGAGGGATAATATGTTATCCACTTTTGAGTTCTTGATTGGACAACCAATTAGGGTTAAGTATTTAGTATCGACCTTGATATACCATTTCTTATTTGGCATCCACTACATCATATTTATTGTTGTTTTT
Source organism: Pseudotsuga menziesii (assembly GCA_001517045.1). Lineage (NCBI taxonomy): Eukaryota > Viridiplantae > Streptophyta > Pinopsida > Pinales > Pinaceae > Pseudotsuga > Pseudotsuga menziesii. The sequence goes on from LPNX010626662.1 coordinate 25,130, forward strand.
CCCATCCAACTTGTAATTGGATTTGCAAGTTGCAACTGAATATGATGTGTTTGGATCCAGAATTTGAATGAAGTTTTTGTAGTCATTTGCTTTGAAAAGATTTGCAATTGGATTACCCTTATGCAACATTGAGGGGTAACATGTTATCCACTTTTGAGTTCTTGATTGGACAACCATTAGGGTTAAGTATTTAGTATCGACCTTGATATATCATTTTTTATTTGGCATCCACTACTTCATATTTATTGTTGTTTTTCCCATATTTATGTGCCAATGTGTTTATTTGATGTTGTTGGTGTTGATCTTTGGAGTAACTGAGGACAGGTGCTTTGCATGGCTTCAGTGTTGGAATCATGTGGAGATGTCCGAGCTTTTACTTTTGGCATGCAAGCGACTTTTATTAATTTACGGAGAAAAAGTTCATTAATTAACTTTTTTCATGCAGAAGTGAAATTAGGGTTTTGGAACCCTAAAAGTCACTGGTAAATTATAAAAGAGAGGTAGAGGTCAAAGTTCAGTTGATTGACACATTCACTCATTTAGAGATTGTTTTAGAGGGAGCAAGTTCTTGAGTAGTCAGAGAGAAGAGAGACAGGGGTGCACTTCAGAGGTCGTGAGGATAGTGAGGGTGCACTTCTTTGGTTGTGAGGGCAGAAGAGAGTAGGGGCGCACATCTTCCTGAAATTACTGAAATATGTTCCTAATGGAATGATAGAAAAGACTGAAATATGTTCCTAATGGAATGATAGAAAATCACATCAAATGATCAAAATAAATGTCTTTGAAGAGATGAATCATCATGACGCATGAGGCATCTAGATATTACATAGTACAATGATAAATATTAGGAATCATCGATCCCCTCTACCCCTTTTATAGGCAAGGAGCACCACTCTTCCTCTGGAAGTAGTAGGGGGTCTTGTAGGTGCTTTGGACGAGTTAAGCGCCAAATTGGAAGCTCCAACTACTTGGGCTATGGTTGAAGGTATTGGGGCTGAGGTGGAAATTGATGTGAGTTATCTCCTTCCATTATTGCATATCATAAAAATTATTGCATATATTGGGATCCTATTCATCAATAGCACCCTATGCCCCCCCTCCTCTAGGCTCTAGCCCTTGTCTCTACCTCGAATCTCGAGGTTGGCATTAGCATGAATACTTTTAAAATTTGCAGACTAACATAACAAATGAAAAGTGCAGTAAATAACATCAACACATCAACACACTGAACACAAGAGTTTTTCACTGGGGAAACCTTTAAAGGACAAAACCCCCCAAAACATTAGTAATTCATCTCGTAAATGAGATGACTACGTTCTTCAAGCAATCTCAAACCCTAAAGGGTTTGTTCCATAGATAAAAAATTACACACAAGCTAATTTTACACAGAAATGCCAATTTAAGCCTTTTATCAACTTAGGGCTTGATGCCCTAATTTTCTCTGTTTCCCAAAAAATCAGACTGCTCATAAATCTGCCTAGACTGCCCAAGATGATCTGTTTAGCTACCTGAAAAACTTTGTTAGGCTGCCTGGACTAATACTCTGCTGCTCGAGATCTTTGCATGCCTGCCCGAAATGTTGCCCGAACTGCTCGAGCCTGTTTGGCCTTGCCCGGAACCCTGCTCGAACTCTGTTTGGCCCTGCCTGGCCCTATTCTTCTCTGCCTGAAGTCTGCAGGTTCCTTGCAGCCTTGGCCGGATCAAATGCTGCTTTGCTTGAGGCCTTTCGAGCTTGCTGCAACTCTGCCCGAGTTCTTCTGGGCCTGTTCCGTGGCAGCCCAAGTCCTCCTGGGCCTTCTACACCCTGCCTAGAGGGTTTTTTGACTGCCTGGAGGGCCTGTTGTATACTCAGCAGACCTTATGTGCATGCTAGTAGGCTGCCCCAGTGTAGGGTGCAAGCTTAGAACCCTCATAGGCTAGCTTGTTGGCTGCCCAAAGGTCTGTACAGACCTGGCAGCCTACTAGGGCTGGTCTGTAGGATGCCCCCAGGTGGGATGCAGCCTTGGAAGCCTTCTCGGGCTACCTGTTGGTGCTCGGTGGTTGCCCCGAAGCTACGCAAGAGAAGAAGAAGGTAGTAGAGGGTTTGGAGAGGCTTCCCGTGAAGGAGGTGAGCTGCCCGTGAAGGAACTGGGGGCTTCCCGTGAAGTTTGGTAGTTGCTCGGAGAAGAAGATACGAGCTAGGGTAAAACCCTAACTCATAAAGAAGGTAAAACCGTTGATGCTCTTTTATTGATGAAACCCTAGCTTAGGGTTTTGATCTAAAGACAAATGTGGATGCCCTAGCTAGACTCATCCATGCTAGGGCATACACAAAGCTTTCTTCCCTTCCTGAACCAACGAATTCTTCTTCTATGGAGCAGTTGTACCTGTAAGAGCAAAGTGTGCAATAATGAAATGGAATGATCTTCTTTTATATCATTTGAGTCACCTGTAAGTGGACCAAAATTAGAAAGAACAAAATATTATTATTTTATTCTTTTCTAATTTTGACTTTTACCTTTAGTGGTACTAAAGGTCTTTTTGCACTTTCACTTTTACACCTTAGTGGTAGTAAGGGTCCTTATGTATCTTTGACTTTTGCTTTAGCCTTCTTCAAGTGCCTTGTGTTCAATACAAGTGGTCAAGGTGGTCTTTCATCCCCACTCAAAGTACATCATCATAAACAGAGAGAATTACTAATGCTTTTATCTCACACTCTATGTGATACCAAGATTGGGTACCTAGGGTAGCTAAGCCTTGGAGAAGATCGCAAAGCCCACTGATCGAGGGTTAGAGTGTCACATATGCATATACCCGGTCTAGAGCTTATCGTGTCTTCCTGGTAACAGACCAGGTGCCTCAGCCATAGGATGAATAATTTGACACTAGGTCAAATACTTGGTTACAGACCAAGTGCCTCCATTCTCCCGGAGAGTGGCCCTCAGCCCCGGACTGAGTCCCTAGTCCCGAACTAGGTAAATTCCTGGTAATTTACCAAGTGCCTCCATTGAAAGAATGGCCATTTAGCTCTAGGCCGAGTCCCCCGGTGCTAGACTGGTTCCACATCCTGGTCCCGAACCATATGTCACCATTCAACAGAATGGTCACTCAACTCTAGGTTGAGTCTTCTAGTGTTAATCAAGTTCCATATCTTGGTCTTGGACCAGATGTCGCCATTCAACATAATGGTCACTCAACTTAAGGTTGAGTTCCCCAGTGCTGGATAGGTTCCATATCGTGGTCCTAGACCAAATATCACCATTCAATAGAATGGTCACTCAACTCTATGTTAAGTCCACACCTTGGTCCCGGACCAGGTGTCTCCATTCTCCTAAGAGAATGGCTCTCGATGCTGCTCAGAAAAATCAACACTTTGGACAAGTTAGGCGTCAAATTGGAAGCTTCAACTACTTGGGCTATTGTGGAAGGTAATGGGGCTGAGGTGGAAACTAATGTGAGTTATCTCCTCCCATTATTGCATATCATAAAAATTATTGCATATATTGGGATCCTATTCATAAATAACACCCTATGCCCCCCCTCCTCTAGGCTCTAGCCCTTGCCTCTACCCCGAATCTCAAGGTTGATCCTCCAATGACATTAGTCAACATTCTACAATTTTGATGAAATTTCCCATGCTTAATGAGTGAAGGGTACATTTTTATTAAGGTCATGGTTAAAGATTTAAACAGACAATGCCACCGATATCAAGGTACATAGAGGGGTTGATGTGCTTGACTAAATGCCAATCCCATACCCTCATACTTGATAAAATCCAGTGGATCTGTTGCAATCTTGAAATCCTGAAAACTATTAAGTCTGTTGAATTCTGAATGGGATCTAAAATTCTACTTTTTGCATATGAAGTCTGATGAGGTTGGAACCACTCTCAAACATCCTGAAACAATTAATGGTAATGTTAAAAAATTAAGTAAAATGATAGAAACTGAAAGTTAAGGAGAATGCCACTTTTACTTTAATAATTAAATGCATTAGGGACCCACAACTTAAATACACTTTAAGTTGAATAAAGTACAAAAGTCATTTTTAAAATATAACATCTAATTACATTTAAAAAGTGCATCTAGGAAACACAACTTCGTTGCCCCCATGATAGACATTAAAACATTGAAAGGACTTCCCGAGTTACATTTTTTTAAACACTCCCTCTTAATGAGGGAGGTCCTTCCGGCACTACCTGCATCTCCACCACCTGGATCACTGTTCATAGTAGCAGCTTTCTCTTGCTTTTGAATCTGATCCGAAGATGTGTGCCTGAAGACTATCTTGAAGTCTGAGCTCCTAGGAGAGTCCATTCTTCCATCCTGATCTTGCTCAATCACTTCATACTGGCTGAATCTCCTGCCAGTACTCTGAAGAGACTCACTCTCTTCTCTCTGAACCAGGGACTGAATACTTGGCACCATTGCAGTCTCCCTCTCATCCTCAAAATCTAATAACAATCCACCAGAATCTGCAAGACTGAGGAACATATCCCATGTTCCTGTCATATGCCTAGATGCTCTAATATCAATCAACCAAGTCCTAGCATCCTGGTAACCGGTACTACCACAACTCGAATTGAAGGAGACAACCTTCTCCTTCCTGACGGTACTATGCAACTTATCTTTAAGAGCTATCTTCAGCTGCGAGCAACTCTTGCAAGTCGCTTGTATACCATGAAGAAATTCAATGTGTCCACAATCCTTTCAGAACCCCCGCTCTGATACCATGAAAAAAATTGATAAAAATTAACAACCGTTCTTTCAGAGATTTTAATAAACATTTAGGTTCAACTCTGATTTATTCTTCACTGAGTTTATTAATAAAAAATAATAATACTGCCCACAGATCTGAACTTGAAAATAAATACAAAGAACCTATCAAACTGCTGAACTGAAAAGAATAATGAACACATAAAATTTAGGGCCAAGCCCAGGGCAAAACCTCGACAGGGGAAAACCCAGAGAAAGAGAAATTTATTAAGAGCACTTGAAAATTTACAGCAGTGAAGTCTGATCAAAGACAATTTGAAAAATGCATAGAAAACTGTGCCACAACACATAAATAATCACCAGCCATTAAATGCTATATGACTACAGAACCCCCACGGGAAAACTCAGAGAAAGAGAAATTTATTAAGAGCACTTGAAAATTTACAGAAGTGAAGTCTGATCAAAGACAATTTGAAAAATGCATAGAAAATTGTGCCACAACACAGAAATAATTACCAGCCATTAATGCTATATGACTACAGAATTTGGCAGTACGGATTTCTACTGTACAGCCTCTGCAACAGGACTTAAATGCTGGAAACTGTGTCTAATTGCATTGGAATTTGTGCCCATAAATTGCAGAAACAAATTACCTTGAAAACTGTGCAATAATAGTATGAAAATCTGTGTATAAACCTGTTGAATGGCTGCTGTACAATCTGAACAGTATGGCCAACCTTTCCTCAATTTCTGTGTAGCTATAAAACCTCATTTTTTTGTTTGTTTTTGACTGCTTGTAATCTGCCTCTCTCCTAGGCAAATATACTCTTCTCCCTCCTAACTGCAAATTGTCACTTTCTGCACTCTTACTGCATTCAATCACACATGAATGTATTTCTCTCTCTCACACTAGTTCTCAATGATCTTCTTCACTGAAAAGATCATGTCTTTTTCATTTCCCCAGATGTTCTTTTATACTTTATCTCCACCCTAACCCTAACTAACTCAACCAACTTTCCAATAGATGAGATTAACTTGATTTTAGGGTTTACATTTAATGGTCTTATTAAATACACTTCAATAATTAATTCATTAAGGACCCACAACTTAAATACACTTTAAGTTGAATAAAGTACAAAAAGTCACTTTTAAAATATAACATCTTATTACATTTAAAAACTGCATCTAGGAAACACAACTTCGCCCTCCCCATGATAGACATCAAAACTGGAAAGGAATTCCCGTGTTACACTTTTTCAACAAGGAGTTGAATAGGATTATCAGATAGTATATCCAAGTTACTTGGGTCGACCCACCGAGCAGGCTAAATCCCAATATGGCCATCTGTGCAGAGCACTTTTTAGATCTGAGAGGTGGATGACCTTATTGTTCACCCCTCCACACACTTTGACATTGGATGCAATGTGCATGCTCTTTGGATCCCCTTTTGGTAGTTTCGAGTTGCTTCTCATCGTCTTCATGTTGAAACCAACTACCATATCACTTTGGGAGATAAATTTGCTAGTTTTGTCATCTTCATGAGATTGAGATGGAGGAGCACTTCATCTTCCGGTGTCCCATCTACTTGAGATTAGATGATGTTTTTTTTGTCTTTTCATAGAGCCTCATAACTCTTTATCCACTTTCTTTCTATTCCCAGACTAGAGATGCTTGGCATTTTACATGAGGGAGGCCTTTGGACTTGGATCTTGTTCACTCCACCAAATCAGATCCCATTTGGTGTATTGCGACTTCCTTTTTGTGCTTCTAGCAGACAGAGGTACCAAGAGACAAGCAGATAATGACACTCCATTAGCCATTAGATTCGTGAGACCCTGGGAGACGTTCCATGCTCAACTAGTGAGACCCTTGTGGACAAGTCACCCAGATCCTGGGATAGCTTATATTGCACCAGCAATTAGTGTACTTACCCCCTATCTTTGTTTTGGGTTGCAACAACTCAGCAACGAGACATATCTTAGACTAGATCTTCTTGCTCTTCTTGTTTGTTCGACTATACATCTATTAGGTGTTTATTCCCTACGGCCTCAGATGGTAGGAGAAATTGCATCAAGGGAGGTTGATCGCCCCCTAGGCTATCTATTCCCCCTCGGCAGTGTTGGTGTTTTTCTTCATAGTTGATAAATCGCTGTAAAATCTACGACATCGTGATACAAACCCTGAAATGAAAAATTGGCCAGAAAAAATTGTGAAATTTTGAAAAAATCGGTACTGGCAAAAATTGGTAGACAATTTTTGACCCTATTAAAGTGTTGATTTCTGGTTTAAACTTATTTGTCTTTGCAGTGATTAGGGATTGAGAGGGGGGTTTATCATCCTCAACAACCCTAAACCATTGTTCTCTTCACATTTGAAGTGTTTTTAGCTTATTAGAGACATAACTTCAATTATTGTCTTGCACACTTTAAGTGACCACCACCTACAACTTTTGCAGCACTACTATTCAATACAAAGACACCAAAACATTAGCGTCTGTGTATACATTCATCATCATGGATCTAGGGTTTAGATTGCAACTGCTTCGTGTTTGTATTCATGGCATGGCTTAGATACTTCCAACATAAGCCTTGAGAAACACAAAGGGCTTATGAAGATAGCTAAGAGGACAAACCTTTTCATTTATTGGACTGCTAACTATACACCTACTTGGACTCCATTCCTCTCAATCATCCTCTACAAATGCCAAGTGGTACACCATGGTTTTGACTCATGATTATGAGAACATTTATGTATTTGATGTCACTTTGTATTGGTTGTCTGCTTATGAGTCCTTGATTGGACAGCTATCAAGGCTTAGGATTTAGCATTGACTTTGATGTATCATTTTTTATTTGGCATCCACTATATATATACAAGTGTTTTTCTTATATTTATGTGCCAATGTGTTTATTTGATGTTGTTGTTCGTTTACATGTTTAAAAAATTGAAAAAATGAATTTATTTTGTAATTTTTAATGCTTGCCATTGTTTGCCAAATTTTCCTGATTTTTTGTCGATGTTGCCGAGAAGTTGTCTCTGGGACCCTCACGGATTTTTTGCTGATGCCGATGTTCTCAACTATGTTTTTTTTCAGTTCTCTACATAACTTGCACATACCTGCACTATTGATTTTCTTCCCCGGTCCATGTTCTGAAGTTGTATACTTTAGGTCTCTTACAGCAAAGGTTAGTTTTTCAGCACTTTGCTTATATCATATTTTTCTAGGAGCAGGCGTTGTGCTCAACTGTGTATATCATACTATTTTACCTAGCGGTCCCATTGACCTAGGTAATATGGTATCTCATAATATGGTCACTTGTTGGACATTAATAAAATTATCTTATCTTTATCTAAAAGAAGATGTGGGCGAGTGATTCACATTCAGTTTTGAGCAAGTTTGCTTTGTACTTTCTCTTTTCTGAAATCTAATGGAAAATCAGTGATTGTGTTCTGCAACTTTGTGCTTGTTGGCATAATTTCCTGCAGCTGTTAGAGTTTCCAGATCTCTGTTATGTAGATTTGTGTCTGTACTATTGAATACACAGATTTTGTTAGTCTAAACAATCTCTTGTTTATAGAGTAGCTTAGGCAATTTCTGATCCGTCTAGGGCTTATTCACTGAAAGTACAGATCTGCATACCATGAAGTAAAATTTTAATATTAGTAATCATCATAGGCAAGGTAATGAAACAAGTAGAACAAAGATGTGATATCTCAATGAATGCCTAGCATGAGAAAATAGGAAGCCTAGTTTGCGAAAATATACTTACCAATGACGTGGTATATGTACAAAGGATGAAGGATAGGATGGCAGCTCTTCAGTTGTTCCAAAGGAGGAGAAGAAGGGATAGCAAGGCAATGGATGCGTTTCAAAGTGATTTGTTTGCTAGGATTGAAATTTTTTTGGTGCATATTCCCAACACATTAGCTGAGAAATTTTGTTGGTGGGAGAAAGAGAACAAATCACTGGACATTGCAATACCAAAGGAGAGGAAACAGCAAAAAGAATTTAGCTCTAGGCTGTATGAGACGTTCCCGACCCTCAGACTGGCGAAGAGGACGCTACCATACACTAACCATCCGGGCAACTAGCCCAATGAACATGTACATACATATAAAAACTGAAATAAAATGCTTGGAAGTAAAAACATGCATAGATGCATAATGGTTTAACATACAACGGAAGCAAAATCATACATTCCAGCATTCAACATGTTCACCATAATTCATTAAACATCAAATATGATTGCAAAAACGAGGTAGTCAAGAATACTTATCTTATCAAGAACTCGTCCCGCAACCAACTACGTCGCTGCAACGTTCCACCCAACCATAGGCTAGTGTGCTCATCAATCTCTCAGCAACACTGCCACCCCCGAGCTGGGCATGATTCCCCAAGGAATAAGGGACTAAGCAAGCTCACCCATAGCCAAAGGTACATAAATTAGCCAAGTCAACACAGTTGGGTTATCAGGCCATCAAGGAGCTGGGAAGAACGGAAGGCTAAGCTGGTGGTCTCATTGAAGAGCTAAGGCCACCTACACCAAAACTAGCCTGACTCCCGGGACACCCACACACACTCGACACAAGGAATCAGTCCCTTCTCTGCTATGTAGTCCCTTAGGCCCTGACTTCCCTTCCAGTGCTGTCTAGGAGGTTCCCCAACATACCGGGCTTATCAAGCATACCACAACTTCATTTCCACTCCAATACAATCCCAAAACTGACCACTTCATACACACAGGAAGGTCAAGCGATTCACAACTCTGTGAAAGAGAAAGGGAAACTCGATGGCAACCAAAAAATGGTAAAACGCAGCTCAGACTGAGCAAGGCGGTTCCAGAGTTGTTCTTGGCCCTAACGTGGACAAAACAACTCAGCAGCAACCCCAAAACGTAATTTAATCCCATAGCAAACCAAATCGTGGATGAAACCAACATCGACCAAAAATCGTGAGGAGAACAATAGCCTCGTCTTCACCACTGCAGCAACGGGAAATACACAACCCGAGATTTGGAAGAGGAGATTCGATTCTCAGCCTGGACAGGGAAAACACATACGCAGACCACCAAAATCAGTAGGGGGAAAACATACACACAGCAGAAATCGTGCCTCTCTGGCTGCTCTTCCAGCTTGCCGCGTGAGAACACAATCCCAACCCGTGCGTGAGAAAAACCATGAAGATTTCCAACTTATGTGTGAGGAGAACCAGTCCTCGCCTTGTGCGTGAAGAGAGGACGAGAGCCAGACAACGGAGAATGAAATCGTCCATGGCAGAATGGAGTTGTGGGAGAGTGGAGAATGGGAATGTTGCTTCTCTGCCTACGCGACGTGAATGAGGCTGCTGGTGGAGTGCGTGTGGGCAAGGACTGACAGTCCTGCCACACCCCACTACCCAACAATAACTGCCCCAACTAACATCAGGGTTATTAATGTGGTAGTTGGATGATGAGACAAGGAAAGGTGAGTAAGACAAAAGGGTGGGTGACAACCAAATGGGTTCAACAGCTGACACATAACCCTTCCCCATAGGCCCAAGGTTTAATAATTCCCCTCCTTATCCTTAGGAAAATCATGCCCTTTTCATTATCGTTGCACTGTCGTACCTGGTTGTAGGTTCATTTTAATTGAAGTGCTTATTTACATGATGCCAAAACTATAATGTGCCGGATAGCACGATATACCATCGACAACGATCCCAATTGCCGAAACATAGCACAACCAAATCGATGGTGGGGATTTTGCCTTTACCTCCACACCATGATTAATTACAATATATATATACATCATGTAACTTTTAATGCAAACGGGGTCAAAACCGGGGTGTTACACTGTAGGGTTTGGTTCATTTGTCAAATTGGAGAAATAAAAACAATGTATAAATGAATCAACAACATTAACTTAATTGCAACTTGTTTCAAGCTTTGACCATCTATGCAATCTTGGACTATAACACCCTGCTTTTGACCCCAATATGTAAATATGATGTAATTATATAAAGGCTAGAAGCTGGACATGAATGGTCTAGGATGACTGAATATGTCGTAAATATATATGTGTTTGATGTTTGCGCCGAAGAAGCTCATTCTACAGCCCAGTAGGGGGAGATGTGTAACTCCTGTTGTGCTCATCCTAGAACTGACACGTGTCCTTTATAAAATAAATGTTATAAAAAATAACATGTCGGCTCATATTAGATTTAAAATATTTAGAACGGCATATATATAAAAACACACAAATTAGATAAATTATAATTATAAGCATTGCATTACACACTTCCTCAACATTTCCGCTCTAAAACGGGTTTGCACCTCCAGAGATTTGATCCCTCTCGGCGCTTTGTAGATTCTATTTTAAGATGGATATATGCTGGTTAATATAAAATTCTCTGACTGCAAGTGAAGAAGGACAAAGAAGAGATGGGGGCCTATGATTCCACAAGTGAGGGAAGTGAGAGGGGGCCAAGTGGTGATAGCCCTAGTTAACAATGAATATTAGCCTTCATTAGCATTATTAACCCAAGGTCCCTTAACCATGGTTATAAGGATTACTTTAATTAATTAAGGGTTAATTATCTTAATTGAGTATTAAGAGGGGAAAAGTGGCCTCTTTTGGGGAAGGCACATGTCAAGACAAAACCATGCATATATAATGTTAGACCCATTTTCATTCATTCATTCCAACACCCAGAGGAGGAGAGGATCCATGTTGTGGTAGTTTTGGTTGGTAATCGAAAGGGAGACTAGTTTCTATAATCTATCATTGAAGCCCACCCTGATAAATGATAGCCTAGCTACTCGGATAAACGGGTGACCAAAGATTAGGGAACCTGGCCTGCAGTGTGATATCTCTGGAGCCTTGTCACAGAGAATTCCTGGTAGACCTGTATTGGAGCGCCAGAAGGGTAAGGGGACAACCTGAGGGACTATAGTGCAGAGAAGGGAGTACCTTCCCTGGCGTTGTGCAGGTTGATGGGGAATGAGTGAGAGGTTGGGGTTACCTGCACCACTTAGGTAGAGGATAGGCGCCCTTGGGTGAGGAGCACTCAGAGATGAATGTGGCTGTGAATTGAAGTGTTGGCAGTTCGCCCCTTGTGGACTGATAGCCCCAGCTCAGGGGTGACATCTGTCAAAGAAAGAGACAGCTTGATAGAGTGCCTACGACTGGGAGGAACATCCTTCACTTGCAGCTGGTTGGAGGACATTTATAAAGATAAGTGCCCAATGTGTTTGAATGCCATAGAATATATTTTCTGTAACGTGTTTGTTAAATTACTGTTTATGGAAATGATTCTGTGGATGGATTTACCGAGCATGATATGGATACATTCATGGTAGAAACACTTGCATAAATTAGAATGAGTATATTGGTTAATGCATTATTATATTTACATTTATTTCTGCTGTTAAATTAAAGAAATATCAACCCGACGTAAAGAAAATTTCAAAATTCGTATTCTGTATTAAAGGCAGAAATTATACACAGATTTGAGTATCCCGTGGTCTCCACAGCGTAAAGAGGTCATCGAGTTTCATGACAATGACAAAGAGGGTGACTTGGGGACGTCCAACAACGATTGGATCTACCACTTTGAAGGTCTGTTGCATGACAACAGTGATGATTCTCCATGTAAGTCCTAAAGACTGCGTAGGGCTGATGTTTGCAAGCGTAGAGCGGAGTCTCGTAGAAGGATGGAGGAAATTGTGGTTGCCAAGGGAAACAATAATCTCGATAGGCAGACACTCTGGGACGTTCTATCAGAGATGGCAAGCATTACAGTACATTCAACATTTCATAACTACCAATATTTCATTGTCTTGGTTTTGCGTTCTGGGTGGACAAGTGGAAATATCCAGCAAAGTACTTTCACACTTATTTTCAATCATGATTAAACACATCAACATACCAACTAGAGGATTCCTTTTTGCTTTAATTCCTTGGCATCTCTCAGCTGAGAAACTAAGGACATTCATAAACCAATATATGACCTAAAGGACTCCTTTCTGCTTTCTGAAAGATATTTTCTTAATGTGTGTATCCATTAACCAATTCGTGACCTGATGAATAGTAATAAATCATATGGACATTAATGCAATGATTGTAATTATTTCTGAACCGATACCAACTTCAAACATGTAATCTAGTAGGATGGAGCTTGCATTCATAAATAACTAAATACGGCAGAACTATTTAAGCATTATTCTATTAATTTTTTTATCCACTTATGGTAATAATAAGAGCAAATCAAAGCACAGGCCAGCCTGGACCTCTATCTGTGCTGCTGTTTACACTTTAAACTCCATAATTGGTTATTGTCAGAAACCCCAACCTGATGCTGATCCCGGTTTTGGGCTCGAAATGTTGACACAGAGATGGCAACTGTGGATAATTTGATCTTTGTTGACAGCGATTCTCATCACAGAAATCTCAGAACTCAAGTAGTAACTGATTGAAACTTTCCTCAGGAACAGTTTATGTGATCCATGTAATCTGTATTGATAGCTTAGCTTATTGTATTGAGCTCGAACAAGGGACGACTCACTAATATTACATGTTGTATGCTCTAGTTTTCATAGCTAATCTCTACTTATGATTCAATGAGACATTATAGCACACATTAATGCATTAGATGATTATATGACTTGAAAATATTATACAACATGATTAGGACTTTATGAGACTCATAGCATCGTTAGCTTGTGAGATATTTAATGTTGCCTGTTGAAATGGTTTATTCTTGGTTGGATTTGGCTAACTGTAAGCTGGTCCATCTTTGCAAATAATGTAACCAGACTGCTTGGTAGTTTCAGGTTTGTAGCTGAGCTGGTCTTTTTTCCAACTTTATTTGTATCTTTTGCTTGCAATCAATATATCTGCATTGTAATTGGTTGTGGCCAGACTTTGTCCTTGGCTGCAACCATACCACCTTTCTGATTGAAATGTCTTTGTTGCAATTACTGATCACTATACCTCTACTCATTTATGAAATAGATGATCTACTGCATACGTCAATCATGAATCAGGATGTGTTTTTCCTGGTCGCCTAGAGTTTCATCTATGTTCATAGAACACACAGTTATAAGATGCGTGCAAGTTGCCCTAGCCTTTTGGCTCAAGATAAGTTCTAATAGGAAGTTCACATAAATTTCCTATTTCAAGGTTCAAAGGGTGCCATAGTAAGTTTTATCTTATGGGCTCCTTCCTCTTGAAACTTCAAGAATTAATGAAGCTTGAAGCACTTACTTCAAGCAGTTTGTAGTGGTCTGAAAACCAGAAAATGTAAATTCCTTCTGACCAGGCCTCTTACTAATATTTCCCCAAGATTTGGGCCGATACCTTCTCTTTCTTGTATCACATTCTTTCTTCTTTAGTTATCATATTTAATTTTTTTTTTTTTAAGACCTAGTTTCTGTCCACTTATCTCCATTTGAATATTTCTAAACCGCACTTGCCACTTTTTTTTTGTCTCCCTTCCATCATTGCGCTGAGAGGAGCAAAGTGCACTCTACAGCCCAGCTTGGAAGTGATTTATTGCACATGTCTGTAATGCTAATAAATTTAAATGAAAGAGAGTTCTGTCATCTTATGTCAAAAAGAGGAAAAAAAACTGACCATTATTAATTACTTTAACGTAGAAGTAACTCCATTTGGGGATTTGATTTCGATGATAACATGTTTGGTGGACATAAAAAAATAGAATATAGATGGCCATGCGCTTTTATGCTATAAACTCAAATTGTTTTCCATATTAAAAACATCGGAACTATGTATATGTCCCTTGATGGCACAAAATATGGCACAAAATATATTCCAAATCCTTTGATGGCACAAAATATGTCCCTTTTGTACTGAGTAGAGTGGATTATGATACATTTTGTGCTGCAGATAACCCTGAAGGCGATGCTCTGCTGACAAACATTTTAAAGAAGCATGGGGCAGAAGGGACTGAAGAATTAGGGCAGGCTCAGTTTGCTCAGTTACTTCAGGGTATCTTGCAAGATCTGGCTGATTCTCTGGCTTTGAAGCCCATTGTTATCATCCAAGATATTAAGGTCATCAATGGCTCACGACTGAGAAAGGTGTGGATGATATTGTATTATTGATAGGTGATTGTCAATATTTATGCACCTTATTTAGATAAACATCTTATAAAAATTGCATTTGACGGATTTAATTATGAACTGATTATTTTGCTTGTATATTTTTTTAATGCAGTTTTTGGCTGATGGCAAATTAGAGGAAGTGACGAATCATATGTTCAAGGAGTTGGATGTGAATAAAGATGGTAAAGTGAGCAAAGCAGAACTACGGCCTTTCTTCGAGATAAAGGGTTCAGAATGGGGTCTGCCTCCTTTAGAAGCCAATGAAACAGTTGGGTTGCTCTACGATCAGATCTTTGCAAGTGTTGATGAGGACCATAGTGGCAAGGTTGAACAGAATGAGTTTCAGGCACTTGTTAAGGGTATACTCGAGACGTTCGCTGAGCAACTTGCTGCGAATCCCATATTTCATGATCTGGAAGCTGCTGATTAGAAATATTCTTTGATAATGTACTTGTCTTGTTTTGGGATTCTTTTTCAACGATGAGTCCGATGTTAGGGTTATTTATCGTTATCTTTACATTTGATTCAACTTAGATGGCATCTGGGGAAAATTTAGAATTGAAAATGTCAACATCCCCCGACTATACGGCGAGTAAAATTATTAGAAACAATGATATATTAGTCACCTTGAATGTTTTGGAATCCTTAATCATCATAAGTTATTTGAACTTAATACTTAGACAAAATGATTCATAAATATCTACTTCTGGAGATTTTAATTGTTCATTCATGACTAGAGATACAGTTCATAGATTCCCTTATATTTAGGGCTGACCAAACTTGTATAGTTCCATTAGCAGGGTCGAAAGATGAAACTCGAATTCTCCTTTTCGAATGTGCTCCATTTTTGAAACGATGCTTGTAATAAGGTTCCCTTTTTACGATGTGCTTCTCTGCTCGTCTCTTTAGTATTTTTTCTTCATAATTTTACCTTTACTCCACATTAGACTGTAGCAGTCGTTTCATTTATTTTCTCCCAATTTTCCTCAACTTTAGAAACAAAAAGGACACATCAATAAACAAAAAAGGGGCATTAATGAAATGCTAATTTCTAGAAAACCAGAGGAGTGTGTTTTTAATTTTAAACTATTTAGGGATCAAGCGGCATCATTGTCAGCCATTAAACAAATTTCTTATACATCCTCTTGACCTCAAACTGGCAGTGCAGGGATCCTAAGCAGTCGTTTAAAGAACAATGCACCTTATTCCTCTGGGGGCTGACTTAAAGTCGCATAATGTTTTTTACGATCTTATTTTCATGGGCAAGCTTTATGTTTTTCTTGTAGCAGTGATCACAAGAAGAGTATGCGACTTCTCCTTAAGCAAGATAATGGGATGCCGGCCTAATTTTCTGAAACGTTTATGTTGTGATCTTTTTCCTGAGACATCTCCGGAAAGTCTTTTAGATCACACGTTCTATTAAATTGTCCTGTCATACCTATAGTTCTCAACCTGTAGAAGAATGATCTCATGTGCTTTTGCATGTAAACCTTTTTTCATAGCTACTGCAGCTGCATATAGGTGTTAGTATCATGTTTTTACCCTGATTAGAGCTTGCATAGGCAGTTACTTTTTGGAAGACAACAATTACAAATAGGCAGTTACTTATTTGAAGACAACAATTACAAATGAGGTTGTCTAAAAATGCAACACTTTGTACTTATGGCCCGGAATCCGGCAACTCAAAGAAGGCACTTATGGCCCGGAATCCGGCAACTCAAAGAAGGCAGAGTTTTGATTGATTTAGAACACTGATCAAATTTTCGAGCTTTTGGGTCAGATTAAAATGGGGTAAAATCCCAGGGGCAAAGTTCCATAGAGGAACTCTGCCATTACACCCTTGAAATTCTGCCTCCTGGAATTTTCGCCAGATCTCTGCCAAAAAAAAAGCCACAGGAGAAAGTGCAAAGTGTTATGGTTTTAGACAGATATTACAAATACCAAACCTAATGGGAGTAGTTAAGAATAGTACAATGCTATCTAAAAGAAGTCTGCGTTGAAGAGAAGTTACATGTCCTATCCTTCGAAGAAACTAAGATTTTTTCAATCTCCACAGCACTTTTTGTTTTGCTTTTCATCGTTGCTAATGTTTGCGGTTCATAATTGCATTCAGAGAAGCTCTGTGCTCTCCAACCCAGTATGAAGGAGATCCTGTCCCGTTAGTCAAGTTATGCTAACCGATATAAATAAAAATATGAAAAAATAAAAAATGAATATATAAATTATATATCGACTTAAATAAAATAAATAAAAAATAAATAAAAATGTACACCTCAAGAAATTGGATCACTTGATAAATCCGGTTTAAATGGATCTATGCTAGTTAAAAACAGCACTTTGAAGTGGTACAATATGCCAATGTTCAGGGTAGTTGGAACTAAAATCTAATAAATTGTTTTTGATAGAGAAGCTATCCTCTCTACCCAAGTTTAAATCCTAGTTGTGACATGCTTGTACCTTGTGGACCTATTATCTCTGTAGGAAGCTGTTTCATGTGGATAAAGACTGATACAATTCCTAAATTCCTTTAATGGATTAGACTCTCGCATTCATGAGTTCTCAGCCAAGAACTGTTTACACAAGTCTGGATGAAATTCCTGTGTTTGACTGAAAAGGTGACCACACAATTAGATAAATGTATACGTGTGTTGGTATATATATGTTGATTTGTAAGATATATATCAAAGTATCAATGACACGTGACTAACCTACAATTAATGTTAATATTAGATGGTTAAGTTACCCTAATTGTATTAG
The DNA here is from genome assembly GCA_001517045.1 of Pseudotsuga menziesii. NCBI lineage: Eukaryota > Viridiplantae > Streptophyta > Pinopsida > Pinales > Pinaceae > Pseudotsuga > Pseudotsuga menziesii. Next base: position 42,684 of record LPNX010626662.1, read on the forward strand.
GATATTATGAAACTTCATATTAATGACAACCCATTGCGATGTATTTGTTTCAGCATTAATATAAAGTTTCATATGGTTTCCACTATCTTGTGTGTTTAGCTGTGAGTTTGAAAGTAAGCATACCACTATCTTGTGTCTATGTACGAGTTTGGAAGCATACCTTTTTGAGGTGGTACATACTTGTAGCGTGGGCCAAAATATATTAAGTTGTTTTTTAAATATGAAATTGACTTTCAAGGTAGGATGAGAAGAGTTGATTCATTTTAAGAAAAAATGTTTTTACTCAAAAATGTATACACGTGGGTTGGTATATATAGGTTGGTTTGTTAAGTAGGTTGTATATCAACTGTTATGTGTGTCAATGTTATATGAACGATATAAGTAATATGAGAAGATTAAACCAATATAATAAGTACTGTAAATAATGTTAATGTATTAGAAAGATAACATAGCTGAAGAATGACATGCACACTTGGGCAACTACTATTTGGGGTGTATTTGTTTCAACATTAATATAGAGTTTCATATTCTCTCCATTATCTTGTGTGTTAATGAGTGAGTATGCATGCTTCTAAAAATATAACATAGCATTAAAACATGATCATGAGACCATAAAAGGCTCAATGAAAGGTTGAGGAAAATACGTGTTTGTGTTCTTGTGGAGAAGGATTCTTGTAACATGACATCAAAACAGGATCATGGGAGCATAAAATGCTCCGTGAAAGGTCGAGGAAAATAGCTGTTTGTGTTGTGGAGAGGGATTTCTTTTAGTTTGAGTGTGAAAGAATTAGAGCCCTCATTGTATAACATGTGATTTGGTTAATTGATAATTGTGTTAGGTAGTGTGGTGTGAAAGAACTAGAGGCCTCATTGTATAACATGTGATTTGGTTAATTGATAATTGTGTTAGGTAGTGTGGTGTGAAAGAACTAGAGGCCTCATTGCCCAACAATGATTTGGTTCCTTTATAATTGTGTTAGACAGCAAGAAAGGTTAGAAATGTTTTTATTTTTCATAGTTTAAGATATCATAAAGTTGAAGCACCAAATAATTTAGGGTACTCACTATGAAGAGAAACTCATTGCCAAGGTGAGATTGATATTGCTAATGAGTAGGTTGGAGCAATAAAATATAAAATCCTTATAAGCTTAGAACTTTTTATTAGAACTAAAGTAATTATTGCGAGAGTTATTTAACAAACAACTTATTAGCATTTTACTAATATTTTGGTAGTCGAGCATGAAGAAATTGAGTTGTTGTTGAAGCATAAAGGACAAAACATGGAATGCAAGGAACTCTCAAGTGTAAATGAATATGACAAGAGAGCTACAAATGATTCAAAGGGCACCAAGGCCATTTTTCAATGGGTCACATTGTGCAATATTTGTAACCCATTTTGATGATATTGAAAAACAACTGAGGCAACTTATATTGTGCAACAAATCAATATGGGTTTTTTGACGAGGGTGCGACAATGATGGAAGAGCACAATGCTAATGTATACATGGCACTAAGAAAAATGCTACCAAGAGTTGACAAAGGTCCACGCCAAAAATGACGGATTGACATGAACACTTGTGTCCTTGTAGACATGCTTGGTAATGAGGTATTTTAATACATCCAATTGTCATCAAAGATCCACTCAAATCCCTAAATTGGACTTAGTGAGCAATGGAATCTAAACAAGGGATGCAATCTAAATACCTTGGGCAATTCTAAGTAGGCACTTTGACTAATTCATTAAATACATGAAAATTTAGGGTACTCATCTTCATGAAAATTTGTACACATGGAATTGTTGCAAAAGAGTAGATTTAATACCCAATTGTAAACATCCACTATGAAAGCCACCCCTGGGTTGGGTTATGAGATGATGAAGGTAAGCACCAAATTATCAATTCTCTCTAAATACAACCTAGGTCGTGTCATATAAGAATCTTGATGTCAACTAGATTCATGCAACATCCATTATCGACACAAACCAACATAGGAGCACTTCATCATTGATAACACTGACACTAGCTCGACCATCTTGTTGTTAGGCCTCACTGAAAGAGGAACCCTTCACAACTTGACTATGATTTTGGTATGGAAATCCCAACTAAGCTACATGTTTGTTAAGGGTTTAAGGTCATGATACTTTGCTCAGCCATGAAACTCCGATGTTATACCTCCTATTGGTGTGGGTTTGAGCAATATATTAGGTCATAGACATAATCAGGATTCAACACACGGTAACACATTTATTGGAATCTATTGCCTAGGCTCTAATGCTCACAACAAATATCGGTCTTTTTGCATACTCCTTTCCCATACTCCCAACATACGACATGGAAACATTAGCACTTAGAGGGAATGAATAATCACAAATAACACAATGGAATACAAATCAAAGAAGCCTCCATATGACCAAATGGGGAGACCAATGAGGTGAGATATGCATGAGAGGATGAGATGTCACATTATTCTTACTTTGCATCATGTGGTTTAGGCACTTGTTAATCCTTATTTCAATAGTGTTGGCAATATAATATCGCGAGACCCATTTTTTATGATTATAAAAGTATATTGAATTTACCTTGATATTGTTAATTTTAGATTATTGTAACCAATTTGGTGCCTTGTTGGTTTATAATGTTAGATGATTGTAATATTAAAATGAGATTACTTGTGAGAGGAGATTATTTGTCAAAATAATTGCTCATTAATTTAAGTGGCAGTGATATGTTACATTGGTATAAGTCTCATTTGAATTTTTTGGGTTTGAAGGAACTTAATTGTATCGACTTTTGTTAAATTAACCTCAATCATACGAGGCGATAAACATTGATTGAGTCATACAAATGCAAGTGTATTTTTGTTGTTTATCTCTACTCTTCAATAGAGGCTTCTTTGGCTTTGATTTTGGGGTTTGAAAGTTACACACTTTTAAATTACAATGGATTTTTAATAATTCATACTCTTTAGTAGGGTCCTCTAGCTATGATTTTAGGGATCAAGAACGTTTCACATTTCCCTATTGTTGAACCCTTGAATGTGTTGGTGTTTATCATCAAGACAATGGAGTGTCTTCAGAGCAATGGACAAGACATTGTTAAGCCAATATGGTTCTCCTTCCATCCTCTATATGTTGTTGTCTTGATGTCGTTTAAATTATAACCGTTGAATTTTTCTTTGTAAAGCTTCCATTTGTTTATCAACATGCTTGGATAGTAATATTTTTTGTTTCCACACATCCACCAACATTTTTTGGTACATTAATTCTGTATTGCATTTGTGTATTTTTTTCTTTCTAATTGATATTACTCTACAAATCAAAATCCCCTAGATTTCTATCAATTTCTTGTTAGAATTTTTAAATGTACATAACATTGCCACCCAACTCCCAACTAGCTAATTTGTACATTTATAGAAAATATTTAAATACATTGCCATAACCATGCCTCCAATGATATGGCCAATAATAGTGTTCCCAATCTGGTTTTATTTTGATACACCTATTTGGTGCATTACTCTTGTAAGTACAAGATACCTTCCAAACCAAAAAGATCACTAGCATATTTGGTTTGATATTAAAAGAATCTGCAAAACCACATATATGAAATTAACTTAAAGACATTCCTCCATAATATAAAAGTAGATACGTAATATGTTGTAGGAGTATTAGTACAAGTGTTTATACTCGGATGTTTGGTTGTAACAATCTATTCACTTGAAGGTTGTTTGTAAACAAAGGTTGAAGGTTGAATTGAGTTGTGGTTGTATAATCTTTAGACTAAGATGCTTCACTGTAACAATCCATTCACTTTGGGTTTGTTTCTAAGCACTAAATAAAGGCCCAATAAACTCATTGCAACTAGGTTAGATCTCCATCCACGGTTGACTTGTCATTAGGTTGGATCTCCATATGTGGTTCAATTGTTATGATCTTGTGTTGCGAAAAAAAGCTAACGAGACTAAAAGAAATGAATTCCTTGAAAAATATTATTTTAGAGGTTGCCTAGTACTACTATCACTTATTATTAAAATAAACAATGTTACGCTTATTGTGTCGATGGATATAAAGTTGAGGAATTTGAATATAGCTTATTGACAGTGTTGATGAAACTACTGGGAAACTTAAAAAAATTTGTAATAATATTTTTTTTCCAAGTTTTTAAGCATCTAAAGAAATGACATCAAAGAAACACATTACTGCATAAATACAAAAATAAAATTGATATGGAAGATGTATAAGATGTCAAGTGATACATCACACATCGATAATGAATTTTGATATCTATCATGAGTCTTTAAGTCCTCGTAAGATGATACAAATTCACATCAAAACATAAATAAATGTATCTCATGAGATGAATAATCATGATGATCTAGATACTACAATGATAAGTGCAGCAAGGACGTTGATTCCATCTACCCCTTATAGAGGTAAAGTTCTTAGGTCAGTACTGTTTGGAAGTAGTAGGTGCAGGTGTTGGCGTTGAGTCGGAGGTTGAAGGTGCAACGATTGTTGTAATGTATTAAACTATCCTAATTTCTAGGTGATCCGGATTTATGCAGGAACGCAACATAATACACAAATAACCATAGAAACAAAGATGTAGCGGAAATAACACTTCATTTCATTTATCAAAGAACTGAAACTTGTTTACATACATAATGGAAATAAACTAGCTAGAGTGCCAATAGCTTATCTCTGAGAAGAGATGTGGCGGCTACATGCCTCTGAACTCTGTGTTACAATGAGGATCAAAGGCCTATATATTATTGAGAAACAATGGAAACCCTACACATCCAAAACCCTAACCCTAAGAGGTGAAACGCCAGAATGTGGGCCTCGTTGGGCAACTTGGTACATCAATTTCTTGGGGTCGTAACTTTGGCATACTACCTCCGTTTGACGCGCATGATACATCGTTAGAAAGGTCTATTCAAGGAATACATCCATAAACAACAATTGTTAAGTAAAAAACAGACTCATATTTTCCCAACCATTCGATGCCGAAAAAACGTCGTTTAGGGCCTCAAAACGGCTTCGGAAGTTTAGAACTCGAAAACTACCAATAATAGTAAATTGTGCTACAATTAAGGAAACTGGAAAACTGAAAGAAACAATGGTGGGGGTCCAAGTGGAATAGGCGGGTGGCCACCAATATCCCCCTGGATCATTCCTCCCCCCTTAGGAAGTAATGGTCCCCATTGCGTTGAGTTCCTCCATGAGATGAGGAAACTTTTGTTGAACTTGGTCCTTGGTGAGCCACTTTCCCTGGTGGAAAAGTTGTCCTGCTTTGACAAATCGATATAGCTAGATCTTCTGCTGGCGGGTGTTCTTGATCTATGTGTCCATAATCTGATCAGTTGTGGCTTGTTCCATGCAGTCGGGGTTTAACTCTGTTGGTGTGAGTTGTTCTGCCACGTCTGATGTGTCCAGTAGAGGTGGAAAGTAGGGTCGAAGGGGGTCCACATTGAACACTGGGTGCAGACCAAGGAATGGTGGAATACTGAGCTCAAAGGCATTGTCCCCGACAACCTTGGTGATGGTGTATGACCCATATCGAAGTGGGCGAAGCTTACGGTGGGCTCCAGCGAGGCATTCCTTCTGCAAATGTAGCCACACTTTGTTGCCCACCTGGAAGTTGTGTTGCACCCGATGATGATCATGTCACTACTTGTACTTAGCATTGGATCTGTCCAATATGTCATGAACCTGTTGGCGAATGTGTTGAATGCGCTCATTGAAGCTGTTCGCCTTGGAAATTTCAGACTGGACATGCTCTGAATCAGCCCGAGTAGTTGCAAATGGCATGGCTAGATCAATGGGACATAGTGGCTGGAATCCCAAGCCCACCTGAAAGGGGTTGTGGTCGGTTGAGCTGTGGAGGGCCCAGTTATAGCTATGTTGTACATAGGGGAGGCTCTCATCCTATGTGCATGGATGCTTTGAGTTGTACATGCGAAAAATGTGGACGATCATCCTGTTGACGACCTCTATCTTGCCATCAGTCTGGGGATGGAAAGTTGTGGACTTTGTGAGCTTGGTGTCTAGCATTGAACATAGGCTAGACCAGAATGTACTAAGGAACCTTCTATCCCGATCTGAGATTATAGACTCTGGGATCCCAAAGTGTACCCACACTTGTTCAAAGAAGAGTTTAGTAGTGGCTGCTGTTGTGATATTCTTCTTGCAGGCCACCATTATGGCAATCTTTGAGAATCTGTCAATGACCATGAACACACAGTCATTGCCATGCTTAGTATAAATATGGCCCGACATGTAATCCATGGAGATGGATTCCCAAGGTTGACTAGGGGTAGGCAACAGAGTATAGAGGCTTGCTTCTTGATGGACGGTTTGGCAATGACGTAGGTAGTGCAGGATCGGATGTACTTCCTGACGTCCTGTCGAAGGTTTGACCAATAGAAATACTTTTGCAGTATTGCCACTATTTTATCGACCCTGAAATGCCCAATGACCCAACTATAGTGCGCTTCCCAAATCATCTTCGCACACTCGCTTGAAGGAACAAAAAGGTGTACCATGTGACATAGTAGTGCATCCTGGAGGTGAAAATTTGGAACTTGGTTTCCCTCCAAGACCGTCCTGTATGTGTGGCTGAATTCTGGATCGCTCTTGTAGAGAAGCAGCCAATCAAAATTCTTGTGCCCACAAGAGTTGAGCACGGTGGTTATCGCCACGATCGGTGGTCAGCTGAGGCAGTCTGCAACATTATTGGTGCTTCCCTTCTTGTACTTGATGTTCAAATGAAACTGTTGTAGATATGTGGACCACTTCTGATGGCGATCGTTCTGTAACTTCCCTTGTGTCTGTATGAACTGTAGGGGTCGGTGGTCTATGTGGATGATCGTTTCCTTCCCCAAAATGTAATGCTTCCATTGTCGGCAAGCCTGTACAATGGAATACATATCTTTGTCACAAGTGGGATATTTGCGAACTGTGCCAGACAGTGTCTCACTGTGATATGCCACTGGATGCCCTTGTTGAGTAAAAACTTCCCCACTAGCATAGTCAGAGGCATCTGTCTCGATCTTAAATGGTTGTTGCAAGTCTGGTAATGTGAGCACTGGGAACAACATAGGCGATGTTTCAATTTTGCAAATTCCTTCTATTGAGTTTCCGACTAGAAGAATTTTGCTTTCACTCCTCCCTTGGTGACTTGACTCAAGGGCCAAGTGATATGATAGAATCCCAACACGAACCTGCGGTAGAAATTAGCAAGACCTAGAAAGCTGCGAAGCTTTGTTAGAGTAGTTGGGGCTGGCCAATCCCAAATGAATTGGATCTTGGTTGGATCCACATGTACCCCACACTCATCAATAATGTATCCCATATATTGAACCTGGGTCATGCCAAAAGTGCACTTGTCCAAATTGGCACATAACTTGTGCTTCCGCAGTGTTTGGAGGACTTGTCGGATGTGGTGGAGGTGCTCTTCCCAAGTATGGCTGAATATCAGGATGTCATCCAAGTACACTACTACAAATGAGTTGGTGAATGGCTGCAAGATGTCGTCCATTAGTCTCATGAAGGTTGCGGGAGCATTCACCAGCCCGAAAGGCATGACCAACCATTCGAAAAGGCCCTCCTTGGCTTTGAAGGCAGTCTTCCACACATCAGTTGGTTCGATTAGTACCCGGTGATACCCAAACTTCAAGTCAATCTTGCTAAAATATTTTTCCCCTTTAAGCTGGTCCATTAGGTCATCAATCCGTGGGATTGGGTACCTATTCTAGACAGTGATCTTGTTTAGTGCCTGATAGTCAATACAGAGTCTCAAAGTCCCATCCTTCTTCTGTACCAACACGACCGGGCTCCCACAAGGCGATGAACTTGGCCGGATGTGACCCTTCTACAACAGCTCCTAAATTTGCCTCTTGATTTCATCATTCTCCAGAACAGAGCGTCGATAGATTGGTCCATTTGGTAGCGGCGCACCTGGGGTCATATCGATGGGGTGCTTGACCTGACAATGCAGGCACCCTTGTGGGTGAGGTGAATATGTCCTAGTACTCCTCCACGAACTTTTCCATTTGTTGTTGTCATGTGAAGGGGCCCTATCTAGAGGTCGTGGCCATGATCTTCTTCTTTGCCTGAGGGCAGATCATCAAGAAAACAAATTTCCCAGTTTTGGAAATGAGCTTACTGCATTGTTTTGCAGTAACCAAAGAGATAGCAGCAGGAGATGGTACCTCTGGTATCCTGTACAACTTATTTCCCAACGTAACAATAACAACGCGAGGCCGGGACTCATACACATCATGTCGCTTCCATAAGTATGGTTGACCTAATAATACATCACAAACATCAAGAGGAGCAATATCACATAATACCTCATTGGTGAAGGGCTTGATGTTGTAGGGAAGGCAGCACTGCTGGCTGACGCGGAGATCCCGTCCTTGGTGAAGCCACCCGATGGTGTACGGCTGCGGGTGTGCTGTGGTCGGAAATCCCAACTGCTTCACTACCTCTGCTGAAATGAGGTTCTTTTGGTTTCCACTGTCGACAATGAACTACAGTGGGGAACCCTTTACCCACATCTGGGAGTGGAAAAGATGCACCTCCTCCTTGGAATATTTTGGTTCTTCCTTTTGGATCTTCGTGGTGGCAATGGTGGCATTGGGATCTGCATCGATAATCTTCTTCCCTATGTCATTCCCCTTCTCAGGTTCTGATTTAGTGTCAGAGTATGCATCTGATTTGGAAGCCTTTATCTCGACCACCTGTGACTGCTTGGCCCGACACTCACTTGTGTTGTGAGTGGGGCTCTTATGGAACTCGCACCACTTTCCTGCTTCCTTCTTCAGCTTCGTAGTGTTTCTCTTTGCTTGTGGATTTGGAAAGTTGTCTTGAGTTGCCATGCCTTGGCTGTGTTCTTGGTTCTACGATTTGGGGGCACCTTTCGCTTGCTTCTGATTCGTAGATCCAAAGTGTCGTTTTTTCTGTTTGAATTTTTTGCTCAATTTTGGCAGCATACCGGTTTTCCATACCAAGCGAGGAGATGTCAAGGAACTCCATTTCCTCCTGAATGTATATGTGCAGACAACTGCGGTACTTCAACACCAAATGTTTCTCTGAATATTTGATACCCAACTTGGTGCACAGGGTATGCAACAGATTCGTTAGCTCATGCACATCTTGATCTCTTTGCTGCCGCAGCGTAGTCCATTGTATGTACTTGTCCTCATAGCTCCCCACGGGATAATATTGTCCCTTTATGGCATCTTGGAAAGAATTCCAAGTGGGTACGACTGAGAACAGAGAGGGTTCCTCCTCATCCTTTCTCTCATAGTAGGTTTCCCACCAGTCCTTGACATGGGGGGTGACTTTGAGTAGTGAAAAAGTAATCTTTTCTCGGTCGAAAAAGTCATGAACCGAGAAATATCCTTTTAGTAGATTCAACCATCTATCTATGACATCTGCATCTATTTTTCCATCAAATATGGGAATGTCGAAGTTTACGTAGACCTTAAAAGGGGTTGTGCCTCCAGAGTGGCTGCTAGATGCAGATGCATCACCAGTGGAAAGTCGTTGAAGGATCTGGGTGAAGTTATCCATCATTGCGTTCCTTTGTTTTTCAAGGGCCTCCTCAATCAACATTTTGATAAGATCTTATGCGCCCTCGTCTTTCTTTTCGTCCCCCATGGGAGGCCATTGGGATTTGCGAGGCTAATCTTGCAAAGGTTCAACCAGATCGAGCGCTAACTCTTTATACTTCGCCCTCGTTGGGGACATGCAAAGAAGGATCTAGAAAGAGCAGATTGCTTTGATACCACTGATCCGGATTTATGCAGGAACACAACAGAATACACAAATAACCATAGAAACAGAGATGCAACAGAAATAACACTTCATTTCATTAATCAAATAATTGAAACTTGTTTACATACATAATGGAAATAAACTAGCTAGAGTGCCAATAGCTTATCTCTGAGAAGATATGTGGTGGCTACATGCCTTTGAAATCTGTGTTACAATGAGGCTCGAAGGCCTATATATTATTGAGAAACAATGGAAACCCTACACATCCAAAACCCTAACCCTAGGAGGTGAAACACCAAAATGTGGGCCTCGTTGGGTAACTTGGTACATCAATTTACTGGGGTCGTAACTTTGGCATTCTACCTCCGTTTGACGTGCATGATACATCGTTAGAAAGGTCTATTCAAAGACTACATCCATAAACAAAAATATCAAGTCCAAAATGGACTCATATTTCCCCGACCATTCGATGCCGAAAAAACGTCGTTTAGGGCCTCAAAAGGACTCCGAAAGTTTAGAACCAAAAAATTGCCAAAAATAGTAAATTGTGCTACAATTAAGGAAACTGGAAAACTGAAAGAAACAATGGGGGGGGTCCAAGTGGAATAGGTGGGTGGCCACCAATATCCTCCTGGATCACTAGGGTAGACTATCACATAACATAATAGAAGAGTATCAATTCTCTTTCCCTAGAAACTAATAATTCATGCTTTGTAATAAAAAAATTACATAGAAAGTAGCAACCTTAATTTGAAGGTTGCCGAATGAGATTCGTGACTTGCCGATCTAAATTTTCCTTGTCTTCTATTAGATATGAGTTCCTAGATCTACAGACACATCACAAACATAACTTTCGACATACAAGAGCGAATATGAATAATATTTCAAATCCTAATTAACTTATCAAGTTAAATTAATTCTCCAATGTCAATCACAAGACAATATTTGGAGAGGGAAAGACAGAATTTTCATTTAATGAAAGGAAAACATATATATACTTGATCTTGTTGTCGACACCTCTTGTCACCATCATTCAGGTTCCTCTAATCACAGGCCACTTCAAACAATCTTCAATGCTCCATCTCCATATGCATAGAGGAATGAGAAAACCAAAGGTTTTTTTAGGTCCCTAACCCACATAGAAGATATAAACCAAAGATAAGAATCTTTGTGATTTTGAAGATAAAGACCCAAAGAGAAAGATGATTTCTCCAATGTGAGGGTATACAATGAGACCCTCTAGTTGTTTTCCTTTAGCTCCAAACCTCAACTTGTAACCTTTAGAAGGTGATTGAGACAATTGGTTGTGCGTTTCCAAGGAGTATAGGTGTGCATATATTATGGATCTCACTCATAAATGTGTTAAAAGTCATGCATCTAGATATTTCTATGTAGACGCACATTTCTAACCAAAAATGAGTGTTTAAGGCACACCCTTCCTGAAGGAAAGACACATCTATGTAGCAACATAGGCTAAAAACACTCTCTTGTAATTAAAAAGCATTGGAACTGCTATGTATGAAAACCAACTGAGAATAGATGATTGTGAGGTGTGAAATAATGCTATTGTAGATGCCCCCTAATGTATGAGGTTAGAAGGGAAGCTCATGGTTGAAATACCTTACAAATCACGGAGGAAGTTTCCAAGTGGAACCATTTAAAGTCCAACAAAATTTGGATCGAAAAAGTACCTACAAACAAAGACCATAATACCAGATGGCTCTCTTGCTTGAGGAAGACATAGGAATGCTTACGTGTAACAAAGCATGTCCACCAAATCAAGTACACTACATATCTATGTCTTAGTATAATAAGAGAATATTTGATAGTCCAATAATTAGAAACAAACCCTTTTATCAAGTACCAATGTCATAGATAGGTGGTATGTTTTTGCTAGACTGAAAACTAACACATGAATGAATCCATAGGCCCAAGGTTTTCAATCCCAACCTGTCAAAATGTATGAATCTACCATGTAAATGAATGTACTAGCGATGAACATGGAATAAATTGTTTGATTACCAATCATTAATGAATATCGTTAACAAACACAGAAAAACCCATTGATAATGACGATGGATGTCAAGGTACAATAATACAATCCAATCAAGTGTGAATAGATAAATTGATGTTGAACATTGATTATAATCTATCAAGTAGGGGATATTTAGGTATTCCAACTATCAATAGCGAGGGAACCTACCACTGATGATTGTAGGCCCCAAAGTACTGAGAATGGCTCTAAATATTGATCCTAGAATATATGAGTTGAAGTAAATGGGACAAGATCTGTGGGAAGGAGAACATTATGGCATTCCCCATTAATCGACAATAATATACACTAGATGTGAGATAAATGAGAACTTGTTAATAGGGAGGGATAACATGCAGAGTAAGGGAATCAATGAATGGCTGACATAGGATACAAAAAACCCTTGAACATAAGAATGGCACAATGGTGACTTAGGAAGCATGAGACACAAGAAGGAGCAATGATATAAATATGCAACATAGAGGGCATTAAAATATTCTTCATAATGACTGGTAGAGTAAACAATAGGGCTAAAAACTCAAAGATCATGGTTTGAATCCTAAGGCATACTAAAACCCAACTTGTTGAGAATACTTAGAACTTGGTGTTTTGTTCAAGAGCGACACAATTTTTTGCCACAGATACAAAAATCAAAGATCTTAATTCCCCCCCTTTTTAAAATTATTATTTTTTGTTTTTTCCATATTCAGAAATCTTGGAAAAGAGTAAAAGAGTGCCATGATACAATGGTAGAGATGAGTGTTTCAAGGAATGCAACTATGTTCCAAGTGCATGGAATAGCTCTATGCAAAACAAAATGAAAAAAATGTGATGGGAAAGAGGTGGAAAATCATCATCAATCTCTTTTAGGTACAAGGTTTAGAAATGCAGAAGTAATAGATGCAAAGGTGAGTGGCTAAAGAGAATGCATAGGAAGTAAGCGACAATAGATGAATTAAAACAACATTAGGCTCAAAAGCACAAACAATAGTATGCAATGAATCACTATAAATCAAAACAAACATAATGTGATATGTATAAGGGATGGCCATAAGAAGAGCAAGAGGAAGTGATGCAACCCATTGTATGATCATCCACTTGTTCAAATCATTCCTCAGTTGAATAATTTGCATTGAACAATGAGCACCTAGAGCTATTTATGAACCTTGCAATGTTTGCATGAGTGTGTGGAGGACCATCGATATATAACAGATTCTTCTTGTTAAAGTTTCTTTAAGCATAACCATTTATGCACATACTATATATGGAAATACTATGTTTGTATTTAACAATATTCAAGTAATCAGATTGATGATAAAGAGGACCACGCAATGTCATAAGTGTTATTGATTGTTTGGGAGGTGAAACATGTGAAAGGATAAACAATCCAAGATTTACATAATTTATTTTAACTTTGCGGCCATATAATTGTTACTACAATAGGTGAAGTTAGTCCCAACACCGGGCACATGAAGGGAAGACGACCAAGCGCCATACAAAACATGATTGCAACTTATTTAGTATTTAATTTGCAAATGAATGTGAAGAGAGAAGTCATGTCTACCCTCCAACATTAAATCGACCTTTCTTTGCACTTGGTCATTTTTTCTCTTAGCCCATACAAATTTTTGGATCTCCTTGTAGAGATTTTTTGAGTGGTATTAATATCATACATTGGATTAGTAGAACTCTCGGTTGACTTAGTAGGAGACGGGTTAGTCAATTTAGGATGAAACATGGTTGATTTGTCTTCCAATTTTTCAAAGAATTAGCATATGGAAGTGTTCCTACGTGTCTTTTCTATTTCACCTATTGGATCATTGACCGCAGTGGGGGGTATTAGTTCATCAAATCTGGGTAGTCAATCATTAATATAATCTGACATTATGACACATTTAGTGTTCTCCTTTAAGTTTTTTTTACATTTTGAACAACTACATACTACTTCTTTTTTTTGCTAGGGGAATCGACAACTGGAGACTGGGCTATTACTCGCATGACACGGGGTCCAGGGATCCAATCCCGCTACCACTATACCCCTGGAACGTCACACACCTCACAAGCATGGGACACGGGTAAAGCTAGGTGTGATTTGAACTCATGCCCTCCAATTTACAACATGTGACTTTATATCAAGTGAACCGCCAATGAGCCACACTCGTGCGAGCAACAACTACATACTACTTGGGTGTCATAAAAGAGATCCAATTCATACTGAAGTACCATTGGTCTAAGGCGATTACTGGATGATGGCATGTAATAATTGGTGGGTTAAAGTGACCTTCCATTTTCATCTACCATCTGTCTATGATATGTTGCTCTAGATAGGACCTTGTGTATTTTTGGGAGTGGTGGAATATCATGTGCATTTGAACTTGATTTAGAATCACGATCTTGCAAAAGTAAATGCATTTTTTTTCAAATGCACATGAAAATACAACATGAATTCAAATATATAATAAAAATAAAAATAAATATGGATTTATTGGTGGCGGTAATGAAGAGATTGAACTTGGAACAATACAGAATGAGATGGAATTTGAAGAATCGACCATATGATTTATTCCTTGTTTTCCCCTATAGTTGAGTAAAAAATACAATCAATATATATCTTCATTCTTAAAGAAAATTGGGAAATAAGCAACACTCATTATTTTTATAAACCAACCAATGCACCTAAACTGTATTGGAACATCAATGCATCTTAACAAGACTAGCGCATTAGTGTGATATTTTTCAGAGGTGCATCAAGGAAAGCCTCCGCAAGGACAAAACTAGGAAAAGTATTAATTGTGGAAGTTCACCCTTCCATTTTTTTGGTTTTGCTGTGTCACTGGTGCGTTATGTGAGTAATACGCATCGATGCTCTCTTATCTATTTAGTGCACCATTATCTCGACAAAATATATGAAATTTTATATTTTCATTTTTATTCTAGTGTTTATATGATGCACTTGTATGATTATAGCACAATGTTCTGCTATTATTTAAGTGGCATATTGAATTCCTGATTAGAAGAAAATGATCCACATGTTTATCATCAATGGGATGCAATATCAAATGGAAAAAAGAGCGGGCGTTTAATTTCAAGACAATGAGCTTATAAATAGAAGAAAACCCAAATCCCTAAACCTTTTTTTCCTAAAATTTTGAGGAGTGACTTATGCAATAGAGATTTATCACATAAGAGTTTGGAGAGACAAATTTCTTTGAAGGTAATTTTTTTAGGAGATCACTATGGACACATACAACTCTGTAAATGAGACATTTCAAGTAAGTTTTCATTCAATACAATAAAACAATTCATAAATTATATATATATATATATATATATATATATATATATATATATATATATATTGAAGAAAATATAGGATATAGGAGTTACCTTCAATGTTGCAAACCCTTGTGTTCTTCTTCCTTCAGAGTTACCTTCATTACTACAAACCCTAGGGTTCTTCATGATTTCCTTTTGTTTTCTATTTCTCTTTCTATTTCATAATAAGATTTTATTTTTAGCAATGCAAACTTTTTGGTTATATATATATATCGGTATATGGAGCTTCGGGTCGCTCTTGGGCCAAGGTCATGATGCAATTCAATTTGAAGCTGACCCGTTCATATTGTCCTTGTCATATTTCTTTTTTGGAAATGCTTTCAAATTTCGCAGTGCACATTTTAAAGAATAGTTGCAACATTGCATTTTCTTTATAATCCTACATCATTTTTGGATAACAAAAAATTGTGAATAGATTAATTAGTGCTCAAATTACAGGACATACACATCGATGCATTTATATTTATATAACAAACAATATATATTTGTTTTTAATTAAAAAAATGTAAATACATTTAGCGGTGCGTACTATATAGACCATACACATCGGCGTTGAATTTTTGTACAGTGTGCAATAATTGTCCCGAATACATTTTTACCCGAAATTCTTTACTTATTGTGTAAAAAAATATCTTGAAATTTATGTGTTTCATTATGCAAAGCGCTTATTGATAAAATGACCAATAAAAGATCATGGAATAAAAAACACAATGAAGGGAGCGAGGGAAACACATAGTAAGTTTTTGCAATTTTAATATAAAATAAATATATTTGAATTATTTGTATGTTTAAATGATGTGTACTACTTAATACGTGTCATGCAGAGAATTTTTTAAGGAAACTCTACAAGATTGTTTGTAATTTGAGTGAAGAAGAGCAAAAAAAATCAAGAAATTATTGCAAACTAAGGAATTATGTGGATGAAAAGGTGATTGACATGAGGCTTTTGTTTGACTTCTCATTGTCAATGCTTCTAAAAAATAATTGCTAGCATGTTTCAAACTTTGGATTTCAAATTTGTTGAATGTTGTGTAGGGATTGAGAGTGAAGAAATAGGACATGCCCTAAAAATATAAAAATTAAGAAGAATGTAAATGATGATGATTCAGTCATACGTTCAACTGGAGTGGCACTGGAAGTTAATGAGGGGGGGGGGGTTAAAAGTTTTATAAAAAATTGAGGGATATAGTGGAAAGAACGTATAGACGCGATTTAGATTTACAATACACAAATCAATCCAATGACTCTAAGAATAATATTATAAGTAAACTACAAGAAGTGTTTCCAAGTAGTGGGCATTGAGACTAGTGAGACTTATAACGGGAAAAACACACAACAATAAAAAATAATCGTTCAAAAGGTATTATTACTAATTTTTTTTTTTCTATAATATGTATATACTAGTCTAGAACATAGTTTCTTAATATTTTTGCTATACTTATTTTTATATAAATATTTATCATTTTTTCATTGTGCTTTTGTTTCTCAGGAAGATTTCCAAAATTCTGAAGGAAGAACACACGATATACGATATATGTTGGTAGGGATGTAAAAAAAGATGTACCATGAGATTCACCCCAACAATATGCATCAAACATATGCAGTCATTGTTTTATTTTTAATGTGCATAGAGTTTAATTATCAAATAAATATTATTTTTCAATTGTTTTGCTATAACAAAAGCAAAAAGGAAAATGATACCCATTCAATGCAGAAGACAAAATGAGAAGGCAAAAATGGTTGATTGCAAAGTTTGTGAGTACTTGTGGTTTTATTTAGATTTCATTTTGGTGTGATGTTTATATCATAATTAATTTAAAATCGTACATGGATATTTTATAATAGGTGCTAACATATGGTGAAGATCCCTCTGATCATTTGATTGCCATTGGATTAAGAAAGGGTTGCAGGTACATGTTGGGGAATTAGGCGTCAATTGAAAAACTTGTAAGTAGATATATTGTTTTATGTCCTTTATTTTATAATTAATGAAACAATAAGGCTAAACTTTAATTATATATATGCTTTGTCATGGCATATGAAACTCAAAGGAAACAAAGTATGGAGTGGAGCCAAGAGAGGATTTATTGACACATGACATGAGCAATGGTTTTGAAAAACATGTGTGAAGTTTGTGATTCACTCATTGAACTAGTACACCTTTTCATTTACGCAGTTATATATATTAGATTATCTATAAATTTATATATACTCATCACTTTTTATTTTTATTCTTGTAGATGGAACATGAAAATAGCGAACAAAATGAAGTCAAACAACAAAACATTTCAAATAACTCCAGAACAACATCCCTTAAAGGTGATAAAGAGATGGAGCATGGAAACAATTTGAGCGACTATGTCAATTCAAACGATGAATGATAATCAATACATTTGAAGATTGTTACTGCAAGTTGTATATTTTGAAATTTTCTATCTATGAAAAACAAACAATTTTTTTTAATGCACGAACATATCACCCAAATTGGATGATGATAAGTAATCCATAATTGTAACAATGTCAAAATGACATTTTTATTATTAAGGACATTTATGTTGTCCCATATTTTGGATTCTTATTTGTATACAATAAAATTAGTTTCTTCTACTGGATTGTCTAATGTTTCAAAATGTTCCATTATTGATTAAATATATGAATGATTTACATTATGACTATGAACAAATGTGTAATCAACATGCTTATTGAAACACAATAGTTAAAATATAAAAACTAATGTTATTACAAAAAGATTTGATTTTTGGATGATTAATTCAAATGCTAAATATATGAATGATTTACATGTTTACAATAAACATATGTCTAATAGTATCAACATCCAAATGAAATAAGGAAAATATAAAAAATAAATATTATTATAAAAAATATTTGGTTCTTGAATGATTAATTGCAAAATTTTTAAAAGTAGAAAAAAAAAACTATATTTGCATATCTACAACATGGAAAAATTCACTACAGAAGCATACATAATGTATTTATTCCAACATAAGCATTGGTGTTTTTTTCCAAACTATATGCATTGATGATCATTGGGATAATATACACACCGATGCTTATTGGTACCGTATACACATTATTTATCTTTTAATACAAAATATGCAATAATGCATAAATAATACTATATCAACACCTGCGTTTTATTCAAACTATACACACTGGTGCTCTTTGGCACAATATACACACTAGTGCTTATTGGCATTGTTTTATCTTTTAATACAAAATACACAACAATGCATATATAGTACAATATCAACATCGATGTGTTTAAATATACAAAGGTACTAATGATTTTGTAAAAAATACGAGGCACTCGTGCATATGTAGATGTTACACACACCAATGTCGATACAATATAATGTGAGCACGAGTATGTTTGGATTGAAATATATGCATCGATGCATATGTAGAAAATGCATTAGTGTCGTCACAACATAATATATGCACTTGTGCATTGGCAATGAATGTACACACTTGTGCGTATATATAACACGCACTAATGTAGTTACAATATTATGTAAGTATTCGTATGTCTGTAATAAAATATATGCACCAATACATTGACATTGTGTTGTCGGTGCATTTATTTATACATGATACACTCATGCACATTATAAAATTATAAAGCACAAAAAAAACATTCATCAAAACCTCCAATCATCCATAGTTTTTAGTTATAGTGAATATCTTTTATAACCTCCTCTACCAAAACGAAGGTTTTTTATAACAATTTTTGTCAATCTTATAACACTAAAAACCTTTGCTACAAGTTCTTTCCCTTGTAGTGAGTATGTTGTGTGTGTTTTTCGCTCATCCTTCATTGTAGTTTCAGTTGATGTCATTCATCTTCTCTTCACGCAGTGGTTGTACCTCACTACTCTATTGGTTGTTAATGTGACTTACACCATAATGGTTGGGAGTTCAAGTTCAAGTTCAAGACAAATTTTGATTGTAATCATTTTATTTTCTATCGTTGCTCAAGGAAGAGAAATATAACCATTTCCACATCAAAACCATAGGCATAATATTTTCATTTGTATACTTGCTCTACACAACTTATATGGCCTTTTCATAGGTCTTACTTTCATGTTTATTTTACCAGCAATGAGTTCTATTGTTTGATAATGAATCCCAATGGCCTATCATGGTAACAAGTGATATCATTGTATTACTATTTATTCTATTAAGAAAATTAATGATTGCAATAGTTGATATGCTATCTTAGAGATTGCTTTGATAGTTAGCTTGTTGGAAATAGATTGTATTTATATATATATTCCATTTAACTGAAAACTTCCTAAGTATACATGCTGTATGGTCTACTTCATATTGTGTATTTAACACTATTATATAGAATATATTGCAGAAACTTACATAATATTGCTAGAGAAGAGTAGTTACTTAAGTGATTTTATTCATAATGATGCGTTGTTTGGTTTCCATAGTCGGCCTGGTGCTCAGTGGCAAGGGAAATATCCATAATGGTCAAGGAAGATTAAGCACATGCTCATATTTAAGAATCTATGGGATAAAATTTGTGAAGGAAAAGGTGATGCTACACTTGAAGAGCCTAAAACAAGCAAAGAGATTTCCATACAGAAGAGAAGAAATAAGAAGTCTTATGCATTGGTATCTATTATAGTAAGTGAAGAGGTGGGTAAACATATTTCATCTCCTAAGAACTCTTATGATGCTTTCAATAAGTTGAAATATTTTTATGACCCACACTAAGAATTGGAACAAATTTAATTGTTGGTAAATCTCTTCAACTTAGAGTTGAAAGATAATGATCCCATGGTTGTGGCATCTAAGGTCAAATCCATTATGCACGAAATTGATGCTATTGGGTGAAGGTACACCTTGTTCTCATTTATCAAGGTCCTTTACATGTCCTTGACCCAAGATATTCACACTATGTTGAGTCACTTCAAGCTAGTGACAATCCGAAATACCTCAAATTTAAGACTCTAGTGGAGAAGATTGTCGAATGAGAGAAAGACTTTGGAAAGAATCTTGTTCAACCCACTGGAGAGATTGTGTTACTTGCTTAGAAAGGGAAGAGTCAATTACATGATTCTTATAGAGGACATGGAAACAAAATAGGACATGGAAGAAACAAATTTAGAGGTAGTGGGGTAGATAAAACCATGTTGAGAGCTCTGAATTTCAATGTGTCAGTTTTAGAAAGAAATGACATGTAGCTAAGACATGCAAAATTTCATGGGAGAATATCATAGAGATGAAATAGAAGAAATTAGACAAAGGTAAAGCTCATAAGTCTAGTAAAGCTCCTTAATGTTCTTCTCATTTCATTGTTGCACATTGTAGTGTTGACATAAATGAAAATTTGTTCAATATTTCATTTGTATCTCGGAGATATACTTGGTTGTTTGACACTGGTGCAACTTGCCACATGACATTTACAAAATACTTTAAATAATTGAATGATAATGTAGATGGTGTAGTATATTTTGTAGATAAATTCAACCTTAAATCCAAAGGAATTGACACCATTAGGCACAAAATGATTAGATTTTCTTTCTAACATTTTGTTGCATAATTTTCTATCTTCTAGAGTTGTAGAGAACTTATTGTTTCTTGTGCACATTCGATAGAAAGGCCATTCCATCCACATGAGTCTATAATAAAGTTGTAATAAGGAGATCCATTTGTAACTTCGGAATGTATTCACTTGCATATATTGTATTTCATTGGTCCTCGATGCTCCTATCGAGAGAATCAGTGGTATTTATTTTTACCCTGATGTTCCTTTTGAGAGAACTACTAAAAGTCACGAGGAAGTCCCCCCCGTTGTAAACCGAGTCATTAGTACCCTAGTTGTGGTTACTCAAGCCTACATAACTGAGTTAGGATTACTCGAGTCTACATAACAGAGTCAAATATTAAGTGAATGAAAGAAATATCAATAGAGAGTCAGCCTCTCTATTTATCACAGTCACTCACACTCAGTTGTAGCACATAAATGATAGAGAGAAGAAGTTGGGACAAGAGAGAGAGAGACAACTGTTGTCGGGAGATCATCTTTGTATCTTTGGTTTTTACTTTTGGAGCTCATTCTATCTCTGAGGAAGTTGTGGGGTTTTATCCTTTATGGTTTCCCAGAGGAAAATATTTTTGTTCATTGTCTATTATGATTTATTTCTATGCTTGCTATTCTCTCAGATAAGATCCTAAGATCATATAGCTTAAATGATAAAAACCTAACATGGTATTAGAGCTAACTTGAGAAGAAGACAGTGTGCAGCTGCAGAAGCTAGGGACTCTTACTTTTTGGGTATCTCTCCACAATCCATAAGCAAAAGGAGGCTAGGATAAATCTCCATTGAAGGGTGCATCTTTTTGTCGAAGCAAAATTTGATTCTAGGCATTTTCAGTTTTTGTTGCGGGAAATTAGGGTTTTTTACAAAAGAGAATTTTTTGAGTGAGCCTAGCATAGGATTTTTATCCTCATAAAAATCGAAGTTTAGAGACCAAGGTTGAGATTTTTGGTTGGGTAAAACTCCGGGAAAGTCAAACCCTAGTTTGACCCGGGGCTTGAAAAACCCTAAAATACTAAAACTGGTAGTTTTAGTACATTCACTATATCTCGAGATTGAAGAAGGCTTAGGGGCTGAAATTTTCACAGGACTAAGATAAAATCATGATGTACCCTATGTAAAACGTTCAGCCTCATATTCAGTATATTCTGGGAGATATGATTCCTCCAAATCAGGGTTCTAGCCTCTTCCAGAATTCATCCCTCAACAGGACACCTAGGGAGAATTGGTATATATCGGGATAAGAAGGTCCAAATGAAATTTCAAAATATGTTCGAAAGAGGGAACAGATTGTAATTTATGTGGTAAAATTTTTAGACCCTGAAGATGAATCGGTGACACAGGGCAGTCTGTACAACTTTGCTATGATGAACAGTCCTAAAACAAGTCACCTTGGGAACACTCTCAAAAGTCTCAATTGGACAAACCAATTCTGCTCAAACCTATGGTGTTGGAAATAGGATAGATGATGATACGTTAGTATGAAAGTTCAGACAAAGAGGAGAAGTAATTTAGCATATACCGCAGAAACAATATCAGGCATTTATGTAGAAGAAATTGGAAAACTAGGGCTTCCTGTTCTGGGAGATTCCTCCATTGTTTTCAGAAAAGGAGTACATTGGAAAACTCACCTTGAAGAGGCCCATCCTTCTATCCAATCATAAGTTTGAGATTCCAAGTTTTTGAAATTAGGGTTTCTATGACAAACCCTAGATCAACCAGATCCAGAACCAGGACGGACACCTCAAATTGGTAAGATCTAATATTTTGCTATTTACATTTGAGGTTATCATTTCAAAATGAATAATCACACCAGCTTGATGACAAGATTGGTGAGGCTGACAAATTCCAAACATGGAAGTATAGGATCTCACTAGTTCTTGAAGGAAATGAATTGGACACCTAGATAAGTAGAGAGGTTCCAGTTCCAAAGGGAGATGAGGCTAAAAACCTTACACAAGAAGAACTTGGTCAAGGCCAAGAAGATCATTGCTGATTGAATCAAGGATCACCTTATACCACATGTGTCTTTCCTTAAGACACCTAAGGATATGTTTTATTCCTTGGCCAAGCTATTTGAAGAAAATAATATAAATAAGATGAAGTGCAGGAACTCCGTGATCCTTTAAGAAATTGACTTGGATCAATATTTCAGTAAGAAAGGTCTAGGAGACATAGGGAGATGAGGCCAAGGCTAGAGCCAAGAAAATCATCATAGATTCTATTAAATATCATCTCATCCCTCATGTGTCATCCTTGTAGACACCAAAAGGAAGCCTTCGATGTTATGACGAAGCAATCGATGAAGAATAAGATATGGTTATAACCGCCTTGAATGGCCTCCCGGGATCATGGGATTCATTCATTCGAGGATTGTGAACCAGAAGGAAGTGATTAATTTCAGAAGACTCTGGGAAGAGCACACACAAGAAGAAACTCGACTCATAATAAGAGAAAAGAAGATGAGAGCAACTGGAGATCAAGCTCTCACGATTCAAAGAAGATCCCTCAAGCAATGAGGAATATGAAGAACCTCTTATCCATATTAGTATTTGGATAAGAAATGATGATGTCATGAATGAAGAATATGATTAAGTTGAAGGCTCAAGAAGGAGTCTACCCACGAAACGAATAAAGATAAGTATTCAATTGTCTTTTCATGATATTATTTTGTTATGCATTTTTTTATATTCAGTTGATGTGTTACGAATGATAGAATGTTTGCATTAATGATAGTATACTACTAATATGCATGTGATGGGTAAGTACTCCATGGTGCTATACAACTCTCCATTGCTACTTATCTAGAATGAAACCTCTTTGCTGACATATTGGATTAGTGCACAATCTCAATGATGTCATGGTAAAGATGGAAGGCATCTAGAAAGATTCTGTGATATGGATGAATGTTGTATTGGATAAAATAGTTGCATGATTATATCTTTATGCATAAGAATTTGTCATTATGAATATGCCTTATGAAATGTTTCTAACCATACAATTGGTGCATTTGAATTGTAGAAAATATCGCGTACAATCACCTACAAGAAAAGAAGGATGAGACTTGTTCCGAAGAACAAGTGATGACAATTCGAGAAATAATCCAAGATGAAGAATAATATGATGATACTTTCAAAGAAAGAAGAGAGTCTCAGACACAGTGCAATTATGTGACATTGTTAAGCGACATCATTGATGCAGAACCTTCTAGCTATGAAGAAGTAGCCAAGAAGAAAGGGAAGGAGAATACCAGTTCAAGAAGAATGATGTCTAGGATGCAGTATCAAGACTTGAATGGAAGTCTGTAATGTATTCCATATGGATCTGCAAGATCCAACATGCAGTAGATGGAAACATCATGGGATACAAGGAAAGATTCATAGCACAAGGCTTCTCACAGAAAGAAGGCATAGACTAGGAAGAGACATTTGCATCCAATGGGAGTTGAGGCACATGACAGATAGACTCATGTGTGCAAATTAAAGAAGGCCTT
The DNA here is from genome assembly GCA_001517045.1 of Pseudotsuga menziesii. Classification (NCBI taxonomy): domain Eukaryota; kingdom Viridiplantae; phylum Streptophyta; class Pinopsida; order Pinales; family Pinaceae; genus Pseudotsuga; species Pseudotsuga menziesii. The sequence continues at coordinate 66,896 of LPNX010626662.1, forward strand.
GTATGAGATCAGAAGACACCCATGGGATAACACATACATGAGGAGCTTGAAGATCACCTAGAGTGATGAAGATCTTAACCTTTGCTACAAGGTTGAAGATGAAAGCCTATAGAGGATGGCAAGATCACAGATGGGTGCGAGAAGAACATTTTCAAGGTAGAGGATCTTAGTATCCAGTGACCCTAGATGGATACACAGAATATTAGTAGTAGAGGAAGCTACTTGTCACTCCGATACATAATGTTTCAATGCATAGAGTACAAAAGGTAGAGGGAAAATGATGCTTCGCTTCAGAGGGAGTGATTGCAGAATATTTTTGAGGCTCGACATGGTACGACATGATGGACAGATTACTGTTGACTCTAGGCTTTAGTGAGAGTAAAGCAGATTCCAACCTTTGCTTCAAGGTTGAAGGTGGAAGACCAATGATGCTCCTATTATATGTCGATGACTTGTGGAACTCATTAAATTTGCAAGAAGAGGAATCTTGCTAGGCATGGAGGTGTGGAAAAATGTAGATGGAATCTCCCTAGGACAAGGGAAGTATGCAGTAGAGATCCTGAAGAGGTTCGGGATGATGGACTGCAAGTCCATGACCACACCTATGGCATCGAACTTGAAGCTATTGATGATTCGAATTTCAAGGGGAATATGGTCTAAATTCGGATGTATGAGTCATAAAAACATTTAATGAGAGGCCACATGCTCTCATTCATCATAAAAGCATTAAATGGAGAGGCCACCCTCTCTCATCCATGGTCATTGACAACTCATGGTTTTGTTTCATGGTATGGCTTTAAGGCACATTGTACCTCTCTCATCCATGGTATTTCACAACCCATGGTTTTGACCCATGGTATTGCCCCAAGGCACATTGTAATAATGTTATAAAAAGGATCTATGCCTTCTCAATAAGGCAGGGAAGGATTTTTGGCATCCTACATTTATCTTATTTTATTCAGTTATTGAGTTATTGGTGCTGAGTATCTTTCTGAGTATGGTTTGAGAGGTGAGGCTCAAAGAACCCTCTTTGAGCCTCACCCCTCCATGTCACATATTTACTCTATGTTTCTCTAGGTTATTCTATGCATCAAATGTTAACAATTTTATAGCTTTAATTCCCTCCTCTCTCAGCATCCAAGCCTTTCGGTCTCAGCCCCCAAGATCCGGATCAGTGGTAGCCTCACCCCTCCATGTGGGATATTTACTCTATGCATCAAATGTTAACAATTTTGTAGCTTTAATCTCCTCCGCTCTCGGCATCCAAGCCTTCCGGGTCTTAGCCCCCAAGATCTGGATCAATGGTATTAGAGCAGGTACACTCTCCATGGGAATGGGGGTTTGAGCATAGTTCGGGTTCAAAGATCTACAGAGATTTTCAGCCTCCTTTTGGCACACTCAAAGTCCATTGTTGGGCCATACACTGTAAGTATCACAGTTGTTCCTCAGGAAACACAGGATATCTAAGCTTCAATAGGAAGTTCCATGATATCTACGACATCTGATTTTGCTCTACAAACCCTTGGCATCCTTTGTGGTCCTCTAGAAAATTCAAATGGATGCTGCGAATTGCACAGAGAGTTTCAGAGGCTCTTCCATAGCTCATTGGAAAGATATTTCCGTCATCTAAAATGGGTATTTTTTCTGTTTCTCATTTACCTTACTGGTTTGTGAGATATGCTTGTTTGAAGCAACCTATGTTTGTACACAGTGCGACCTCACGTACTGCAACTTCAAACAAGTACCACGGACTCCAAAAAATATATCAGAGGCTCTACCATAGCTCATTGGAAATATGTTTTCATTATCTAAAATGGGTATCTCACGATTTTTCATTTGGATCTCTGGTTTGAGAGATATCATCGATTGAAGCAACATGTGTCTGGAAAACCAGTGCGCGCGCATCCCTTGAGCTTCGACAACCATTTTCTCATTCCTTGGGCCACCATAGAGAGAGTATGTTATATGGATGAAAAGTTCTCTTCAATATCTCAAATGGGTCTTCAACAGAATTCAATTTCATCACCTACATCAAAATATATGAATGGATTTGCAGCGAGACATCAACTTCACCAAAGACCATTTTTTTTTTTTACTTTTATGAAATCCTATTGTAATCATGGTTATGGGTTAACCACACAAAAACCATGGTTATGGGTCAACCACACAAAACCCACAGTTATGGTTATGGGTCAACCACACAAAACCCATGGTTAGGGGTCAACCACACAAAACCCATGGTTATGGGTTAACCACAGAAAACCATTCTCTTCATTGGAAATTGACACATTGTAATCATGGGTCTCTTTTTAGTATGAAATGATGGGGACCATCATTTTCTAAGGGGAGAAGAATGATCCGAATTTCAGGGGGAATATGGTCTAAATTCGGATGTATGAGTCATAAAAACATTTAATGAGAGGCCACACGCTCTCAGTCATCATAAAAGCATTAAACAGAGAGGCCACCATCTCTCATCCATGGTCATTGACAACTCATGGTTTTGTTTCATGGTATGGCTTCAAGGCACATTTTACCTCTCTCATCCATGGTATTTCACAACCCATGGTATTGCCCCAAGGAACATTGTAATAATGTTATATAAAAAGGCTCTATGCCTTCTCAATAAGGCAGGGAAGGATTTTGGCATCCTACATTTATCTTATTTTATTCAGTTATTGAGTTATTGGTGCTGAGTATCTTTCTGAGTATGGTTTGAGAGGTGAGGCTCAAAGAACCCTCTTTGAGTCTCACCCCTCCATGTCACATATTTACTCTATGTTTCTCTATGTTATTCTATGCATCAAATGTTAACAATTTTATAGCTTTAATTCCCTCCTCTCTCAACATCCAAGCCTTTCGGGTCTCAGCCCCCAAGATCCGGATCAATTGAGTAATGCTTCATCAGAGTTGGTTGATGCTATGATGTATTGTCAGATGATTGGGTCCTTGATGTACCTGATGAATACGAGACCAAATGTTTGCTTTGCTATGAACACCTTGAGCCAGTTCCTGGCGGATCCGAGACATGTTCACCTGATTGATGCAAAGCATACTCTGATGTACCTAAAGGGTACAGTTGATTATGGGATCAAGTATGAGGCGAATCCAAAGATTAACCTGCAAGTTTATGTGGATTCGAATTGGGTAGGCAGTGCCATTGAGAGGAAGAGCACTTTAGGGTGTTGCTTCAATATGGGATCAAGTGTGATCTCTTGGTTTAGCAGGAAGGAGTCCTGCATGGCACTGAGTACAGCCAAGGCAAAATATGTTGCCACTTGCTCGACTATTTGGGAGGTAGTATGTTTCTTTTGAAAACTAGTATTTGATTTGATTGATCTAACTTGCATTTTTGTACGATGCAGAGAGGAGAAATGAAGCTCCAGTATGTGATCTAGATAGAGATCTCTTGAAAGAGGGAGTTCTAGCATAGCCGGCGAGACAGGTTTTTTAAGCATAAATCCTAGCGAAGCTCGTAGGTTGTTCAGACATAATCAGTCCTGTAGGTTTTCCTCAGATATAATCGGTCGTGGCGAAGCTCATAGGTTATCCTTGGACGTAATCAGCCCTGATGTGATTCTATGCTAGAAATGGCCAGAGTGAAGTTTGAGTACTCTAGGGAGAAGCTTGGTGTTCTCCAGATTGAGGTTCCTTCCAAGAGGAAGTGACGAGTTTGTGAGCCCTTCTGACATGGTGGTAGGTGGGTCCTCCCATGTTCAGATGTAAGTGCAGAGTCGTTCTGACATGGTGGTAGGCTGGGCCTCCCATGGTCAGATGTAAGTGCAGAGCCTTTCTAACATGGTGGAAGGCTAGGCCTCCCATGGTCAGATGTAAGTGCAGAGCCTTTCTGACTAGGCCATATATAAGTACTGAGCCTTTTTGGCATGGTGGCAGGCTGGGCCTTCCATGGTCAGATGTAAGTGTAGAGCCTTTCTGACATGGTGGCAGGCTGGGCCTCCCATGTTCAGATGTGAGTGCTGAGCCTTTCTGACACGATGAGGTCAGATGTAAGTGCTGGACGATCCTTTCTAACATGATGAGGTCAGATGTGAGTGCTGATCCTTTCTGACTTAATGTGGTAATATGTGAGTGCTGGATGAGCCTTTTTGACATGATGAGGTCATATGTGAGTGCTAGGCCTTTCTGACATGATGTGGTCAGATGTGAGTACTGGACGAGCCTTTCTGACATGATGAGGTCAGAAGTGAGTACTGGGCCTTTCTGACATGATGTGTTCAGATGTGAGTGCTGAATGAGCCTTTCTGACATGATGAGGTCAAATGTGAGTGTTGGGCCTTTCTGACATGATGAGGTCAGATGTGAGTGTTGGGCGTGCCTTTATAACATGGTGGTGGATGTGTTTCTCCCATGGTCAGATGTAAGTGTTAGGCGGGCCTTTCTGACTAGGTTAGATATAAGTACCGAAGAAGATGAAGACCTACCTGGAGGCTAGGCCTACAGCCAACATTAAAAATGGCTGACTTTGTATAACTTCTCGTGACGAGTAGAATTGAGAGATAGCACCATTTGATCGAGATAGTGGAAGTAGTGATGATGATGATCCAGTGATGATCCAACTTTGATGATGATCCAACGATGATCCAGATTTGATGATGATCCAGTGATGATCCAGTGATGATCCAGCGTTGATGATGATCCAGAGAAGAAGACTTGTGTTGATGAATTGTGTCAGGAGAATACCTTCCTAGTTAAGAGGGAGTGTTGATGTATTTGTAACTTCGGAATGTATTCACTTGTATATATTGTATTTCATTGGTCCCCGAGGCTCCTATCGAGAGAATCACTTGTATTTCTTTGTTCCTCGATGTTCCTATCAGGAGAATTACTAAAAGTCATGAGGAAGTCCCCTTCATTGTAAGTCGGGTCATTAGTACCCTAGTTGTGGTTACTCAAGCCTACATAACTGAATTAGGATTACTCAAACCTACATAACAGAGTCAAATATTAAGTGAATGAAATAATATAAATAGAGAGTGAGCGTCTCTATTTATCATAGTCACTCACACTTAGTTGTAGTGCATAACCGAGAGAGAGAAGAAGCTAGGACAAGAGAGAGAGAGACAACTGCTATCGGGAGATCATCTTTGTATCTTTGGTTTTTACTTTTGGTGCTCATTCTATCTCTGAGGAAGTTGCGGGGTTTTCTCCTTTATGGTTTCCCTGAGGAAAATCTTTGTGTTCATTGTCTATTGTGATTAATTGCTGTGCTTGTTATTCTCTCAGATAAGATCGTAAGATCATATAGCTTAAATGATAAAAATCTAACATCATTGACAACCAAGTCAATGATGAATGAATGGGAAGACGAGAAACTATTGAAGTTGAAATGGACATATATAAAGTCACATAATTGTGCACATCTCTCTCAGAGTGATAAAGGTACATTGCCTTCCAGTATTTTGCGGCATGCTAGATATGGACATATCAATTATGATAGTCTTTGTTTATTGAAGAAAAATGGTGTCTTTGGTTTTCCCATTGTTCCAAAGAAGTTGAAACAATCCAATGCTTGTACTCTTGGAAAACATTGCCTTTCCACGATTCACATTCCATATCATGTAGGTAACTAGACTCAATACACTTTGACTTTTGTGGCCCCATGCATGTTGCTTCTGCAAATGGGATTAAATATCTCATGGCTTTTATTAATGATTACACTAGGATCTGTTGGGTTTATTTATTGAAGCACAAATCTGAGGCATTTGAAACATTTAAAGTTTTCCATTTGTGGATTGAAAATGAATCACAATCTCATATTGGCACTCTTGGTAATGATAATGGAAAAGTATACACTTTTAAATTATTTGAAAATTATCTTCATCAACATGGGGTTTGCATGAAATCAATGTTTCATATAATCCTTAGCAAAATGGCGTAGTAGAAAGAATGAATATCTTGAATATGGTATGCTCCAAGCTATTTTTCAAGAATGTAAAATTGGTGTTTTAATGTGACGTGGTTCTATGTGTAGTATATTTGAGAAAGATAAGTCCAACTCATGCTTTTACCAGCAAGACTCCATATGAAATGTAGTACAACCATATTCCTTTGGAAAGTCATATCTGGGTATTCAGTTCCATCTATAATCCTATTATACCTTAATCCAAATCCACAAAGAAACAAACTTGGTGCTAACAAGGAGTCAATAGTGTATCTTCTTGGGGTACTCAAACACCACCAAGTAATATCTTCTTTACAATGAGATACATAGATGTTTTATACTTTCTAAAGGTCATTTTTCTTGAAATGAATAAAATTTACAAGGCTGTTGAGAGGTAGCTTGATTGCCTAGATAAATTTACCCATGTAAAGACATTTCATGAATTTGACAATGTGATTCCACATCTTGAAGAAGTGATATCTATCTTGGACCAATCTTTGGAATCTCCTTTTGTAGCAACATATCCCCTCATGAAGAAGTTCCTGCCACTTTACGAGAACATGAGGTTCAACTACATGAAGCGATTGAGAGAATTTAAATATTTAATCTTGAAGAGAATGAAGCACCACCAATTAGCCAACTTGGACCCTCATAGAAAGTTCCAAATAGGTCATGAAGACGCTTGAAAGTGTTCATCCCAACGAGATCGAAAGGATAGGAACAATAAGTTCGACAAAACAAGAAGATAGAGGAGATGCATATGATTCAAATTTAGGTGATGTAGATGATGTGTATGTTTCATATGCTTGTGAATTGAATTTATATGCTAACCTTGAACTAAATTCCTTTGAATAAGTTGCTTCTCATGATGAGTGGAAAGAAGGAATGCATAATGAATATGACGCCATCATTAAAAATGGTAGTTGGAAGTTGGTGGATCCTCCATTTGGAACCAAACCAATTGGCTGCAAGTGGGTCTACAAGAACACGTACTAATAAGATAACTCACTTGACAAGCATAAGATGATGCTTGTGGCAAATTGTTTCACACATAAATTATCTAGGGGGATCTTCCATGATCGATTAATAAATAAAAATAGAAAAATAAATCTTACCAGGGTAAAGAGCTCACCAACAACTTTCCATCAATGCTTGTTTCACACGAAATGACCTGTGGATGCAGAAGTTATCAGTGTTTGAATTTTTGACAAAATGGATAAAATATGGTCAAAATAGAAAAAAAATGGCTAATGCATGGTTTGGAAAATCGTTTTGGAGTATATGGGATTTGAAACCAAAACCTCCATTTAGCCCAAAGTCTTTACCAACCTCACCTAACCATCTCCCCACATGTGTTCCTTATTATGTGTAGTGTGCAAATGATATATAAACTTGAACAAGTTTTAATTTGAAATGGGAGGGGTCGAGGACCCCCTGGAACATAGGGTAATATTATGAGTCGACACCAAGGTGGAAGCCACGATGCCATGCCACATCACCTGTTAAAGCCACCATATCATATCATATTGCATACCATATGCCAAAAGCCACGACCATAGTTTAAACACATTACAATGTTAACGTAAAAGGGAAGAGCCCTCAACCCCCTGGAACATAGGGTAATATTATGAGTCGACACCAAGGTGGAAGCCACGATGCCATGCCACATCACCTGTTAAAGCCACCATATCATATCATATCATATCGCATACCAATATGCCAAAATCCATGACCATAGTTTAAACATGTTACAATGTTAACGTAAAAGAGAAGGCCCATGGGTTTGACCCCAAGACCTCTTCCCCCTTATCTAATGCCTTTGAAAACACGCCACCGTTGTCCCATTGTATGGGATATGGCAGGATTGTCTTAAGAATTTGCAGGTGAAATTAGGGGGGCCCAAAAGGGCTCGTGTCCTTCGGCGCACGCCCCAAAACCACCTAAAAACCACGCTCGAGGGCTATGGAGGTACATAAGGATAGAGCTGAGACCACAAAATTCAAAGCATGAACGAATCTCGATGCACCGTACAACCATTAATGGGAACATATCCATAGGTGGAATCTGTACAGTCCATACAATTTTGTCTTTTATGCAGGCATAGTCTTCTCGATTTGCGTTCCAAAGGAGGCCTCAAGAAAAAGGTAGTCGAGTTTATACTCATTTTTCTCGAAATTTTGAGAGGATTGCAGTGGCGTTGTCTCTTTTTGTTGGTGACTGACAGAAAATAGAAGTGGTTCTAGAAACCCATTACAATAAGCTTTGAAGACTTAATAAGATCGACCTTCCCATTGGAAGTGGCCCGAAGATGTAGCCCAGGAGCCTGGTGAACTCCGTTATCAGTTCTTGTTTATCAATTTCATAGTTTGTTTCTAGTTATTTTCTTATGTGTGGATGTTTAAGCATTTAAATTTCAATTTTTTAACCTTGTTTATGAGTATTTAACAATAAATTTCACATGCAATTTTTGGTTTAAAAAAATCCTAAAATTTCAGAGCAATAAAGAAGGCATTGATTATGATGAGACTTTCTCCCCCAAGCAAACTTAGCTACGATTTGTACTCTATTGGCTTTGTATACACTGAATGGGTGGAAATTTAATCAAATGTATGTGAAAACTACTTTCTTGAATAAAGATTAGAAAATAAATGTCTTCCTGTCTCAGTAGAATGGTTTTGTTTTGAAGGGACATTAACAAAAGGTATTGAAACTCATTAAGTCTTTACATTTCCCGAAACAAGCACTTCACGCATGGTACATAAAGCTATCTGAAGATCTTCTAAAATTGAATTTCAAACATTTTAATCTGGATGACGAAACATTATTTTTCAAGTAAATGAGAAGATCTATTGTGTACATATTGTAGTGTATGTAGAGGATCTGTTGATGTTTGGGAAGAATGAAAGCTACATTGCATCCATAAATAAAGAATTGAAGAAATGCTTTGAGATGACAGATTTGGGACATCTTCACTACTATTTGGGAATTGAAGTGAATCAAAATACAAAGTACATATTCATCTCCGAGAATAAGTACATTGGAGTGTTGTTGAATATGTTTAGCATAATAGAGTGTAACCCTCTCTCTACTTCCATGCAACAAAATTTGAAGCTCACATCAAAAGAAGGGAATACATTTGAGGATGTAACAAAGTAGATACATCTTATGGAGAGTCTTATCTACCTTACCATCACCAGGCCATAATGTTTCATGTATTGTTGGGATCGTTTCGGGGTTCATGCAAAAACCATGTGAAGGGCATTGGTTTTTTTGCAAAGAGAGTTCGAACATATACTTGAAGCAGACTCAAAATTTTGGATTCAAATATTCTAAGGTGGATGACTGCAAATTGATTGGATTTTCTGATTTAGACTTTGATAGCGACAAAGAGAGTGGAGTATCTACTTGAGGCTACCTCATGAGTCTTGGATCAATAGGTGTCGCCTAAAGACCATGCACAAACACTCTATTGATGTAGTTTCTACAATGGAGGCCTGCAATAGAAACAATAAACAAGACTATGTGGCTCTATAAAATACTTGAATATTTGTAGGAGAAATAAGAGAATTCTGTTGAACAATAATTCCAACCTAACAACAATTAATGACTTTAGGTGAAGAAGCATCGAGAAGACTCGAGAAGTCTTCCATCGACGAAATGAACTCCGCCGACAATACAGATAATTCCCATCACCAAAAATCTAGAAGGCAAATTCTCTAGACAAATCTTCAGAACAAAGACTTATAAATGCTGTATAAATTAATGGTCAGATGTAATTTGCAAAGTAGTGTGTGAGGGTGTTCTGAAGCAACACCTTGTTTGTGAAGTGTGTTAGAGCTGTAGCTCTGTCCATTTGTGTGTTTGTGTATGAGTTGAAGCTCACTTCCGCTATGCCTAAATCCAACAAATTCTATCCTTTACTAGTAGCCAATACTTTTGCAATCAAGTTGGCTAAGAATACCAATTCTATGATGGAACTAAGTACATAAGCACAAAGTACAATATGATTCGATATCATGGAGAGGTCAAAATGATTCATTTGAGACATTTATTCACAAGTGAAAGAAAAAATATTGAAAAATTCAAAAGGATATTTAGACTCACAAGCACCCTTTTAGATTAAGGGAAAAGATCCAAATAATGAGTATTATGATTCTTTTAAAATATTGTGAACATTTAATTTTAGTTAGAAAATAAGCTGAAAATTCACATACTTTTGAAAATTAATGTCAATTTAAATCCACCTCTTACATAAAAAAGTTTAAGCTTGTAACGTTGATATAGTTTTTTTTGTTAAATAAATATGCAAAACAAACCTAGTTTAAGCTTACAATGTTAATATAGTTTAAAAAAAAAAATGTAAAACAAGCCTAACACATGTTAAGTTTGTAATGTTCATATAGGTTTTTTTTAAATAATTATGCAAAACGAGCCTAAAAAAAAATAAATATGTGGCGTTTTTAGTTTGTGTTAATAGAATGCTTTTTTTTTAAATTAACACAAATATATAATGTTTTTATTTTATGTGTTAATAAGGTTGAAATGACCCAAAAGGACTTTTTTAAACTTTTTTTTTTAGATTTGATTTTTAAGTTATTTTATAATTGATGAATTTGAAATTGTTGAAAATAACAAAATTGATTTTTAAATGGTGATCTTGATTTAATTAATAAGATGGACAAGCCTTGTCAATGTGAGAATATTCTAAATTGTGCACATAAATCCAAAGTTAGACTTAAAGATTGTAATTTCTGAATAATTAAAATTTTTTGATTACCCAGATTTCCAGAGTCACCATCTCTCCTAGAAAAGTGGGAAAATATACATAATGCGACTGTCCATTACCAGTGACATTTCTAGTGAATCTTCACTGAATCCAATCAGAAAATGAAAAAAAAAAAGAAGTGAAATTAATTTTATTAAAAAAAGTTGTTTTCCAGCCTAAAGTCAAACATAGAGTCTGCGAGGATGTTATCCCAATTGTCATGAATATGTATGCAAGTACCGATATACATATTCAATGAGATCGAATCCACGGCACGCCACATCTCAAATAATATGAATGGTTGCTGAACCAGCCCTGCAACAAATAAAAACTGCACCCTTGCTGCATCAATCAAATGAATTTAACTTAAAGCATTGCTATGCCAATGCTTCCAAAGAAGAAAATCCAGACCATATACATATATTTTGCCTATATCTACAGGCCATAATGTGTGCCTTTAACCAGCAGCAGTAGAACTACAAGATGGGGCCAAAGCAGAAATTCAATGAGAACACTACAGATCAGCTAGCACGGAGAGAAAAGAGCTTCACATCGTCTATCACAGGACCGCACAGGGAGCTTAAATCATCACTCCTCATATGATAGTAGCTGCTGAAGAATGCAATGCGAGTCCTGGCCAAAGTTGCCTTGAATTTGAGTTTAGCCATCTTAAAACCTCCGGTGCCCTTCGATTCATAAGGAACCTGCAGAGTCTCTCGCCCTGCAAACGCTTCCACCCTCATGGAGCCATTGCACTTGTTGTTCCCGTCGCCCACCAAGAAGCTAAGCACGTACGCCTTCCCTGCCGTCGTCCTCACCGTCTGTGAAATGGCGCTCTCCATCCCTGAGAGAAGCTCCACCGCTCTCCTTCCCTGCGGAACGGAGTAGTGAAGCCGGTCAATGTATTTGACAGCCTTCAGAGACTCCATTATCCATCCCGGCAATGGAGAATTGTCATCGTCCATGTTTGGCGGCAGAAGGACGCCAGCTGATGAGTTGCGTAAGATCAATGGCCCTTCTTCGAAATCTCCATTCTTCACAAAGTTACCTGAACAAACAACATTCAAGTAAACTTCATCAGTGGAAAGGTCTCCCTGAGACGTATCGGATCTACTTTTCAAAGAGTTATTTTGGACACCAAGTTAGTTCCAAAATGGCTGACAAGGTGTATGTGGTATCGCAGTATTGAATGTTTGTATTGTTGGTATGGCAGTATTGAATGTTGCTCCGGGTGTATTGTTGGTTGTCATTGGTTGATAAGGTGTATTTGGTATGGCAGTATTGAATGTTGTTATGGGTACATTGTTGGTCAGATGTTAAGAAGAACAAGATCAAAATCACACTGTCAACTTTCAATGCTGGCTGTATGGTATATATTGGCAATGATAAAAAGTAATGATATTAAAAAACAAGTTTCATGAATTAATGGACTGCTTTGACTAGAAAATGATGATATTGAGAAGCAAGTTTGATGAACCAGTAGATTGTTTTGAGTTTTAGCTGAATTGAGTAAAAAATTAAAAAATGAAAACAAATCAAAGATTGTGTTAAAGACTGTAACTTCTACTGCTGGGTTGCAGGGTGGATATTGACAACTGTAAAAAGTAATGACATTGTAAAACAAGTTTCATCGATTAATGGAGTGTTTTGACTAGAAAATGATGATATTGAGAAGCAAGTTTCATGAACTAGTAGATTGTTTTGAGTTTCAGCTGAATTTAGGAAGAAATTTAAAGATTGAAAACAAATCAAAGATTGTGTTAAAGAAATTGAGTAAATGATTTGTAATTTTTTTTTGCCAAAATCTTGTTAAAATTGTTCAATCTCAAGTTTGATGAACTAGTAGATTGTTTTGAGTTTCAGCTGAATTGAGTAAGAAATTTAAAGATTGAAAACAAATCATAGATCGAGTTAGAGAAATTGAGTAAATGATTTGTAATTTTTTTCTCAAAATCTTGCAGAAATTGTTTAAATGGTAGTTTTTAGTGGCTGGAATTGTATAATCTGGGTGCTTCATGAGTAATCAGGGTGTTACATCCATTTCTAGAATTAAAATTGCAATTTCAACTCTGAAAATCAAATTTTCAGCAACAAATTGTGTTTCCAGATTCAGACAAAACTTGCAAATAAAAATGCAAATGATCTAAGATAATATATTTCTAACATTATTTTTATCTTTAAGATTACTATTCTAATTACAGAAATAGATTCAACACCCCACCCCACTGAACTGAACACTAGCATTATATTATATGATTCCAAAAAACTTAAAAATGTATATGATATGTAGTTTCATCCATTCCCGCCAAATCACCGATCGATGGTTCCAGCAAACGCTTAAGAAATGCAATGCAAGAAGAAAAAAAGATACTGAAAGACCAGTATCCTATAGATTTGGTCACTTACCCGCAACGTAGGACGGTGGAAAAAGCTCCTTAATGGCTATGTCATCGATCAGCGGACCACAGGCGGGATCGTCTTCCGTGCCAGGATTGTGAAGAGTGATATCGATTATGTTGGAGGCCGCCCAGAAAGCCCATGCATACGAATCCCAGCCGGTGCTGCTGTAAAGCGTCTGCATTGGGAGCTCTCCGGCCTCAGGTGGAACGGAGACATTCAAGCTTTCCAGTTGGGCGCAGGTTCGAGCCACGCTGAAGGTGAGCGAGTAGTAGGACCCTTTCTTTACCTGGATTCTCTGGCTCAGTTTCGCCTCGTTTCCAAGCCTCGCGGCATGAGCTCCGTTCGGAACTACCAGCAGCATGTCGCCTTGTTTTTGGCCTGCAGATATATATTCGACGAAGCCCTTGATCTTCCAGGAGGGTATGGAATTCGAACCCATGACCACTGTGCCGTTCATGGCAGAGGGCTTTGGGCCGTATTCGAAGTTCCCATTCGGCAAAAAACCTGTGCATATACAGTATAACAACAGTTTCAATCCATCAATTCAAATTTCTATCCACACAAACACATCATATCACACAGAAGCACAAGCAAATCCTAATTAAATGCTTACCATTCTTAATAGGTTTTGCTACGCTCTGCTCCACGATCCATAACACCGCTAAGATATGTAAGAAACAGAGCAGAAAGCTCGCAGATGGCCCTCCTCTGAACATTTTGAACAAAATTCCCAGCCCAAGCTCTTTCTAGACTGACGCTGTGCTGTTTAGGAAAAGGCAAAGTGAGTACTTTATAGAGTGAGGATCCATGGACTCGAAAGAAGAGAAGGCGAGGATGCGAAGGCCAAGGATGAGCAGCACGTTCCACAGTTGCTTTCCAACGATTGTCTCCCGACATGAATAGGACAAATCTTCAGAGAGAACTGAATTGTCCATCGCTTCTTTTGGACTCCTTCCTTCCAAGAACCAGATTTTGGGCAGAAGTCGCGGGTATTAAAATTGCTAAACTTTATTATATTGGCTATTTTTTTCTTTTAAAGTTGACAAAATTGCTAATATTTATTATATTGGCTAAACTTTAAGCTACAGTATTTAGTTATTAGTTTAGATGGATAAACATATATACATATATTGATAAAATTTAAAGTTGTTTTTGTTTACTTAGGATTTTATCATTTTCTATAAATAAATAACTCATCAATTTCTATAACTCATCAATTGATGGAGTGCAAGATTTCTTTTAGGGGTTAATCTTTAATATATATATAAAATTAATGAAAAATATTAATCAGACCAAAAATGGATGGTTATAGAGTGTATGTGGGAAGGAGTTATATACAATTTTATATCATACTTGGTTTCTTTATTTTTTCTAAGAAGTTTAGTGTCTCTCAAAAATTGTAAACTTTTCTCTCTGCTAGAAAATTGAGTATCATGCTATTTTTCCTGGATTATTTCAGTTTTTTTCTGGCTTTATATATATATATTTTACAAAGAACAAAGCTACTCTCAAGTATTTCTCCATTTATTTTAGGATGGTACCTAAGGTAACCTTTAGTGGTGATTAGGGGGCCTAATCCCGTGGGGACATCGAGTGAGGCCATGTAAACCACTTGAACTAACCCACCGAGCTAACTAACCCACCGAGCTATATATATGTATGTGGTGGGGGGTCAAAACCAATTTTTTTTAAGAGAAATTAAATGATCCATTTTAATTAGTTGGATGTGTGTGTGGCAAAACCAAGTTTTATTAAAAGAAATTAAATGATCGGTTTTAATTTACAAATTTAACTTATTTATCAAAGTTTTTTTATAGCAAATTTCTATAATTAAAATTTGAAGTACCCTACATGTTATAAGATTTGAAGTTTTACTCACTATTATTATTCTTGAATCTTGCTATAGATTATTGGTTAAATTGTAATTTTTCATAACTTAAATTACATTTTTCAATGTATAAATAAATTCAAACATCTTTATTACATAAGCTTTTTTGAATTTTTGAACAAAGTTTTTTACCAATATCAAAACAATTTATAATTAAAAAAGTGTAAATAGTAACATATTTAAATTACAATTTCAATAAATTTAAACTATATTTATTAAACTACTACATAAAATTGTTATCAATAAATTAAAATATATTTCTGATGACAAAAATATTGGATTTAGAGTTTATCTACTCATTAATTTAAGTGGAGCACCTCATTTATTTATTTATTTTTGTAAGTAATCATTCTATATATTAGCAAAGTATACAAAGCTGTACATACTATACACAAAAATTACAAGCCATTCAAGATTTTCCATGTTTATTAGTGAGGACTTATCATTATAGCTTGCAGATAACATAAACCAACCCAAACCTAAAGGAGAAAACATTGCATACAAAACTATGAACACCTTGACCCCTTACAACATCATAGCATCTATTTTTGAACCCAACACAAACAATATCATCTCTAATGCCCATTATCAAAACCCAAAACTAACATATCTTCACGCCCATATCCGAAAAAAACAAAAAATACAAAACATGAGTCAAAACCATGTTGTTGTACACCTTGAATTACACAGACGAAGGATCCCCCCCATGTTGCGCAAAGGGTTGGATGCCCACACCCTTCACCATCCCCAAACCAGAAATCAAGACAACCAATTGAGGAAGAAACAGAAGACCCTATGCCTGACCTACAACTTCAATCTGGCATATGCAAAAGGTAGGTAATAAGGCGGATCTCCTTCTAGAAGACAACCAAAAGCTCATCATCCCCCTATTTCTCCTTGTGTTCTAGCAAGACACGACTTATGAGGCCCTTAATTACCCAATACAAAGGAACAATTATTTCATAGACACGCTATTTGGCCCTTGATGAACCTGGGTTTTGAATCCAACTTTTCAAAACGACGAATCCAGGGAAGGTGCATTCTCCAACGCTTCATGCCAAACCCCTTTCTCCAAATTTTCCAAATCCGCAGGAATTGACGGAGGAATTGTGATGCAGTAACTCCATGCCGCCTACATCGCTCTGGTTTTCTCACAGCTTGCCCTTCTCCTCCTTTCGTTCTCCACTTCACTGACCTTCCCTTGGGTTACATCGCCCACCCCACACAACAAGCATAGTGCACAACGCTATGCACAATACCAATAAGAAGAATAACCACCTTGTCTATGTACCCAACCATCACCACCCCAGAATCTTTATACAGATCAAAACACAAACATATGGATATGTCGAATCCAACCCCATGACCTACCAAAAATGACAAAAAGACTTTCCTTAATTGACCCGTCCTTTCAACATTCTCTACATCACCTGTCATGAATGTTTCTATACACCTCCCACCGGATCTCGTACCACTCATCCTTACCAACACAGGAGACTTAGACTACCAACGTACCTTTCCTTGCTTTGAGTACGAAACACACAATCCAATCTTCTCCACCACCTTTCCTAACCCTTGTCTTCATAACTCTTCGTTGACGAAACGTGTCAGGTCTAACATTGCATGGAGCCCACCTACCACATCGCTACTTGCCTTGCCACATTGCTACTTACCCTTCTCACATCCTCATCGAGGGATAAGTGGAGCACCATATTAAAGTTAAAAAAATATGAAATAAAAAAATATATTTAATTATTAAGTATCTCTCAAAATTGTAAACTTTTCTTTCTGCTAGAAAATTGAGTATCATGCTATTTTTCCTGGATTATTTCAGTTTTTTTCGGGCTTTATATATATATATATATATATATATATTTTACAAAGAACAAGGCTACTCTCAAGTATTTCTCCATTTATTTTAGGATGGTACCCAAGGCAACCTTTAGTGGTGATTAGGGGGCCTAATCCCATGGGGACATCGAGTGAGGCCATGTAAACCACTTGAACTAACCCACCGAGCTATATATATATATATATATATGTATGTGGTGGGGGGTCAAAACCAAGTTTTTTTTAAGAGAAATTAAATGATCCATTTTAATTAGTTGTATGTGTGTGTGGCAAAACCAAGTTTTATTAAAAGAAATTAAATGATCGGTTTTAATTTACAAATTTAACTTATTTATCAAAGTTTTTTTATAACAAATTTCTATAATTAAAATTTGAAGTACCCTACATGTTATAAGATTTGAAGTTTTACTCACTATTATTATTCTTGAATCTTGCTATAGATTATTGGTTAAATTGTAATTTTTCATAACTTAAATTACATTTTTCAATGTATAAATAAATTCAAACATCTTTCATTACATAAGCTTTTTTGAATTTTTGAACAAAGTTTTTTACCAATATCAAAACAATTTATAATTAAAAAAGTGTAAATAGTAACATATTTAAATTACAATTTCAATAAATTAAAACTATATTTATTAAACTACTACATAAAATTGTTATCAATAAATTAAAATATATTTTTGATGACAAAAATATTGGATTTGGAGTTTATCTACTCATTAATTTAAGTGGAGCACCTCATTTATTTATTTATTTTGTAAGTAATCATTTTCCATGTTTATTAGTGTATTTATTTATTTTGTAAGTAATCATTTTCCATGTTTATTAGTGAGGACTTATCATTATAGCTTGGAGATAACATAAACCAACCCAAACCTAAAGGAGAAAACATTGCATACAAAACTATGAACACCTTGACCCCTTACAAACAATATCATCTCTAATGCCCATTATCAAAACCCAAAACTAACATATCTTCACGCTCATATCCGAAAAAACAAAAAACACAAAACATGAGACAAAACCATGTTGTTGTACACTTTGAATTACATAGATGAAGGATCCCCCCCATGTCACACAAACCATTAGCGGGTTGGTGCCCACACCCTTCACCATCCCCAAACCAAAAATCAAGACAACCAATTGAGAAAGAAACAGAAGACCTTGTGCTTGACCTACAACTTCAATTTGGCATATGCAAAAGGTAGGTAATAAAGTAGATCTCCTTCCACCAGAAGCTCATCATCCCCCTGTTTCTCCTCGTGTTCTAGCAAGACACGACTTATGAGGCCCTTAATTACCCAATACAAAGTAACAATTTTTTCATAGACACGCTATTTGGCCCTTGATGAACCTGGGTTTTGCATCCAACTTTTCAAAACGATGAGTCTAGGGAAGATGCATTCTCCAACGCTTCATGCCAAAACCCTTTCTCCAAATTTTCCAAATCCGCAGGAATTGTGATGAGGTAACTCCATTCCGCCTACATCGCTCTGGTTTTCTCGCGGCTTGCCCTTCTCCGCCTTTCGTTCTCCACTTCACTGACCATCCCCTAGGTTACATCGCCCACCCCACACAACAAGCATAGTGCACAACACTACGCACAATACCAATAAGGAGAATAACCACCTTCTTTGCTTACCCAACCATCACCACCCTACATTCTTTATACAGATCAAAACACAAACCTATGGATACGTCGAATCCAACCCCATGACCTACCAAAAAGGCGAACAATACTTGTTATGCTATGGAGCATTCAATGCGATGGCGGTCGCACTGTCCGCCGTCGGATCCGTTCCAAAGAGCGATCCGACGGCGGACAGTGCGACCGCCGTCGCATTGAATGCTCTATAGCATAACAAGTATTGCTCGCCTACCAAAAATAACAAAAGGACTTTCCTTAATTGACCCGTCCTTCCAACATTCTCTACATCACCTATCATGAATGTTTCTATACACCTCCCACCAGATCTCGTACCACTCATCCTTACCAACACAAAATACCTACCCAACGTACCTTTCCTTGTTTTGAGTACGAAACACACACTCCAATCTTCTCCACCACCTTTCCTAACACGTGTCTTCATAACTCTTCATTGACGAAACGTGTCCGTCTAACATTGCATGGAGCCCACCTGCCACATCGCTACTTGCCTTGCCACATCGAGGGGTAAGTGGAGCGCTATATTAAAGTTAAAAAAATATATGAAATAAATAAATATATTTATTTATTAAGTAAACAAATTTAAATTTATATACGAAATTGTTTTTTTTATAAAAATAAAACTTATTTTTGAATTAAAATAACACAAGTAATTTTAAAATAAACCAAAAATAATTAAATATAATATTCTATATTTAAATAAAACTAAGATTTAATTAAATTTTCAAAACAAGATAATTTTCCATTTTCGAAATTCTCATTAATTAATTAAACTTAAAATTTATAATTATCTCTCATAAATATAACTTATTTAGAATTTAGAATTATCACCTTTATTTATTTAAAATGATTTAGAGAAGAATTTTTAAACTAAATCAACCGCTCTTCCCTCGAATTTAGAGTTACAAGTTATTATATCTAACTAACACATTTTTAGAATCAACGAAAAGAATTATTAAAGAAATGCAACGACTCCATTTTCTGTCTCAGAAGTCAATAAAACTGTGTGATGTCAGCCTTCGTTTTCTGTTGGATGTCATTCTTCGTTTTCTGTTGGATGATACCCTAATCTCATTTGGGTATGTTAATCTGAGCAGGATGTATTGACGGGTAATGTGAATTCCGTTGATATATATATTATATATATTCTTCCAAGCAGGGAGAATGTGCCGTCTTATTGATCACATGGGTAGCATTCCAATGAATATATACCTCGATCTTCTGAATTGGTATGGGTTGGACTTGGGAGGTAATTAGCGTCCCCTTCAATCCTCATCAGCTTCCATCCACTTTCAGTAGAATAACAATTGCAGAGTTCCCATAAAGCTAAGAGAGAGACCAATATTTTGGCTCTGGTCTCATTTAACGATTTTATAAGAACGAACCCATGTGCCTGTATCCGCGTTCCGTACAGAATATCAACATTTTAAAGCTAGTTGCGACAAAGTTAAAATGAAAAATAATGTTCGGAGTCACTAAGCTTCAATTATTTTTGTCAGGATTCAACGCAAATCGAAGCATAATTATTTTCTTCATTCAACGCAGACCGAGGAACAGCGCGAGTTTTGCTATATGCGAGTACATGCAGAGCTCTATTTTCATTGATATATTCTGTGTTGTGATCCCCGATCTCTGGGGAATCTGCATTTGGGAGCATGTGCCTTCATCTACTTTGGCGTTAATCTATTGAATTTAACTAAAAGTCGGTTCAATAATGTAACTACCATTAATTCGTCCCAACAATTTCGCCCATGAATGATATACTTCGATTATTCTGAAATCGAACCAATATTTCCAATTCTCACCAGATTTAACAAGTTCTGCGGAAAACTTAACGAAAGATTTTAGATGGACAAATACTCGATGTTTTTCGATAATTTCGGTAGTTTTTAATCGTGGAGTCATTAGTTTAACAGCATTCGAGAAATAGTTGTTGACAGTGTTATCCGTGTATATGAGAAAATATTTTGTTTTCGAATGTAACGTATGTAGATATAAAGTATGGGAGAATTCAGCTCAGCTGTAGAAAATGTAGTGTGGCCACGAGTCGCGATTATCTCGAGGAAGTCAGAGACAATAAAATAAATTAAATGGTTTGCACGTGAGGGGAGGACATCTGGCGGTTTCTTTCAGAACCAGAAACTTAGATTCATCGTATCAATTAGAAAATACAACACGAAGAATCTAATCAGGGAATTCTGACAAAACTAATGGTGGATGTGATTTCACGATCTAGAGAACTTTAAAACCCGAATGACCCAGAGATCGTCGCAAGACTATGCTCGATCGACCAACTGAGATAGATGATGTTTTGTGTTTTTTTAAAACTAGCAACAACCATATTAATAAGATTAATATGTTTGGAATAGGTGGAAAGGAATATATCATCGTGAAGTTAATTTAATAGTTGCATTATGATTGGAGTTAACCTAATAGTTAATCTAATAGTTATTCAATAGTTAACATAATAGTTAATCTAATAGTTAAAATGCAGTTTGACTAATTAACTTGACTTCGAGCTGCTAGATGGAGTTCAATTGTCACATGGAATACACATTACCATGCCATTAAGTTCACTTATCACATGACCTATTTTTTATTTTTTATAATTGTTTATAAGAAGTTTGAACAAATAATAGTTAATTTAAAAGTTAATAAAAATCTATTGTGGTTAATAAAAGAGATCTGAGTTATGCCGACTAAGCCTTATGCACATTCACTAAACTCCCAGTTGGTAGGTGGAGTTCGAGTGTCACATGAATTGCACAATACCATGCTACTAAGTGTAGTTATCAAATGAGTTCAAAGGAATTTATTAGGAGTTCGAACTATTTTATTAGGAGTTCGCCTCTTACATGAGTGCACATTAGCTAGACTCCTAGATGCCAAATGCAGTAGGACTAAGCAGTAAGTAATTAGAGTTGAAGTTAACCTAATACTTCTAGAGCCATTGGAGTTAAGATAATAGTTGTATCTAATAGTTAAGCTAATATAAATCTATTGTAGTTAATAAAAGAGCTATGAGTTATCGTGACTTCTAGCTTCCAAATGGAGTTCGAGTAAGCCTTATGCACATTAAGTGGAATCCTGGAGTCCATGCCTCTAAGTGCAGTTATCACACTAGTTAGGAATTTATTAAAAGTTCAAACTATTTTATTTGTAGTTCAACTCTTACATGACTGCACATCAGCTAGACTCCTAGATGCCAAATGCACTTGGACTAAGTCATAAGTAATTAGAGTTGTAGTTAAGCTAATAGTTGTAGAATCATTGGAGTTAACATAAGAGTTGCATATAATAGTTAAGCTAATAGTTATCTAATATAACTTTGATTAGAGTTGAAGTTAATCTAATAGTTCTAGACACATTTGTGTTAAGCTAATAGTTGTATCTAATAATTGATGGAGTTAAGCTAGTAGTTGAATCTAATAATCGAATATTTCAAGATTAATTTTAATTTTTACAAGTATCACTAACTCTACTTATCACATGTTAATTAAATTATTTTTTATTTTTTTGAAATTATTAATTATTAATTTTGGACGACACTCATATAATCAATCTAGACAGTACACTTGTCTCATTCTCATTTAATCTTGGATGACAACCATAGAATCAATCTGGACAGTACACTTGTCTCATTTTCGTCGGTAGATGAAAAAGCATAGATGGTATTCCACCCCAAAATTCTAACATATATACGCCTATCGACGTAACAATAACATCAATTTTTTTTAATAGGGATCTATTCCATTAGTGCAAACATGGAATCTATTTGTGGATTTTAACATTTTTGTTTAAAATGAAAAAAATGAATTTATTTGTGTAAACATTGATTTGATATTTAGAAATCAAAGTTACATATCAAGTAGTCCCAAACATTACACTATCCACACCACATGGGTCAAGATACCCATATACATCAGAATCCTATGAGGCCTACATCACATGATGTAAAAATAAAAACAAAACCATAGTTATCACAGTGTCCAGAAATGGTCTAACTAGACCTTGTTGACCTAGCCTAAAATACATGACATTGTTTAAATACATGACATGTGCCAGAGTCTACCAACACATGAGACACATGTGCTCTTGCATAGACACTTGTGGAATTTAACCTTACTCACATTTTCTCTAGAAACTAAAATTCGAAAAACTCCCATCATTGTAATACCCCAGTTTGCATTGTGGGATTGGCTTTGACAAGCTAATAAAAAAGGCAATCAAAATGTAATGTAAATATTATGCGGATAAATAATATGAAATAATGGACCAAGAAGACTCTGTAAGGTGCACTAAAGGGCCTATAATTCCACTTCAGGGGAAGAGGAAAGGGTGCCTACATAAGATTGAATCATTGATTGTCAAGTGCTAGCCATAGAGCTAATCCAACCATTGTCATGTACATTGAATGAACTGATTACTCCTATTTATTGCTTTCACCCAATCATTTATTTTTTTGTGTTAGGTTGGTACAAGAAGTCCCCTCAGGGGGTTAGGGAGCATGGGGATGTTAAATGTACAACATCCTGAGTCTTTCTCCAAGCCAATCTTATGCAACCAAGATTGGGCCTCGTGTATTGAGGTAGAGAAACCGAGTTGGACTCAATAACTTGGAGTATATTCATTAGGGTGAACCTAAGGATGACTAAAGTCTTGTGAGTAATATCAAGTCCAATATCCTCATATGATTGAGGTGGTGATGCTATAAGGTCTTGCGAGTAATATCAAGGCTGTAGATTTGTGGGTGATATCATGGTAATATCAAGGTAATGATTCTCATAGAAGGTACCCTATGAGGTGGACCTCTAGTTATAGACTTTGGACTTGTGAGTAATCTCAAGTCACGATTCTCATGTGGTCACTTTGTGATAGTAGGTACCCATGGGGTGGACCTCCGGCTATAAAGGTAGATTCTTTGCATGTTGAAGCATCAAATGTTATGTAATATATTACTAACCATGGTCATTCGAGATGGATAAGCCTATTAAGTCTCCTATAGAGATTGATCACCTTTAGAGTGAATTACTTTAGCACATGACTATATGGTTTGAGAGTAATATAATATGATAATAACATGTGGCAATTCTTTTGATCACAATATGATATGATAACGATTAACTTAACACATATTGACCATGCAGAAGGAATCTACATGATAAAGAGATAAAAAGAGAATTCAAATTTCCCATGCAAATGAGTAGATGAACTCAAGTTATAAAGCTACAGTTACAAATACTTAGTTAAATATTAAATATGAAGGCCTCAATCAATGTCTCAGTTAAGGCATCAGTTGAAATATTAATGTATGCAATTAGTTAAATAAAGAAGAGCTTAGTGATCACTCCAATGTAAATCAATCAAAATGATTCAGTTAATAATAGTTAACTAAGTGTTAAGAAAGAAGGAATAGTTAACTAAATTATATATACTTTAGTTAAACTAAAGGATGACATTTAAGTTAATTAAAAGACAACACTTCACTTATAAAGTGTTTGCATGACAACACTTGAGTTAAAGCACTATGACACTTACATTAGCTTGTTAAACTAAGTGTTCATACATTCAATTAGACGATGAGTTCACTCTGATGTTAGATAAGCCTCATTTAATGTCAAAGATGAAAGGCATGGCACATTAGTTGTGCATGATGAAGTTTTTCAATGTAAGGATCGATTATTCCAAGAAGACAATTCGAAATTGTAATGCATGGTTGCATAATTCTCATGCAACCATTTTCCCTAGTTTGCATGACAATATTTTAAGCTTGTTATTAATGTGTTGGGAACATGGCAAGTTGCAATAGTTGATCTCTATTCTCAATTGCTCCATGTTCTGTCTTATCAGGAAATATGTTATTTTTTAAAATCCATTCTCTCTGATCTATCATATTATACTTTGAAGAATTGTTGGGTTTTTTATCCTCGTTATTTTGAGGGTTTTCCTTGGGTACATCTTATGTTGTGGATGAATGATTTACGTGATTGAATGTTCCATTGATTCTATTGTTCAATATATTTGCAATTAAAAGTTTTAAAGTTCAAAGATCTTCATATTTTCTCAAACATCAATAGGGAATCATAGGTTCTTTTGTGGTGGAGTTGCAAGAGTAATTTTCCCCATGACCCAAAGTTATGTTAGGGGATCATATTGCTTTCTCCTCTATCCCATCTTGGATAGAGAACGATTTTTTTCACTTTCACACCTGCATGCCTAGAGTCATAAGTCACACATAGACTGTTCACCCAGAATCACCTCAGACTTATGCTCTCCCTAGGCTATGTTTACATTTTCCTTCGCAAACCTAGGCCCTCATAGACATAGAAACTTGTCCTGATACCATCTCTAGAATCGTTTGTGCATGTCACTAAATTCATTTATGTTCCCCTTTATTCCTGGGTCATTTTACCCTACACAAACACTCACTACCTTACCCTCGTACATCGAAAAATGAAACCACCCACGTTGTCACATACTTGTTCCAACACCAACCTATTCGCTACTTTGATATCCCAATTTAGAGATTGAAGAAAGAGAGAGAGAGTTGGTTGTTAGTGAGACCTGAGGCCTGATACCAACCCGATGAATTTTGCTACTCGTGCAGGCCCTAGAAGCCATGAATAAAAGCTATAGGTATATCCCTATCTTGAGGCAACATGTTGGACTCTTCATATGCACACATTGGAAGTACTTGGTAAGAGGGATTTCCCAATGAACACAGATTGGTGAAGGGGATGCTTGAGCCTGGAAAGTGTTGTGTGGGACATGTATTGTGGATCTAAGATTATACTAGTTGTTTAAGGTTATTGTAGAGCTCCGTGTGATCACTTGGCTTGGCATAGAGAGTAGAATGGATTGTGGGCAGAGATATAGAAACTTTTGGGTTTTTTTTTCCCCGGTGGACTCATAGCCCAACTTGGGGGTGGAATCTCAATATAATAAATAATATATGTTGGAAAGAGTACCTACGGTTGGGTGGAAAATCACACTTACACAACCAGTTTCTTGGATCCTTATTTCAAATAAGTATTTCTTTGTGCCTGAATATGAAATATTGTTGTTTGATGAGTATTGAGTTATGATTATGCATGTGTGTATTACACTGGTAAATGCATATGCTATGTGTGTAGAATCAACTTTATTATTATGTTTTTGCACATTACTATATTCAACATAAATTCATTTATGGCCTTCAAGCTTAATTTAAGAACCTATAACTTGTTCATCCTCCTCTAAGTGGTTCGGTCGATAGAAGGGGATGTTACAAAATGGTATCAGAGCTCAAGATTGCAACACCAAAGCTCTATAGGCTAGAAACCCACATTCACATACATAACCGGAGTTGCAAGCAATGGATTGATGAAAGTTCCCATATAAAAATGTGGTAGTCAGACTGTTGAAGTCACACGATAAAGGCTGTAGAGAACTCTCCTCATGGCAAAAGCTAAGTGGAAAACAAGGTTTCAACATTAGAGTTTCATCGTGGTGTTCAAGAAGGAAGGTTTGATGGGAAACCCTGATGGAGAAATATTGATAGTGAATTAGAGGTTGACATGTTGCAAGGAACAATTGTTATGCATAGTTTCATGTAATGTCCCCATTTTTATAATTGCATAGCAGGACAATTCCATCAATCCTACTAGTTCCCTAGGTTGGATGGATACATTTGGAATTTTAATAAGGGAGATAATAAATGATGTCCAGACATTAGAATGGAATAAATATTTAATAATGGAGCTAATTAAATAAATAAAATATAAAATTGAAGTGGCAATGGAGTATATGGAGACACATGGAGATTATGGGGCCCACGCAAGCTAGAATTTATGTGCCACATGGCATCCCCCTCTTGCAATTTTGAATCCATGGGAAGCCTAATGTTCTTGGATGAGTTAGAAGGCTAATACACTTGGCCATATGCATCATAGGTCGAATTTGTAAGGAAATGTAACTTACATGGAAGAGGAAGAGGCATGTTGGAGCTAGTGAGACACTTGGACTAGATTCCCTAGCTTTATGACAACAACTACGAAGATGCTATGAAATCTATGACACAAATAAGATCTGAAGGATGAAATATGACATATATGATAGGTCAAGGCTAAAAATAGCTCCAAGAGGGTGCTTAAGGGAGTTAGGGAAGCTAATATGCTTCCACATGTGATTTGGTGGAAGCAGGAGACTAGGAATTGTTGTACAAGTGGCATTCTTTGGAATCTCTTCCCAACTAGAGTTGAAATGCATCTCTTGGAAGGAATTCGACCCATAGAGAGCTTGGAAACTTTATAAATGTCAAGAAAAAAGAACGAAGGCAAATTTTTATCATTTGAGAGATTTGCATTTGTGAATTGAGAGAGCTAGTGGATGGCTAGTTTCTTGCCTTAGCCAATTTCGAGGGTGAAATATTCCCATCCAAGTTGGTGTTTGGCGAGGCCATTCATGTATTTCATGGATATTTAATGGAGTTTTTATTTATAGGTGTAAGCTACAAGGAAACTCGTGTTTTCTTCTAGTGCAACCCATTCTCTCAACCATTTCCAGTTTTTATTGCATATTCTTGCTCATGGAGGGATTGCGCTTTGGGTGAGCTATTGTACTCTTTGGGATAGCTTCTCATGTTCCATTCTTAATTGTAGTAAGCTTAATATACTATGTTATTCATCTTCATAAAGTATCATGTTGAAATACCAATTGTTTGTATGTAAAAGTGATTATTAATGAGCAAACAATGACCATTTCCCCGCTATATTGATGTATGCTATTGAACGCTGAGGATTTAGAGATTCTCATGGTCCATTTCTGATTGTAATATGCTTAATATTATTTTTTCTTCATTATCATAAAGTCTCAGGTCTAAATATCAAATTTTTGTATGTAAAAGTGACTATTAATGAGCAAACAATGACCATTTCCCCACTATATTGATGTATTCCATGGTAATGTTGATTATTTTGAATGAAAGAATTTATCTATGATATATATATATATATATATATATATATATATGTATGATGATGATGATGATGATTATGATGAATGGAATGCAATTTATGATTATTACAAGTTTCATGTTCATCACTTAAGCATTTGAGGTCATTTTACTCAGTTTGATTGCATTTGGAGAAGATTTGATGCCATTTTCCCAAGGGTCGAATTAGTGATTTTGTAGCTATTTGGGAGAGGGTAATAACAGCCTGTATAAGCTGAATAATGATGCATATGAGACCTTAAAAATGTCCCTTAAAATTCCTCTACCTATATTAAGAAATTCGAGTGGGTTTGGAAGCATTTGAGAATCCATTTCCAGCATTTACCTAGGGGAATTGGAACCCCAATTGCTAGTAAAGACTCCTACTTTGACTAGAATATCAAACACGTTTGCAGAAGAATTTGGAGGGTAATAAATCATCCCTAAAAATCATATTCAAGTCTTAATATCATTCATACACCTTCTCAAAATATTTGGGAGCATTTGGGTCAATTTGGAGACCTAGACATCAAAACTAGTCAAAGGTCGAAATAGGAGGAAACGTGAAAAATTGGTCATTTTAATAAAATTTCAAAAAAGGGACATTGAATTTGATATCGTGGTTGGTATTGGTGATACTTGGGGTAAACCCCGATGGAAAAATATCAATAGCGAATCAGAGGATGAAACGTGGTGGGTGTCTGTGGTTGTTGGAGTTTGATATCAAGGGTGATATTTGTGATACTTGGGGAAATTATCGATGGAGAAATACCAATAATGAATCATAGGATGACAAATGGTAGGGGGCCAATGGTTGTCAGATTTTGATACCAAGGGTGATATTGGTGATACTCGAGGGAAACCTCGACGGAGAAATATTATTAGTGAATTAGAGGACGACATGTGGTAGTAGCCAAGAGGGGGTCATTGTATTGTATCACGGGTGTCATAAAAAATGTTGTGGTAAAATACCAATGACTCTTTGTATTCCAACTAATCGAAAGTTGACATGTGGAAAAATACAATTGAATATTGGAGCTCCATATCGAAGGTGTCAATGGAGATATTCAGGAGAATCCCCAAAATATATTTTCTAACAATGTAGTAGACATTGACGTGTAGAATAAGTAGAGTGGCCATTAGAGTGCTCATATCAGAGCAACAAATAAGGATGTTTTGGGGAAGTCTCAATGGTTATGGTTCAACGGGAAGGTCCGATGGTGAATCCCGATAGAACAAGTGTTGGTGTTTCAGAGTTCAGTATTGGATTTTTCCTAAGGTGTTATGAAGGGAAGCTCTGATGAGATAGATCGATGGCGAAGTATTGATGAGGACATACATTATCATGTAATATTTTTCTCATCAAATTTTTTTTAATGTGTCACAAAAGGAAATTCTGATAGGTGTTAGAATAATCAACCCATAGTTACCCACATTTGACATTAATTAATCATTTTGATCTTATTACCTAGATTCCTAGATTCCATTCTATGCTAGTTGCCTTCTACATGTCCTAGAAGTCAACACATCCTAAAAATGAGTCATGGAGCGCTTGGGAAACATCCTAGAAATCAATTTTAGCAAGTCTTCTTTATTCTTGATTCCCTAAAGCGCATATTTTCTTTTTCTAAAAAGCAGCCTTGCTTTATATCTGATTTAAAGCAAAAGGAAAAGCTAGTCTAGGTGTGACTGCCTTGTTGTTTTCCCACATCATCCTCCCTCCTTTTCTCCAATTAAAAGCATGTATGAGTTGGATTTCCATCCCTCTTTAGTTTTCCCACTTGAATTAGCAAATTCATGAGAAGCTTCATAGATTTGGAAACTGCTTTATGCACCTATGAGGGATTTGACTAGATTTGGTAAGCCTGCTTTTTGACTATTTTGAATGGCATCCTTATGCATTCAAAACTCTCATGTAATTATTTATTTGAGTAGCCTATTACTTCACAAGGTTGGCTATTGTACACTTACTCACTACAGATTAGTGTTATGCTCCAATTTTAGTCTCCTTTGGTGTGAATTTTGCATGTTTGATTAGCAATTTTGTGAGTGTTATTGTTCTATCTCTTGGGTTCAATTTCCACATGGTATCAGAGCCTTTGTAGATCGATTTCTCTCCTTCCAAATTGTTATTATAGGTTCGACATCACTGACTGGGAGCGCATTTTGCTGACTGGAGGGAACAACTACTAAGCTATGGACCAATCTCAGAAGATCATCTTGACTCCATTCAATTTCTTTGAGTGGAAAGCTGAGAGGAAGATATTGTTGAGAGTGAAAGGTCTCTACAAGGTGACTATGGCAACTGAGGTAGAACCCAATGCAACTGTAGAGAAAATTAAATGGCACAACAGGAGGGACGAGTTCTATGGTCTTTTGTGTCTGAGCATTTCAAGAGACCTCCTCTTCCATCTTGATGGATTGACATCACCTAATGAAGTGTGGGAGAAGATTGAAGAGATTTTTGGAAAGACAGATGAGATGAGAGGACATCAAATCAAGAATGAGCTGATCTTCTTGAGTCCTAGTAGCTTCGAATCATTGCAACTCTACTTTTCCAAGTTTAAGGCCCTTTTTTTGCAGCTAAAATAGTGTGGGATCAAAAATAAGCAAGAGAAACTAGTCTTGTCCATACTCTCTAAGCTTGGTCCTGACTATTTAGTGTTTTTTTTGACCTTCCATGCCACCAAGTTGACAGCACGAGCCTGGAAAATGCCTAAGCTTGCAGAGTTCATGGAATCCCTCACACAGGAGCAAGATAAGTTGGTGATGGTGGGCACCACTAAACCTTCCAAAGACCAAGATTTGGTTGCTGGAGATTCAAGGGTGGATTCAAAAAGAAAGGAAAAAGCTAAAAATCCACTTGACCAAAAGAGAGACAAGTCAAAGTCTCAAGAGGAGCCCCAAGGTTCCAAGAAGAACTCCCAAAAGAAGAAGAATAAAGGAGAAATGAGCAAGTGCGCATACTACAGTAAGGGCTATCATCCTGAGAGCTCTTGTATGAAGAAGTAAATTGACATGTTGACCCAACTCCTAGAGAAGAATAACATCTCCCTTCCTGATTCTCAAAGAAGAAGGAAGGATGATCAAATTCAGAAGACAGAGAGAGAGTACATTCCTTGGTTGCTGGCACATCAAGCTCACCTAGCTTCAACATAGATTCTGGAGCTTCTAGACATATGGTTTCGACAAAGTAGACATTCTCCTCTCTTGACATGTCGAAAGGTCCACCAATAGTTTTGGGAGATACTCTCTCACTAATAGTTTGGGGAAGGGTAGGATTGATCTTGACCATGGTAATTTCAATGATGTGTTGTATGTTCCAGGTCTTGCCTCTAATCTCTTGTTAGTGTATCAGATGACTCATACTGGGTCTCCAAAGAAGGTCATATTCTCCCATGATGATGCTGAAATCATTGAAATTTTGAATGGTAAAGTCATAGCAAAAGGTGTTGTTGATCACACTTCGAAGGTATACAAGTTTTCCCATTTTCTACCCTACTCAAACCCCTCTACTCTTCTGATTCATGCTAATTAAGAAAGGAATATTTGGCATGAAATATTTTGCCATATTAACTACAACTATCTTTCTGATTTGAGTGAAAAAGATGTGGCCATAGGGTTACCAAAGATCAAGTTTTCTAAGGGAGTTTGTCAAGGTTGTATCCTAGGAAAACACCCAGAGCACAAGTATGAGAGAGCTAGTCATGAGAGAACCTCTACATCTATTGAGTTGATCCACAATGACATTGCTGGTCCATTCCCTCATATTTCCATGAGTCAAGACAAATATGCACTCACCTTCATAGATGAATTTTCCAGGTATTGTTGGGTTTACTTCATAAAGCATAAGTCTGAAATTTTTGACCTCTTCAAAGTCTTTAGAGCCTTGGTTGAAAATCAGTATGGGAGGAAACTCAAGATCCTCAGATCTGAAAATGGTGGTGAGTATGTCACGTCTAAGTTCATCCAATATTTTAAGGATGTAGGTATCTAGATGCAACATTCTATCCCTTACACATCACATAAAAATGGTGTTGCTGAGAGGAAGAACAGATCACTGAAGGAGATGGCAACTTGTATGATAGAGGCTAAAAATTTTCCACCAAAGTTTTGGGACGAGGCTATAAAATGTGCATCCTACATCCAGAACAGGGTGCCTCATAAGCAGCTTGATGGTATTACTCCTTTCGAATCTTGGAGTTGGCACAAGCCAAATGTGACCCATTTCAGGATTTTTGGCTCAAAGGCTTGAGCTAGAATTCCAACTGAAAAGAGGAAGGCTTGGTAACCCCAAAACCAAGAGTGCCTATTTGTTGGGTATTCTGAAGATTCGAAAGGGTACAAGCTGATTAACCAGTGAGCACTGACAAAGCTTTCATTGAAGGAAGTGTTCAGTTCCAGGAAGAGCCTTTAGCAGCAGTTGAAGTTGGAGAGTCCTCTTCATCACCAGAACCATTGATTGTAAGTGAAGAGACTAATGAGTTTGCTGATTATGATATGTTTGATAATGATGATTTGATTGTAGATCCTAACATTGCTACAAGACCAAAATGGGCAGCAAAGACCATTCTGTTGCAGCTGCAACTATTTTCCCCAAATTTTTTTATTTTTAGGGTTCCCCCTTATTCTTTAAGTACTTAGAAGGCTTAAGGATTTCCATGATTTTACCAAAGTTTGCCCGTGGCTTGTTGTTTTTGAAAGATTTGAGTTTTTTTTGTCTGCTTATATCGGATGCATAGTCGACTAGCTTTTCGATGCATCGGATGCATAGTTTACTACCTTCCCGATATGCCCACCGAGAGCCTTTTGAGGTTTTCTCCGATGTATTAGATGTCGTTTCATCTATTGTATCGGAGGTAGTTTGCTGATATTCCAGAAGCCTAGTCTAGAGCGGTTCCGATGAACCGGGTCTCCTTTTGCCTATCCTTCTCCAATATCTAATTAAGTTTGGCGAAATGTCGCACCATATCGACTGTGTATATAGGAATGACTCGAAGGTTTTAGTGGTTTCACCGGTCGACATTGCGGGGGCGTAGTGCCGAATCTATTCGCAACTTCACGTTGCTCTCGTCGATACTGAGATAGGTTAGTGAATTTGTCTGCCGATGTGTTTTTCATCTGAGGTCCCGGGCATGAAGAGTTGAGTTGATCCAATATTGTGGGTTTTCATAGGAGTATGACTCTGACGGTGGGTTAGTTTTTTATTTCCCACCACGTTAATTGACTACTCCCACGGTTGGGCTTATAAAGCCATAGAGTTTGTATGAGGTGTCAGTATCACTGTGAGGTTACCCATTTGAGTCTGCGTAGCTATCGATCACCTATACAAATCATTCACCAGTGAAGGTTATTGTCTTTCCAAGTCGCCCGCCATATTTTCTCCAGGTAGGATTCGCTAAAATTTTTTATATGCCCATTATTTTATTTGTTTTTGAATTCATGTATTTGATAGGGTTAGGTATTTATTTCATGAAGGTTTTTTTTTGTTTTGAACAGCGGTGGGTTTTCTTTAGTTAAGGATTCAACTTGTCTATTTGTGAACACCATTTCATTCGGCCGGTTATTTTATCGCTCAGTCTCTATGCGACTATGAGTGCATCATTGACATTTGTTTGGGAAGCAAGGGAAGGGTGCAGATATGAGTGTTTCGTTGTCTACACTGCCCCTTTAATTCTTGTATCATTTTAAACCCTAGGCTACGTGGCCATGTCTTAAGTGACAGTGTGTTTCCATGGGATGTAGGAGGGGTGCGTAGATGATAAGGGGTTTTGGGGTTTTTTTTTAGTGGTCCACAATTTAAGGATTATTTCTTTTTCCTCAGTAAAGTTTTCTACCCAAAGAAACAAGGTTGTTGTGAAGATCTAGGGTTTTCCCTAACAGAGGTTTTCAGAGGCTAGGGAAGATAGGTTTCACCAGTTTCTTGTTGTTTCCTCTCGTACTAAAAGCCTATTTATTTGATAAAATAAGTTAGCTAGCATGCATATTGATGGGATGGTAATGTTTTGATGTTTTTGTTGTTGTGTGCAATACATAGCTTGCTAGGATTAAGTAGACTAAAATCATTTTGCTTGATTGTTACAAGCTAATCATCAACACAACATTATGCCATGAAAATAGAAAAAGAAGGCACAAGCAGCTGAGGAAAAACCAGAAGTAGAGATAATAACCAGAATTGAGGTTATTTATGAATATACTAAAACCATTACTGGAGTTGAGCTAGAGTATAAATGGGGAGAGGTATACATAATGATTTCAAACCAGAGTGTTCCAGAAGCTGGGTTTGAGGATATGCCTATATATGCCAATATTGAGAGATCATCCATTATGAAAGTGGCTACCAAACCTGAACTTTTCCCATGTTCAGAGGTGATAGGGTGGATTCTTCCTAGGGAAGATGTAACGAGGATGATACTGGCCAACACCGAGAGGCAGGGTTATGCTGCATATAGCCCAACCTATGTATCCATGGATTATAATTTACCAACACCACAAACCTATTTGACTGAAAGTTGGTTAAAGGAGCTCAATCTCGATATGGTGGAAATAGTTAAAAAAATGATGATCCCAGGTAAAAAATTCCGTACGAGGCCTTCTAGAGAGTACGAAACATCAACCCTCCGCACTCCATATAGGTTCATTGCTTTGATGTTAAACAAAATTTTTGGGAGGGTTAATGGAAAAAGATTTAAAATAGGTTGGGTACTAGTAATGTTTTTTGTGGCCACCCAAGGTACGATCTTTAATTGGGAAAATATAGTGTCCAACAGCTTGTATAAGTGCAACACTAGGAGGAGTGTCCTAGAAAAAGACAGAATTTTATATGAGTTCAATTTTGATTGATTTCATCGTAATTACTCGACCATTCCTAGCATTGAAGTTCCAATGCGATAAATACCGGGCCCTTGTGTATGCTGCCTATAAATTATTCTAGGCTCACAAGTATTATAGACATTACAAGGAGATTTGTGAGAATTTCATTATGCCATTATATACAATGATTTTCTTGGTCAAATGTAATTGTATGTTAGAGGAAGCTTTGAAAGTTGTGCAAAACAACATAAACTATTTTTTGAGAGAAGAAGGTTTATATTTAAGAATGTACGATGGTTCAAGGGCCCCTTCCCTTCTACTGAGGTATGGTACAGACTATGTGATCCATAAAGAGGCTGTGAGACAGTTGTACATTGACGGAGTGGGAAATTTCCTTTTTGAGTAGAAGAAGGTAGTATATCCTGCAGTACCCTTTTTTGTAGGAAGTTACAAATTTTCCAAGGTAAAAACTGCAGCAGAATTTGTTAAGGAATTAGAGTATTTTCAGTTTGGTGAAATGAATTTCCATAGGAATGACTTTGAGGATAAAGTTGATTATTTCACTACAGCTGGAGTGCATTTTGAGTATACAAATTTATGGGATAAAGATGAAGAGATCTTCGGGAATGCTCAAAACATGACAACTTTGAGGAAAAGATTCAAACAAAAGATAGCTACTATTGGTGGGAAAGGAAAAGCTGTTGAGAAACTAAAAAGGCAAGAAGAAGAGGAAGTAAAGAAAAGGCAGGAAGAAGCTCACAGGTTAGCACAGGAAGCATAGGATTGGTTGCGAGCCGAAGAATAAGAAAAGAGAAAGACAGTTGAAGAGGCTGCAAAGACGATAGAAGAAGAAAAGAAAAGAAAAGAAGAAGAAATACAGAGAAGGCAGAAAGAAAGTGAGGGATTAATATTAGAATATGATAATAAAGAAAAAAGATCAAGCATAAAAGGCATGTGAAGGATTGAGAGAAGATATTGGAGAAGAACAAGACCCTGCTGATCAAGGACATGCTCAGTCTGATACTGATCCATTAGAACCTGCTGTTCCCTCTAGTAGTATAGCAGGAGGGGATCCAGTGTCAATATCTAGGATTGAGTTGATTCCTTTTATTCCCACTTAAGGGGACGAGGTGCCTTATTTAAACACCATTTTCTATGACAAGGTAAAAAATAGGATTGTTAAACGAACAGAGAAGAAGGTGAACACTGGAGGCAAGACAGGAGTGATAATGATCGATAAAACAATGGTTCACGGTACCAACAAAGATCCGCGATTAATGACAAGGGCTGGGGTAGCCCTATCCCTAGCCACTGAAGATAATGTGGAAAGAATAATGACATATCTAGAGCAGTCATAGAAGAAGGTCACATAGTTGAAAGAGACCTTGAAGAGAGAGAGGAGTGAAAGTCAGAGTTTGAAAAGTAAGTATGAAGATATGATCAGTGAAGTTGAGGTATCCAAGGCAGAGTGTCAGACTCTACAGGCAGATAAATATTCTTTGGTGCTATCTGCAGGAAATATAGAAAAGGAATCCTAGGCCACCTTGGCAATTTTTGGGAAACTACAACAAAGATATCAGGTTTTGGAAGCTGAAAGAGATAATCCAAGGCTATCAATTGAAGAGTTGAATAAGGAAAAGGGAAAGTTAGAATATAAAGTGACAGAACTAGAAGTACAAAGGACCACTGTGGAAGGGAAAGCTAAGCTTTATGAAACTCAGATAGTAGCCTTGGAAGATCAAAATAATTCACTAGAAGTTTCATTGAAGACATCTATGGAGCAAAAAGCTGATGTTGAACCTTTAAAGAAGCATGCTCTTACACTCAAAAATAAGATTCATCAAATGCAACTTCAAATGGTGGAAGAGAGGCTTAAGGTTCAACAGATAGAAATAAGATTGGAGAAAATGATAAATACAGCTTCCTATTTCTTAGACAAGACATAGGGTATATTAGAAAATCTACAGGGAAGAATGACATGGGTAGAAACAAATAAGGAACCTCCCACAGATGTACCTCCCAAAGACCCAGAGACTATAAAGCTGGAGTATGAGTTGATCAGGTTTGCTAGTAAAGCAGCAAAAGAATTAATAAAGACAGTGATTAAGATGAAGAGTGCTTGTGTAGAATTCTATAGGAGAGTGCTTCTAAATTACAATCGGTGTCAAACCTTTGTTGGAAGGAGGTTAGAAGAGCTGCCAGAGCATGAAATATTTTTGAAACAATTATAGGAACGATGCAATGAAGATGAACAGGCCATTTAGCTTGTGAAGGGGTTAGATGAAAAGGTACTTAAAACTGAAATAGCACATGTGGCCGTTAGTAGTCACTTGCTGGAAGAACAACTTTGCTTGATTCTGGCCAGGGTGGCGAGGGTAAAGGCTCAAGCTGCTAAACATGAAATCACTATCAGATTTTTAGAGCCTTCTGGTTTTGAAAGTATAGCATCAAAGGAAAACGTGTGGAATAAATTTATGAATGATCAAATTGGGTCATCTTAGTTGGACTACTTATAACATTTGATCAATGATGTGATATATTGTATTTGTCTTTTTGAGTCCATAAGCTAAAGGACAAAATTTTGTAAAGGAAAGGTTATGGGAATCCTAAAAGGCAATGAGGGCAGCTCAAGAGTTTTTGCTTTTTGTATAAATATAGGCAAGCTTAATGTATTGGGGGACCTTTTTTCAGGCTATCTTTGTGCAATGATATTGTAAGAAGAACTATTTCATTTATATTTTCGGCTGGAGAAAGTACTGTGGGGTTTCAAATGCTTGACATGGACTGGTTGAATGTGAACTACTTCTGTTTCAGCTTGTTTCCATGAACTGTGAGATCGTTCTAACTTATGAATTCTTTCATGTTATGAATATGCTTATGTTTATTTATGTGAAATTTCCACAATCATATCTGAGTAATGAATGTTTTAATTGACAATGAGCCATCTCTTTGTTTATCTGTCTATTTATATTTGTTGGTAATAACTCCCGATTAATATTATTCCCTTACCAAAGCAAATATTTATACATTACAATGGCGGCTGAGAACCAGCCTTTTCACCTTCCTATCTATTCATATTCCTATTTATTATTTATTTACAATAATCCCGACGGATTATTCTAACAATCCCCCTCTTAATCCGAAGGGGTGTTCGTAAGTCCGAGCATGTTTCTGAATCTTTCAAACTTTTCTCGTCCAAGCACTTTGGTGAAGATGTCTGCAATTTAATCATTTGTGGAACAATATCGAAGATGGAATGTCTTGGCCTCTACATGATGTCGAATCAAATGATACTTTGTGTTGATGTGTTTGGTTCGATCATGGAATCTAGGATTATTAGCTAGCTTGATTGCAGAAGTATTGTCAACCAACAATGGAGTGGAGCTCTCTTGTTTTTCTTGCAAATATTCAAGTATCTTCTTGAGCCATACTATTTCTTTCGTTGCTTCAGCTGCAGCCACATATTCTGCTTCTGTTGTTGAAT